>CAJNDT010001480.1:515127-993023 GCA_905221615.1 Symbiodinium sp. CCMP2592
ATATATATATATATATGGTCACCCCCCCCCCCATGACAGACCATGCCCTTTCGACTCAGTCGTAGCGCATGGTCTGTGATCGGGGGGAGGGGGCACTCAGCTTTCAAAGCCTCAATTCCAAAATTTCCAAAATTTCCAAAATTCTCTCCCCTAACTTTCCGGATTTCCAAAATTTCCAAAATTTCCAAAATTTCCAAAATTTCCGAAATTTCCAAAATTTCCAAAATTTCCAAAATTTCCAAAATTTCCAAAAAGTCCGCCCTTATGTTTTGGAAAAATCCTGTCGACTAGGTCGGGAAATTTTGGAAATTTTGGAAATTTTGGAAATTTTGGAAATTTTGGAAATTTCGGAAATTTTGGAAATTTTGGAAATTAGGGGAGAGAATTTTGGAAATTTTGGAAATTTTGGAAATGCTGGAATCTGTTCTATATATGACTCAAGTAAGATTACTGTGTAGTGCTTACTATGTAGTGTATCAGCACAACCCTCATCCATACACGTGTGCTCTGTAATTCCTTTCTTGGTAGGACACCCGCGCGCCTTGTCGTGCTAGTCTCCGCATCGGACCAGATTACTTGCAAAGGCAAGGGCTGTCAATACTCATGCCCATATTTACACGAATATCTCTCTATCTATCTGTATATCTATATATACATATATGTATTGATACTCCTACATATAGTATTGCCATTGAACATACTGACATTGATCATTTGTTGAATGCTCAAGCTAATACCAGCATTACTACTAATATTACACTTCTATAAAGCTTAGTACGAATATGCATAACACAAATACTAAGATTGATTAGTATTGCTCTTAGTACTCCTACGCATATCAATAACCATATTCATATTGATAATAATGTATAATAATACCAATACTAACACACACCTGTATGTACTAATGTACATAAACATGCATACCACCATATTAAAATACAAATCCTTTAACTCACTCATGAATTCAACTGTTAGAATTTCACGTGGTCAAGAGTAATAACAATACAAACATTCTTTCGAATGTATATCATCAATAATATGCTAGTACTAACGCTAACACTACTGCTAATACTTAACACAAAATCTATACTAACATCAATATTTACATAGCTATTTATACTCCTACGAATACGAATACGTAAACCCTTGTGCGTTAACAGTAGTGCTATCACCAACACTAATACGGACTTTGATAATCTGCTGCATATTCAAGAATGCCACTAGTATTACCAGCATGAACATTCATATTATGGCTATTACGAGTATAAATAGTCCTACTTCTACTAGTATTGACATTAATACTCCTACGAATACCAATAGTATATTCATATTGATATGAAAACTAATACCATTACTAATAGACACCTGCATATACTCATGTACATAAAATACGTACCACTATCTTAAGATACAGATATATACATCAGTGCATTCATGTATTAATGCTTTGGCATAGGCATATACCCATATACCAATGTATCAATATACTTCTCGTTGTTGTATGAATATACTATACGAATATGTGACTATAATCATATACGGCTACTGCACTATGCAAGAATACCGACATGACAAGTTCGTATACTAATATGCCAACATACTGATATACTTATACATGATTAGATAAAACAGTAATATAGTACACATATTCGTACACTAATATGCTAACGTACGAATATACTGGTATGTCAATATACTAGTAAGCTAATACAGCAGTATAGTAGTGTAGTCATGCACCAGTTGTACTAACATGTAAAATATACTAGTATACAAGTATGCAAATATTTTGCTGTCCGAATACATTGATGTATTGATATACTAATCTGCTAATATACGAGACTATCAATATACTAACATATCAAAACTAACTAGTTCTAATATTGATACTAATACTAGCACTTCTGCGAATATAAGCTGCTGTTAAACCCAGCATTAAGACTGATACTGATACTACTCGTAGCAGTGGTGCTGTATTACTGACATTGACACTGGCACTAGCGCTAACTCTAACACGAACATGAGCACTAACACTAATTTATAGTTGGCAATATTGATACGTATACTTACAGCAAGCAATAGTACTAATATTAATAACAATACTCACCCTAATACCGATACTACCACAAGACTATTACGTAACTCATGTGCCGCACGTCTGGTGCTATACTATATACCTCATGTAACGGTTTTGCTTCACAGAATATCGTTGTGCACGGTGTTTTTTAGACCCGTGGTCTGTCACCGGGGGGGGTGAGCATATATGTATATATATATATATATATATATAACTGTTATTCTTCACAGGCCCGATTAAGGCCCTTTTGAAGAACCTTTAGAACCCCTATACAACCCTTAGTACTCCTTATAAGCGGTATTGGAGTGCCGCTGATACCCTCATGAAAGCCCGTGGATCAAACAAGCAACAGAAGAACATCTCTGGGAATAGACGAAGAAACTGGGAAGCGGAACTGCGAAAAACACCGAAGAAAAGGCTCTTTCTCTACTGAAACTCCAACTAGTGACTCAGTTTGCAGCTGGTAGCTTACCCTTGGGATGAGTAAATATACCAATACGGGGTTTCGGTATGTACGGGATCGCACAAACTCCGCCCAGTGCTACCGAAAAGTGAGGGTACCACAAAGGGGCATTCGTCATAATCGAAAAGCTCCACTTCAAGCCATAGGCCAGTGGCCCAGGTAGAGACGTAAGAGAAGCCATCGCAGACCAAAAACGGTGGCCTGCAGCAGATATCGCAGCTGTATACATGAATCTATCCGGTTGTAGGGCTTGGAGCATAAAGGGCATTCACTCACCTAGAGCGTGTCAGCGCCCATGTCCAGAATGTGTGATGATACTTCTACAGTTGCCATGCTAACTTCTGCGTTTCTCCATTCAATGGAAGTGCCCTGGAAGCCTAAGATCCTGCATTCTAAACCCTAAGCCCAACAACAACACGGCTCCTAGCCTGCCTGCGTCTCTAGTCCCAGTGCTGCCAGAATGGTCAACGGCGCAGCGTCCAGGACGATGACATCCATCTGGGCGGAGGTGTGGGTTCAGGGTTCAGGCTTAAGGGCCCGGCAACCCTAAACCCAGTCCAGTGTTTGGGTTTCGGGTTCCTAGATCTTTGCCAGCACCGCCTCACGGACGAGCATTGGAGGAAGACTTGGCGAGGGTGCATGGCGTCGTGAGAAGTATGATGTATCCGCTGCACCGCAACCCGAACCCTAGACAGAAAAACCCTGAAGCACCACACAAAAATCGAGCCTGATAGCAGGTGAATCGCCCACCAGCTATCACAAGGTCGTGCCAGCACCTCAACAGACACTATGGCTGGTAGGATCTTTTCTTCAGGATTTGAGCGTGTGATATCGAGCTATAAACTCAGGACATACGCACTATAAGGGTTTAGGGTGTAGGGCTTTAGGTGTTTATGGTTTAGGAGGCACGATCAGCTAAATGAAGCAAGCCTTTGAAGGACGGCAGATTTGGCAGCTTTCGAAAATTAGGGCACCTTATTTTGGGGTCCCTGTAATTTAACTAATAATAGGGATCCTACTGTTTAGGGTACTATCTTAGGGCCTCCTACTTTCGGAAATTCCCACTTAAAGAGCGGCACCACCAGAGAAAGGCGAAGATGGTGGCTCCCGCCGGTCCGTGCCGCAGCATGGCCTGCGAAGGCCAGCAAGCTGGGCGTTTAATTAGGGGTTTAGGGTTTAGGGCTTATAAGGGTTTAGGGTTTAGGATTTATAGGGTATTGGGTATTTGGGTATTAGGGCATTAGGGTATAGGGTATTAGGGTATCATGGTAGAACTTGCAACCTTACAGCCCCAAAAACCCAGAATGTTAAAACCCAAGAGCCCCAAAGCCAAATCCTAAAATCCAAAAGCCCCAAAGCCGAAGCGCCTGGGGCATTGCCAGCTGTAGCGCTGCCAGCACCGTCCCAACCAATCCGAAGGCCTGCGCAGCTGAAACATCTATGAAGGACCTCTTCAAGGGTGTAGGGCTTCGGGGTATAAGGGTTAAGGCTTGATGGTTTAAGGGACTTCGGGTTTCGGGTTTATGGGGTTCGATACTATCCCCTGACCGCCCCTACAAGTAGCTCTACTGCAACACA
Organism: Symbiodinium sp. CCMP2592; assembly: GCA_905221615.1. Taxonomy (NCBI): domain Eukaryota; class Dinophyceae; order Suessiales; family Symbiodiniaceae; genus Symbiodinium; species Symbiodinium sp. CCMP2592. The sequence continues at coordinate 519,246 of CAJNDT010001480.1, forward strand.
CCCGTTTAAAGCTTACTGTAACTGCTAAGGCCCCGATATCGAGCTCTTCTTGGGATCATGATTAATGATTAATGTAGGAACCTGATTCAGAAACCTTGGGCCTTTATTAGGGTTCCTTATATGAATCCTACTATTTTGGGGGGTTATAGGCCCGGGTTTCTTAATCGGGTTCCTACATTACTTTCCCTGAACTCCAAATCCTAAGCACCAACACCATCCTTTACCCGAAACCTCAGGCTCTAAAGCCTGGAGCCAAGACCCCAAACCACCCATAGCCTAAACCCTTAAACCCCGAAAACCCCTAAACCCCAAAGCCCTAAACCCCTAAACCCCTAAATCCCTAAACCCCTACACCCCTAATTCCCTTAAGCCCCTATGAACCCTGAAGCTCTAAGGGCCCTCGAACCCCTGGGCCTCCACGCCAAGCTCCGGCGAGCTAACGAAGTGCAGAAGCCAAGTACGGTCCACATCCTTCCGGACAAGCTCGGGGGCCTTACTTACTGGAGCCAGGATCTTTTTGGGGCTTGAGTTTACTGGAACAGGGCTTCAGGGATTTTAAGAATATCACAAATAGGCTGCACGTGGGTAGGGGCTTGACTTCTCCAGCTTCTTTGGGGTGGAAGGCTTAGGGCTCCGGAGTTTCACAGGGGGCGTCGTAGCTATTGAGCTTCGGATTGGGGGTGGTTGGATACAATACAATACAACACAATATTCATATAACATAAGAAAATACAATGTAATGCAATACAAACAACATGCAATCTCAAGTGTATAGCATAACACATAACATGATGTAACGCATAATGTAATGAAATGCCATATACTGTAGTCTATTGCTCTATATCTTACTTGTCTATAAGGCTAGAAGTAAACAGACTCATCTCTCTTGCACCCCTACTTACTTTGCGTCACTTCCCCCCCCCCCCCCCCGGCCCCGCGGAGATTCGCCTCGGGCCGGGCCACTAAGGGCTGAAGGCCAGAGGAGCCAATGAGGCCCGGGCACTGACAGTAGAAGGACCTGGCTGGGTTCTAGGGTGGTTCTGCGTGGTAAGATGGGGCTTTACAAGGTCTCTTTCTATAAACTTCTCCGTGTTATGTGGCTCTAGGTGTGTTTAGATGGGAGTTCTGATGTCTTGCTTTGCTGACAAGGGAGGACCTAGCATTGATGTGGCGGTCTCGGGTTTAGGAGGGGGGGAGGCCCCAAAGTAGCTCCTTTTTGGGGTTCATATTTAGAATCTTATGAGGTAATCCCAACAAGAAGCTACTATGGGGCCTCTGGGTACACTGTATGTCGTTTTGCAAGGGGTCTATAACACTGTTTCACGGGTTCGGGCAAGGTGCAAGGCCCAACATTTAAGCTTATCCGGGGTGTTCTGGGAGGTGATAAGTGAGAAAGGAAGCCGCTTACCAGATTGTATCGTGCTGTGCAGCTGGATTCTCACTGTTTGGGGCTCGGGGGCAGGGATGCTAATATGAAGTTTAGGATCCAGGTCTGGGGCTAAAAAAGGGTTGAATTCCAATTTCTAGGGTCTGGGTGCAAGGTTTAAGTGACCAGTGGCTAACTAAGGGCTTCGGGACAGAATTCTCGTACATTCTATGCCCTAAACCCCCACATAGGAACCCTAAACCCTAAACCCTTAAACCCCTAAACCTTAAACCCTAAACCCTAAACCCCTAAATAGGAATGGCCAGGGTAAGCCCAGAGGATGCTGCAGCATGTTTCGGCTTCTTTAGAGTGCAAAGGGCCAGAGCAGATGGAAGGAAATGGGGTTTGGGGTTTAGCCCTAGAACTTATGAGGGTGACGGGCTTGGGAGATCTGATCTACTCAGTTGGACCGATCCTCCAAAGAGTAATCAACAGCTTCAGGGAGAGGCCCCATTGTTGCACGCTGCAGCGTGGGGGCCTTTAAGGGATCCCTCAGCACAGCTTTGTTACCATATGTACTGCCAATGGTGGGATACTGCAAATAATTATGACCCTTTTCTGTTGTGCACTGGTCATGGGCCAAATACCCGACTGCAAAGCCATGAGGCCAGAACACCGCATGCTGCAACATCAAAGTTCCAAAGTCCAGTCGCGAACCTGACTTCGAGACCTTACACCGAGCTCACATGCTGCTCCCTTCCTCCTGACTGCGATTCCTGCCACAACAAACAGGAACAAGGGGCGCGAACTGAGCCAAGTAGACGGCGCTGAGGCCAGAAAGCACCCAGCTCAGCACCTCTGGGTGTTTGGCTGCGGGTTAAGGAATAACACCACAAAAAAGCCCAACACCCTAAATCCCTAAACCGTAAACCCGAGGAGTTGCGAGTTTTTCGAGTCTGGGTGCGCCATCAACTACCTTAAACTACCAAACCCTACTTTGTTGTAGGTTCTTATTACGAACCCTAAGATGGAATCTATAGGGACCCTACAAAAAAGTAGGTTTTGGTAGGTTAAGGTATCGGGCGACAGGGGGAGCGAAGCTCCAAGGTGCTACCAGATCTGAGGTTGACCCTAAGGCCCCAAAAGTAGTTCCTTTTTGGGGGGGTTCATATTTGGGTGGTTGTCAAAATTATGGTCCTTTTCCCTATTATAATACGGCACCTATTATTTAGGGTACCCAAAAAGGGACCTGAATTTTTGACAACTACCCATTTAGAATCTTATGAGGTAATCCTAAACAGGAACTACTATGGGGCCTCTGGGTAGGGTCACTGGAGCAGTCGATTTGTTCCACATGGTCATGGCAAGACCACCTGGAATCAAACGTACGGGTCTGAAAAATTCGGACCAGATGTTGGTGTATGGCATATACTGTATGAAAACAGAGACATCTGAGGCAGCATTTCGAGTTGTTCGGGCACCTGCACTAACTTCTCTAGAATCAATGAGCTAATTACTCTCGGCAAGGTGCGTTGGCTCCTGCCGCAGCCGGCACACCATCTTCTTTCGGATTGTCAAGGGCAGGACCTGAAACCAAGCACCTAATACCCAAAACCCTCAACCCTCAACCGCGACCCTGATCCGCAAACCCAGGGCACAATTTCGGGATTCCTAAGGGCGGGGCATTCTCGGCCGTGCAGGGAGCCCCGAATAGAACAGGGCTGACGGTTTACAGCTTTTGACAAGGGGTGTACAAAGTTTGGAACTAATATAGAGGCCTTAATAATTAGACTAGGGTTTAATTAGACACAAACACACACACACACACACACACACACACACACCCTTAAAGCAAGACTTTTTTTGGACCTTAAACAGAAGAACCGCATACTGCCGTCATAAAAGTCTAGATCCATGGAAAACCCTTAGCACCAACCACAAGCCTCGACCTCGCTCCCTCTCAGCAGATCCAGTCGGCGCTGCGTGGCGACGCAGTGGAGGCTCAGACGCACTGCGCCTGAGTTGTCTTGGGCTTCAAGGGGTCCATGGGGTTTAGTTTAAAGCTGAAAGCTCTCAAATTTCCAGAAGGGAGGCTCAGGGGCCATGGCACAAGCTAATCTCCGATTCTCCCTCCACCTGCATCGCAGTAGTAGCAGTAGTTGTATCAGCAGCAGCAGCAGCAGCAGCAGCAGCAGCAGCAGCAGCAGCAGCAGCAGCAGCAGCAGCAGCAGGAGCAGCAGGAGGAGGAGGAGGAGGAGGAGTAGTAGTAGTAGTAGTAGTAATGTGGTGGCATTGGTGGTAGTGTGGCTAAACAACGACAATGAACATCTAGACAGAAGTCTTGCGAGAGCTGAGACAGGCTCCGCCTGAAACATTGCGATCAGCACGGGATGGCAAGCACGCATCTTCATCTCTGGAAACCTATCGCAGACTCCACAGGAAATGTCATCCCCTATCACTTTCTCTCCATGCCACTCTGCGACGCCGTGCGGTGGCCCGGCGGGTGGCGATACGAAGCAATGGAGCCTTGCAGAAGACTGGCTGTGGCGAAGTACCAACGGTTCCAGCTACAAGGGTTCGTAGCCGGGAAGATAGCAGAAGGACCAGAGTGTAGATGTCAGCTATGGATATTATGCATCTGTATTATACGTATATCTAGACTCCTGGGATCTCGAATGTAAACCCAAAAGTCAGACGGAGCGCTGCGAAAAAAAACCAAGCCGTAAGTTTTCAGGTGCAGTGCAGGGTCTGGATAATACAGAAAGGGATGGTAACAGTCCCAAAATGTCTCTAGCCAGTCTTTCGCATACCCCAACACCCCTACATTTCAGTGTTTTGACATTGTGCCTCTGCAAGGCATTTCTGATCTGCTGCAGAGAGCTGGACATTACTTCAGGCAGCCAAAATCTCCTGAAGACTCCGCTAGGACGGCTAGGGGTTTTGGCTCTTTTGGCGGTTGAGGGTTAAAGAGTTTGTTTAAGCATTTGCTGTAAGGGTTCGGGGATGTTTAAAGGTTAAGGGTTGAGCGTTTAGGGGCGACTCCGAAAACCCAAATATACCTAAGTTGACACCCCTGCAGAGCCCAGAAACACTACAATCAAGCCACAGGAGCGTCAGCGCAGCTGACAGGCCACAAACGGCCTTCACGGCGCTATTTGGGTGACGAGCTTGGGATGGTTTTTGGTTTGAAGGTTCTGGGGATTTTGAAGGCTGTGGGGGGGGGGGGGTTCGGGTAGGTTGGCAAGTTTACGGAAGAATCCAATGTGCATTCAGAAAGGGGGAAAGGGGTTTATCGGGTTTAAGCTAATGTTTGCAAGCGGCATGGATAGGATCCGGGTCTTTGCACGGCTTCAGGAATGTTGCAGGTGGCTCCAGGCTTGAAATCCGATCAAACTCTCAATCCTCCGACGTATAATTATTATATAGTATGAGTAAGCAGGGAACAGCGATCGGGTTTTGGGTTCATGGCTCTTGAACAACACACAGGAATTTTACCCTTGATACCCGAACGGATGCCCCGAAAACCAGCGAGAAATCGAAAAGCCAGGCCTTCGATGCAAGTAAACCCTGAACCCGTCAGCCCGAATCTCGGAACCCGGAACCCCTCCAAAACAAACCTCCCGAATTCCCCAAACCCTCAACCCCTAAACCCCCACAACCCCCCCCTCAACCCTAAGCTCAAAATACGAAGGCAGCGCCTTGAAAGCATTGCGGAGCCGATGCCGTCGCGGCGACATGCTTCAAGCCGCGCTGTGTACTTCGCTAAACGAGGGTCCGGGGTTGAGGTTTGGGTTTGGGGTTTAGGTTTGGGGTTTAGGGTTTAGGGTTGGGTTTAAGGCCATTTAGGGCTCAGGGCTTTGTAGGGTTGAGGTTTGGGTTTAGGGTTTAGGCTTTCAGGGCTTGCAGTAGGTTGAGGTTGTGAGGTTGAGGGTTGATCCTAATGAGAGCTGCAGCCAAGACTATGCCTTCACAACAAAAACCTTTGCTCAGAGCACTAAATCCCAAACCTTCGACTGGAGTTAACCCGGTACTCTGTACCCTAAGCCCGCAACCACAGACCCTGCACCGAAAACCCTCCAACTGAGACCAGAACCCGAAAACCTCAAGCTCAGGCGAAGTCTGCTATGCTGGGAGAGTCTTCATGGCATCGGCAACGTGCCACTGACAAATCCGGTAATTACAAGTCTTAGCTTTGGGCTTGGGATGAGGGGCTTGGGGTCTTAGCTCTCGAAGGTGTGCTTTTTGAAACGCTCCCAAGCGACTTCGCACTGGGATTTTCGACCTCTTCCCTAAGGCTCAACACAGCCCATGATCTTCAGGCCCGAAAGCCTGAAACGATGCGTATACGGAGCCAGAGGGTTCAAAACAGGAACGTCTGCGGGCATTGGAGCCGCGGCATCCACGTAGGCCCGAGTGACCAGGGGATTTGTATTCTGTTTGGTTTGGGGCGGGATTGGGCTTAGAGGCTTAACGGGTCTAGGGATTCAGCGTCCGGGTTGAGGTACTCTTCAGGCAACTGGGGCCCAGCTGAGGATATTGCTTTACAATGTGAGTTCACCTGGGAGAAGCATATCTCCAATGCGAATTCTTCTCGACATGGTCGAGAATGGCATCTGTCACGATTTTAGTCTGGTTTGGGTCCTGGCAATGCTGGGGATCATGCCCACACTTGACCTCCAAAAACTCATAGCTGCCTTTGCAAAACTGCTGCGTTGCCCTTGAGAAGGGTCTCGTGCAGAGGATTGCATGATCTTCGCTCCCGCAAATGAAAAGGGTGGGCGCAGAAATGCTTGCAGCACGCTTCTCTGCAGCCTTGCCTGCGGTTGGGTCACCACCCAGAAGTTGAAGCAAAGCAGCCATCTGCTGAAAGCCCAGTTGAGCCAGCTCCGCCACGGAGAGCAATGGACCTTCCGCCATCCATCGAGGGATGATTGCATTGTACCACCACAACGCCCTCTGAAACGCTTCCGGTGACTCCCACCCAGGGCCCGGTGGGGTCATGGAGGTCTGGGACGGAGCGAAAGGGGCGCCCAAGAACTCGTACCTTGTGGCTGAGTGCCAAATATCATGACGGAAACCGGCTATTTTAGGAAGATGGACTGAAAGGCCTCCACAATCCTTACACCTTGAATGAAAACACGCCCTCAACCCTCCACCCTTAAACCTTAGACATCCCAAACCACAAGAACACATTCGATGACAGGCCGTTCTGCAGCGTGTTGTTGGCGAGAGAAGCAGAGCTCGGACGCGTGAAGAAATTGAAATAGGCCGATGCCGCCTTAGTGCTCTGGTTGTCCATGATTCATGCTATATTGATATTGTGTTATAGTATGTTATTTTATGGTATAGCTTTCTGTACAATGCCATGCTATATACCGTATTATACGACACGATACTATACCATGCTTTGCGACGGTACCCTATGATCACTCAAGGCCTTATGCCCTGAATCCCTTTGGGCTACAGTCTTCCTATTCCCCAATGCTTCTTTCTAAACTTTCCAAGAGAGAGCAAGGGGCAGCGAGAGAGAGAGAGAGAGAGAGAGAGAGAGAGAGAGAGAGAGAGAGAGAGCGAGCGAGAGCGAGAGCGAGAGCGAGAGGGAGAGGGAGAGGGAGAGGGAGAGGGAGAAGGAGAGGGAGAGGGAGAGGGAGAGGGAGAGGGAGAGGGAGAGGGAGAGGGAGAGGGAGGGAGCGGAGAGGGGGGTTGCTTCGATGCAGAAGTAATCAGTTCTAGGTCTGTATCAGGCAGCAACTGTGCTGTAGTCTTGCCGAATCCAAGGTATAACGTGTTTAACGTTCAGGGAGCTTTGGCGGAAGAGCAAGCGATAGTCTCCCTTTGTCTCATGGGGACCTTATAACGAGACGTAAGGAATCCGCCTTCTGCTCCAGGTCGGCTGTCTCGCCGAAGAGACCCTTCGAGAAAGCCACCGGGTGGGGAACTGCCAAGCCTTGGTGGGAACAAACCGTCATAGGAATGAGGGGGGTAGGGTACTATACTCTCTTAAATCGGGCGGTCTGATGGTTTTACACAAACCCTAAACCTTGGAATCCAAACCCTGAGCTGCCTCCCTTGCGATCACAGGTCTTAGGGTGTAAGTTGTAGAACCGGGGTAGCCCCAAACAGAACCCTATATTACGCAGCCGCTTGCTGGATTCCCTGGCCCCGTACATGACATCAGTTTAATGCAAAGGGGGTGTCCCTAAACCTGAAACCGAGAATCGCCAACCCTACACTGCGAAGACACACTTTGACAGTAATCCTTAAGCCCTAAAACTAGGATCTATGAAAAATCAACCCTAAACCCTGAATCCCAAAGCCCAACCCTGCACCGAGAGGCTGGTAAAGCTTACTACTCGCCGGCGCCAGCGTTTCGAGCCTAAGAAAAGCCAGCCGATGACGGCGCCAATGTCGTGGGCAACGAGATGGAATCCTTACTTGCTTTAATTTAATGATTTCAATGTTTTAATTAAGGCTTAGGATATCGGGTTTCGGGGGCTATATCGCAGCAAGACATCAAAACGGTAAAGGGCACACACTCTGCTACTAAGACTCGTCTAAACCCGAAAGCATTTGCAAAACCGGCAACATCGCCCACCAGCTTCCTCACAGTGTAGTCGCGCTGAGAGAGAGGGGACGCACCTGGTGAATATCCACGCTGGTCGCAAGCAGCAGCACAGTAGCCAACGTTTGCCAACTCCTTCATTAAGTCCAACCAGGTCTCCTGTCGAGTTTAGGGCTGGCAGGGCCCACTACCAAAGAACAATAAGAAGGGTTAACTTACTGTAACTGTTTGGGGCTTCCTAATACATTCCGACGCGGCTTTCGATTTTTTCGGCCAGTTCTATGTTTATGCTCCTACTTTACAAAAGAAACAAGGCCGCCAACAACAAGGAAGTACGTTGAAGAGTACAGTATAGTATGGGTAGGCTCTGTCGGCGAATGCAGGAAGGTTTGCCGAAGACTTCCGTGTACCGTTTTGCATCATGCGGAGTCAGAAAGCATGAAACCCACGGCTGGCTGGACGGGTATGATATGCGCCCAAACCTAAACCCTATGCCGAAACCTTATAAACCCTAAACCTAGCACTCAGTAGGCTGGACATCACATGCTGATTATTGCAGCCGTAGCGCTCCTCTGGAAACATGGCGTTAATGTGGGGTCCGTAAAAACTGGAGTTGGGTTTTGGTACATATTATGCTTTCTTAAGGAACCCTGCAACAAAAAAGTACGCGTGATTATTAAGGTCCCTGCAGTAACCCCCTCCCGATCTCCTTCCACATCGGGAAACCGTGAAGGAGAAGCACCTGCTTGCCACGCAGCCTTCCAGAACACGAAGACGGCGTCCAAGTGCAGCTAAAGGATAGGCCCTGAGTATGAATCGTGCGATTTGCAAGAGGTGAATCCTGTACCAGACCGAAAGCATCGGGAGCAGCAGACATTCCCAATGAGCCCTGGCGCTGTAACAGCATGGACTCTTCCTGCTGGTCTCCAGCATCCAGATTTGCACTTGGTGTGCTGACAGCACAAGCATCTTCCGTGAAGGAGTGGCTTCTGACAACATCAGCCCAAAGGAAGGTTTGCACAAGCGCAGAGACCAACCGGAATCTGGGGCGGACTGCCATGCTGCGCGGCTACGGCAGGCAGTAGCTCCCACACTATCAATAAACACCAAATTACACCAAGACAGCAAACACCTCAATATGCACACCCCGAGTTCCCGCATCCCGAAAGTATACCTTCATGTTGCATCTCCTGGCGATGCCGGATTCAAAAGCCCCTAAGTTCAATCACCGTTCCGGGTCCAATCAAAGTCCAAGCAGGAAAAGGAACAGGTGATAGTCAATACGATGCTGCTGCTGATGATGATGTTGATGATTGCGATGATGATCATGATGATGATGGCGATGACGACAACGATGATAATGATGATGATGGTGATGGTGATTACGATCATGATAGCTGATGATGGTGATGATGATGATGATGAGGTTGATGAAGGTGATGGTGGTGATGCTGACAATGATGATACCAGTGCGACGGCGATGCTGAGCAAGATGAAAACGATGACACGCAGCAGCAGGATTGTGAGCAACACGACCAACTTGGATGTGATGATCAACATGGTGGTAATAGTTGGCGATGCTGCTATCAAGGATGAAAATTGTGGTGGTCACGACGACGACGACGACGACCGTCATCATTGCAGGAGCAGTCCCCCCAAAAAAGCTCACTAACTAGAAACTCAAGAACAGTCAACAAAACCGTGGATGCGCCAATCAGTCAGGCAATTCTCTGCCAGTCAACCAACCAGACAACTATCATGAACTGCATATGTAAATAAACCAACCAGGATTCAGTCAACCGAACAAACAACCAACCAACCAGTAAATCAATCTACAAGTTAACCAACCAGTCAATGAACAATCCTAGCCCATAAACCCACGTCAAGATTGAATGCACCATCATTTTTATCATGCTTCCAGACAACCGTCAGCATCACGACGATTGTCATTGACACTAGTTACTAGTTACGGTTTCTATCAACATCATCAAGACCATGTCACCATCAGGAATCCTCGCCATTAAATCTTGGGATGCTTCAAGACGAATGCAACCAGTGAACCACATGCTTGTGCGTTAACGCATGCAACCGTTCAATCGCCACGAAACGAAAGTAATGAACAATAAGCGCGTAAGCTGATCGCAACAGGGGTGCACGAAGAACAACGTGAACAATACGAAGCCGGCATCGAATGCAGGGGTCGAGGCCTCGCATGTGGATTCTATAGGGTTAGGCAGCATGAGCAAAGCAAGGGAACATCATCGGCACTGGTGACAAGATAGTCAAAAGAACCGACCATAATGACATCACCACCATCATGATACTTACTGCTGGCAAACCTGAAACACCAAAGCTCCCGTCCAAAACCCATAACCGAGCCTTCAAAAAGCCAAACCGTGTGGAATACAATACCCTCGAAGATGTAAACCCTGAGAAACACTACAAATCCGCATGGCCCTAACTTTTTTGGCTATATAGGGATTATAGAGGGACTATACTACCCCAAAAAGGTTAAAGCTTACCTACTCTACTACTAGGCACACACAAAACAAATTTCAAGGCCCCCAACACCCCAAGACACCTTCAAGTCCCAGACTCACAAAACCTGAAGACACACTCAAATACAAACCCGCTCAGCAAAACAGCAGCCAGAAACAAAAACAAAAAAAATAGGCTACCCCGCTTTCAAAACCCCAAAACCTTAGAGCCAAAAACCTTCAAGTCCAAAGCCCCAGAAAGGATCCGATGCATTAACAAAAAATTCTGGCCTTTCGAGGTCCGCCTTTGGCTTCTCCGGGCTTCGCTCCTGGAGCAGTTCAATGGCCTCCGGGCCAGCCTCGGAACACGGGATTGTAACATACCATAGTCTCCATTGTAATTCCTTTTTTTGGTTCAATCAATCATATACTAAGGAGCCTATAAGGTAATCCAAAAAAGGAACTACAGTGGAGACAATAGGCAGTAAAGAGAAGCATATTGCAATTTACCTGACATATTATATGGTTATTCACATTATAGTATATCATAACATATTACAGTATACTAAAGTACTCTACAGTACATGTTGCAAGCGGGTTTAGGGCTTTGGGGGTTTGGGGCTTTGAGGGTTTGGGGTTTAAATGTTATTCGGGGCTTAAGGCGTTTGGGAGCTTTAATGTCCTTTTGGACGGTCAAGGCTTGGAGTGCAGGGACTTTCAAAATCAATCTGCGTCCCAGGTCGCTATACAAGTTCCAAGGAGGTAAACGCAAACTTTCCAAGGGGATTCCCCTTCAAGGGTGCGGGCCTCCATAGTCAAAGTAAAGATGCCTTTTTGGTCCCGGCAACCGAAAGTTTAGGGTATAGGAGTTTCTGTAACTTATTCTAATGCCCAGTCGGATAGATGCGCAACTTTATGAAGCCATGTTGTGCCATGTACGCCGAAACCTTGCTATAATCACTGTACCCGAAACCCTAAGCCCCCCAAGTCTCCTTCGTAGACTCTGTCCCTCAGTAGCCGAACGACTCGATGCTGAAACGTGCCCTTTCAGGAGTCGCAATTCGTGTGAAAGAGATCTTAAAGCCCCAACCAGACTAAAGCAGAAGGATTCGGTGTACCCTAGAGTCACCCAGATAGTAAGGTTTTCGGCTTTAGGTACCAAAACCCATTCGGAGTGCAGAGATTGGTTAGGACAAACAGCCCGCAGATCATGTGGGAAGGGGCCCCTAAACCCTAAACCCATATGCCTAAAGCCTAAAGCCTGCTGATCATTTGGGAAGGGGGGAAGTGCATCGGCCCTCTGGTTGAGGGTTTCACGGTTTAGGGTTTAGGGTTTAAGGTTTAGGGTTTAGGGGTTTAGGGTTTAGGCGATGCTACAGCTTCAACACGGCTTAAACTGCGAGGTCTCAATGAAAGCAGAAATAAGAGAGAGCTTCAGAAATTAGACAAATCTATGTAAGCTTTGTGATTTACCTTAAAAGGCTTGGGGAACACAAGGGTGTACCAGCCTCGCATTTGCAAACCGGCCCAGAAACATTAAGTATTGTGATCTTAGGTTGCTCCTGTATCGAATCCCAAAGCTGTGAACCGCCACCCGGACGATCATAATGCACCGAGAGGCTTCTGCAACGCTGCGGCCACCTCGGCAGACAAGTCCCCCCCAAGCTACGAACATGGTTGCTTCCTGATCTCATGAACGAGCTTCGAGATTCTTGAGACGAGCCAGGGCAGCGACTACGGTGGGCAGCGGGTGTGGGCTCGGAAGCGTGCCTGCACACTGCTCCCATAGAAAACGATGCCTTCGTAGATGTCCTAGACTCCCAGGCAGAAACTCCAACCCTGAGTTTAGCAAGCCGTCCTAGCATGCAACGGTCTGGAGTTCCGACTCTTGGTCTTTTCGCCCTTCATTTGGGGCCCATTATACTATAATAATGAGCATGATAAGGAACCACCAAAATAGGATGGGTTAGACTACAATCAAAATTGTAATAATAAGAATAATAATGGTAAGGAACCACCAAAAAAAGTATTGGAAATCATGAAGGCCCCTTTTCTCTCAGAGACACCGAAGAGGACTCGCGAGGCCGAGAGCATGAACTCCAGGAAGGAGATCGATCCGTCGCCTTGGCTTTTGCGCTCTCTCTTTTTGGGGCCTTGATTAGTGGAATAGGGTTTGAGGGCCAATTATACTAAAATAATTCATCGCCTTGGATTGGGGCCTTGAGAATTAGAATAGGGTTTTGGGGCCAAGTATACTATAATTATACAAAAAAGCCACCAAAATAGTATATAGGTAAGTAGTAAGGCCCCTAAATTAGTCAGAGTGTGTGGCGTCGCTACTACAACGCCATCGGAGTGACATACATTACATCTTATCCTGAAGGCTCGCACTAGAAGGCTTGTGGACGCAACGACCATGCTATCCCGCCAAGCTCAGAAATTCGCAACTTCTTCTTAGATGAAGGGAGGACAAGAGGATGGAGGTTGAAACAGAGATATCAACTGTCATCACTTCGGCTTGCCCGTCCAGAGCGAGAGAGACCCAGGCTCCGTAGACTTGATATGTTACACTCAGAGAAGTACCTGGCCAAATTCAGGTTTCGGGCTCGGAAAACCCGCATGCAATCGAAATGCAATTCCGTGACTACGAACCATGCCTACTCCGGGCTTGCTTGCTGTTTGTGCACTCAGGCAGTCGCAGGACTCTTTAGCAAGCTTTGCGTATGCGACCTGGGTGCCATCTGCATCCACCTCCTGCATGACGTTGTCTACCGATCGGCAGTTCATCTCTCCTGCAATGCACGGGATTTGCAATACCATGGTTTAGGGTTGACTTTATATTATACACTACATACTATATAATGTTTTCCTATACTATAAGGAGGCTTCCGCGAAAATGTGTGGTCGATATAGGTGGAGCTGGGGTCTCTTTCGCCTTAAAGCCAGAACAGGCCCAAGAACACAAATCCTAAACCCCAACCCTACTGGACCCTCAAGACCTACCCTTTTCGGGCTCCTTTTTCTGATTTCGTCATATGCATCCTTACACAGGTAGGTTATTCAGGGTCCAGGTAAACCCAAGACCCGAAACCCTACACCTTCCAAGCCAAAGGAGAGCCACCGATGGAAGAGTTTGACAACGCACAGAGGAGTCCGAGCAGAGGACCTGCGGTAAAGGATACGATCAGCGCTCCTCTAAGGGTTTTTGCTTTAGCGGTTGTTGTGTTTGCATGTTCGATCTGTGCAAATCAGATGTTTCAGAGGCCATGGAACGTTACATCTCTGTAGGTTCCCTTGTTTCAGGAGCCCCATACGGTCAGTCCTCGGCAGGCGACATGCAGATTTTCAAATTACATCAGCCAATGACCTGAAGTAGCCCACAAGCCTCAAGCCCCAGCTTGGAAAGATAAACCCCTCGAGGGGCCTTGCCTTTCAGACGATGGTTTTTGGGGTGCGCTACTTTGGTGTCTAGGGTTTAGGGTTTTGGGGTTTTGGGTTTTAGGGTTTTGGTGGCTAGTGGTTGAGGGTTTAGGGTTTAGGGTTTAGCGGCGTGTTACGGTATGGTTGTACAGGGACTCACAGGCGATGCTGTGTCTGGAGATTCAAACCTCTTCACAGCGAAAATCCCCCCTTCACCCAAAATCCTAAATTCCCCAAAGAAGCCCATATAACCCGTCAAGCGAAACCCTAAACATCCCCAAACTCGACTCTCTATACACCCTTAAACCTAAACTTTTTGAGCTTAAGCCCGAAGCATCCCTAAACCCCAAAGCTTAAGCCCTAAAGCCCGAAGCCGCTGTTCCCAATCAGCCAGTGGCCTTCGCAGGTGCAGCCCTCGCAGTGGCCAAGGGAGCGTAGAAGGCTCGTTGCCAGCAGCTCATCCCTCCCAGGCTTTTTTCTTTTTATCGTGTTGAAAATTACCCCAAGGCCCCAAAGTAGTTCCTTTTCGGGGTTCATAATTAAAATCTTGTGAAGTAATCCCAACAAGGAGCTACTGTGGGGCCTCTGGGTAGGCTGTAGGGCTTGCGGCTCAAGCTCCAAAGGTTAAGGCGACCGGCCCCGTCAACCCCAAAAAGCCCCTGAACCCGCATGAAACCCACGGAAAAAATCGCAGGGCACAAGCAAAATCGCAACCGAATAGCATTCCCGCCGCATCGCCAGTAATTACCTACCTACGATCATGAGCCGACCCTGTTACTCTACTGTACCAATTCCGTTGTGACGGAAGTGTGTTCCCACCAATATGCCCCCATACACGCAACTGAAGGGGACACGTCTACGTAAGTCAAGAACAATGCGATATCGACACTCAGTACACAGACGACTCCCCAGAAGAGGAAACTCCCGTAATCTTGGGATGCCCCTACATCCTACTTCAAGGACACCTCATCCTCCTGAAGCACATGACCCCTCATGCTGCGAACTTGCCTTTCCTCGTGAGTGGCATTAATGCAAACGCTGAAGCCCGAACCAGAAACCGAAACCCTAAACCCTAAACCCCTAAACCCTAAACCCCTAAACCCCTAAACCCTGAACCCTAAACCCTAAACTCTAAACCCTAAACCCCTAAACCCTAAACCCCTAAACCCCTAGACCCTAAACCCTAAAGGCTGAACGGTAAACCCAGCCCTTCAACCGTAAATCCCAGGCCTAAGCCCGAAACTCCAAGTCGTTAACATCAAACTTCTAGCCCTAGAAACCCCAAAGAGCCCAACAGCAAGGCTCGACATAGCCTGCCGCAAGTCTTAACGATATGGGAGTTTCCGAAAATTCGGGGTACCTTATTTTGGGGCCCTTATAATAGGGATCCTAATATTTCGGGTGCTAGATTAGGGTCCCCCGTTTTCGGAAACTCCCGTATGAGCCTTCAGAAAGGCTCTCAGTCCTGAGTCCTAGGAACTAAGCCCCAAACCCAAAGGCAAAATGTCCTCAGCCCTAATTCCTAAACCTAAATCAACCCCTCAACCTTTTCTTCTGGACCCCAAGTATAGATTAGGTCTTGAATCTTGCATAATTTCTATTATACTACATACTACAGAGTGTATGCTGTATATGAGAAATCGTAAAAGGCTGAAGTTCAGCTCAGCTACCGGTCCAAGGTGCCGCTGCCGTCCTTGCTTCCGCAGCTCTGCTCTAACTTACTCGTGTCTGTGGGTAATAGGGGGGCCTCAACCTTTAGAGTAGGGTTTTGGGCCCCATTGTACCATTAAGGAACCCCCAAAATATTTTAAAAAAATAGGGGTCTTAACAATTAGAATAGGGTTTTGGGCCCCATTGTTCTATGCTTATAATCAGGAACCCCCAAAATATTATTGGTAGTTGTTAAGGCCCCTAGATTACATTCGGGCATGCTTTCTTGAGGCTCAGGGGTTCCTGCGGGGTTCAGAGCTTAAATAGGGGGAGTTCGCAGGCGGGATTCTGTACAGTGCTTCAGTGCTTCGCAACATCTTGAGTCGGGCCGAGTAGAAAATATGCACGTAAACCATCTATCTAACTAGCTAACTATCTGACCGACCGACGGACTGACTGGCAGACTAACAGACTGACAGACTGATTCCTATCTACGTATCTCTCTATCCATCTATACACGTACACGCATGTACGCACCTATACTTACATTGACATACACGTGAAGGGGGGAGAAGACACAGGTGTCGAAGGTACGCACTTCAGTACCTAACTTCAGGGTTAGCTAACCTTCGCGGTTGCAGACCTGTGTTAGTTTGTCGCTCTGGGATTGTGGTTGATTTGAGTATTGGGGTTTCAGACAACAAACAGAAACTTCAAGCCTTGGAGCCCCTTCTGGTTTCAACAACTCATGCAGTATCAATTTATGGGAGGACTGCTAAAGAATCACCGCAACATACAGTAACCCGCAATTATTACTTAATTACATAGTTAAGTGCACGATAGCATCCCGTCGAGCCCCAAATCCCGAATTCCCACAGCAAAAATCTCACGTCCGATTTCGATATAACATCCCCTAAACCCAACCGTCGAACCCCACCAAAATCCCGACACCAGCATGGTGGTCCGAATGGTGCATAATATTATTCATTCGCACTCCCAACACGAATCTTTGATAATATAGAAGCCCGCAAAACCCAGTATACCGTTGCTCGCCTCGAAAAATTATGGTGACTCGGATTCCCTTGTATCTCCTCATATAGTCTTACCGCGACATAGGAACATACTCCGAAACAATACCCCAATACCTCCCTGAAATATGCAGTTTGCAGGCCGGTTGGTTAAACCCTAAATCCCAGGTTGAGCACATACTATAAAACCGGAACCCTGAAGCCCAACACCGCGAATCTGCTCAAGCGTAGTATCATACTCCGAAACTTAAAACACTACGCCAATACCTCCATGATGTAAAACTCTGCAAGCAGGGAGCCCTGTCAATTAGCTCGAAGAGCTCCCGAGCAGCGGCCTCGAGCCACGATAAGGCGCTTCGGGGTTCAGGGATTAGAGCTCAGGGTTTTGGGTTTAACGTTTAAGGTTGCTGGAGGGGTTTGTGAAGAGTCTGGCTTTGGGTTGGAAGTTTGGGGTTTGGGTACCTCTGGGATACTTTCTGCTGAAAACGAGGAAAGCTGAGCCTGAAGAGTGGCCTTGTAATCCCCCCGTAACCCTGAAACCCTAAATCCCGCGACCCTAAACCCTAAGCCCTAAATTCTAAACCCAGGCTCTGAGGTCGACACCAGATCCGCGGCACTCCTCTCAAACGGCAGAGAAGTCAGCGAATGAGCCTTTGGCAGGAAGCTCATAGGGACTTCATCACATCACGAGAAACTATATGTCTGATCATATACGATATCTTTACATTATAGTACACTGTACTACATTTTATAAGAATTTCAAACCGTTGGTTTAGGGTTTGAATAGGGGATATTAGGGGATGATACGGGGTCATGGGTTTTGAAGTCCAGTAAAGTATTCCACCACGAAGGCTTTCGGAATTCGGGGCTTGAAGGTTCTAAGGTGACTTTGTGGCTGAATTGTGGGGTTTAGGTTCCCTGAATTAGGCCGGTTTTGGGATGTTTGGAAACCTTCGTCTTGGGATTGATATGATGACGGACACCCTAATCATGCCCTAATCCCTGTTGCTACAATATGAACCTTCGCGAGCATACCTAAATCCTGACTAAAACGAACCTTCTGTATCCCCGATGCCCTATACTCCGCTATCGGGACATCACTGGGCCGAGCCATCAATCTGGAGTCGTCACCCCAAAAATGTCCTTTGTGGAGACTCTGATGAAGAGCCCCGCCCAGCCATTGTGCCACGTAGGTCAACACCGCGCCTTCTGGAAGGCTGGCACTGGTTGCTCCACCACATCTGCTCGTCCATCTTCGGTTGCCATGCTGCCCACCATTCCCGAAATCGGCGGCAAACCATGTGCAACTGGCGGTCTTCCCGACGGGAGCGCGAGAAGCCGCTGATCTTGGCTCAAGCTCCTGCAGCGCTCCACGGCCTTGTAGCGAGCGCACAAGAGAAGAGACAGTTCCCGTCGCTTGAAGCCCAGCAACGCCGCGTCTGCGTAGCTCCGCTCCTGTATGCCGCAGCCGTAGCCAACCATCCACGGAGGCCTCGGAATCAAGGCTCGTGCCTGTGTGTTCGGACCGGTAGGTTCTGCAACCACGTGCTTGACTCGGGGCTAGATATTGATCCAAGGCCAGAGCCAGTCCTGCATTTCGTACAAAAAGCGATGAAGTCTTGTCTAACGTTAACATGTCAGGATTCGGCCAGAACGTGGTGTCCATGAGCCGTCCAGCATAGCTTGTGCAGTCGCTGTGCGGCACTGCTGTGGCCCAGAGTCTGCACGTCCTATATGCGCTTACCTCCAGCACCTGGAAGCAAATGCTGCAGTGCTTCGCTTGCTTGTGAAGATGTCCAGGGACCGCACGTAATGGTCCAGGACGTGCCTCTCGTCGATGCGGTGCTTCACGAAGTACTCGCGAGCCCATTTCGTGAAGCATTTGGCCTGACACGCTCGGTCTTGGTGACAAGATGAAGAAAAGGCTGGTCCTCGACCCGGGAATACGTTCGCGAAGACGTCGAACGCCGCTCCCCGCGGTCCGTCAGATATGCGTCCTTCGGTGCACTTGTAGGAAGTAGTATGTCTTGTCTCTGCAGATCGTGCCCGTGGGTTCTTTGCTAATTACTAGGTATGTGCTCAGCCACAGATGTCTCTCGCCAAACTGCTGTGAGACTACCTATGGCCTATGGTGGTCACCACTTGGCGAGCCTTTACAGCTCAGGCAGTAGTCCAGCGAAGCAAGAGGCCTGCTGGTGGACGGCTAGCCACATCTCAAAGCACAAGAGCACTCGTGCATGTCGGCTTTAGTCCGGACATGATTTTGTCAGCACAGTTCCGGCTGCAAGCTTTGATGTTGCGGCAGGTCGCCAACGCGCCAAAGTGAGAATCTAGGTCCATCTCACTTCGAGCCGATATGCTTGGCATCACCTTCAACATCGGCAGCAACATCCACGTTATCAAGCAGCGCAGACGGCAAAAGATCCTCTGGCAGCAGCATCAACAGTCACGACGGAAGGCTGCACTAGCCACAATGAGTACTGCTACTGTTACTGGATTATTCGGCTCGGCCCTGTTTTGAACCCTCTGTTGTAATTGTAACGGCACCACTGTAGTATACTACAAAGCCCGCTTAAAACCTGTTTCAAACCTCCTACCACCCTATAAAACCTAAACCCCAAACCAAAACCCCAAACCCCAAAGCCCAAAAAAACCCAAAAAACCTAAACCCTAAACCGTCAAAATCCAAGGAAGCCGGGGAACAGCTTCGGCCACCGGGCCCTCCAGTCTCCAAACAAGAACGTCACAGGCGAAGCGCACCGGCGCGAGGTCCTGGTGAGCGTTGCTTGATCTTTTCTGAGTTTAAGCGGCTTACAGTACAGGGTTTAGGGCTATAAGGCTCATGGGTTCAATGTTTCTGAGATTAAGCGGTTTAGGGTTTGGGGTTAAGGCTCATGGGTTCATGCTGTATGTGCGTCTGTTCCCGGGTGGCCTTTTGCCGTGCTTTTGTTGCTGTTATGTAGCGGGCGGGGTGCAAGGTTCAGGGTTCTACGTTGAACAAGTAGTGCCAAATTTGTAGAAATTTTCGGGGTGTCCGAACAAACAAAGTGAACAAACCACACGAAATCGAACTATGAGGTGGTCTCACTGGAAGGCTGCAGTGAAAGATGCAGAGGTATATACACGGAGAGCATCCGGCTCGTCCTTTGAAAAAACCCACCAGTTGCACCACCATGGATCTTGGGCGAAGACCGGGCGCTGCTGGTTCTTCTCCCTCGCTCTCGAAACTTAATGCCGAAGCCTGAACCCTGAAGCCTCTTCTGTTCTTGAGTTTCCTACATTTTCTCTACGGCGATTGTCGGATCCCGAACACCTGAAGTAAGACAAAGTCCTACTCCCTTTCCAAGAACCGGAAACCTTCGAGATCTTCATACTTCTGGACGGGTCTAGGGCCTAGCGGCCTAGCATTTTAGGTTCGGGGCTTCTCGGCTAATCTTGAACCCCTAAACCTTAAATCCCTAAACGCCTAAACCCCAAAACCCTAAACCCTATGATGCATCCGTGATGTAGATCCGTCCTCATAGAGGATCTCGAAGGCGCGGGCCTTGGAGACGGCAAGTCTCTCGAAGTAAGCCCAGGAGCCTACCTGGACCCCAAAAGTATGTAGAACAATAGCCTTTGATGGGTATTGGGCCATTATTTTACCTACTTTGGGGGGTTTAGGTAGTGCCCATTAATTGAACATTTAGGAATCTGTATTGAATTTAAAAAAGGGAGCCTAATACCCATGTTTGCAACATTTAGGAATACTTACGCCCCAAGTCGCAATAGTGAGCACTAAGGCCGTATGTGGTTCCAGGTATGTTGCGCAACTCAAGAGCAGCTTCGCCATCCCAAATCCGAAGCATATGTACATGAAAGCACCAGTGAAGCCCTCAAAGCCAAAACCCTAAACACCCCTGAACTTTGGCCCGAAACTCCAAAGCCCCACAGTACAGTATCTTTATCGTCCTCCAAAACTCTAAATGCCGCCACGGTCGGCTACACATACTCAAGTCACACGAAAAACCGCCATCGCAACCAACGCGGCCGAAATCCTGCACCCTAAAGCCGCCGAACCGCTAATCAACCTTCCCCTAGGATCGGGCCGCGTGGCTGCAGGCTTCGCCTTCGCGATCGCTGCAACGCCGCGGAGCATGTGCCGCAAGCGCGAGCCCTGTACCTATAGGAAGCACAGCAGCGATCGTAGTTAGGCTGGCAAAACGGTACATCATCATGGTGGCACGAAAAGGCACATTAAAGAGGACAAACACTCATGTCTGTAAAGTAAGTACGCGAGTATGTACGTAGAACGCAGTATTTCATCTTTACATATATACACATGTAGATGCGCATGTCTGTTTACAAACAGATGCATGTACATACGTATCATATATACACACATATATATATACACACATAGATGTATGCATATGTATATATGATATATGTAAACTTATACAAGCAGGTATATGACAGTCATACACACACGTGTCGTGTGGCTGTGAGAGCCTCAAGCCTCTGGTTCCGGGAAAGCCGGAGAATGAACACTGAGACAACGATCCTTGTGAAAACGCGGGAAGCGAATAGTTAGTATCCACTCCAAAGCCAAAAACTCCAGGATGCCTTTAGGCAGTCTGGAAGGTGCACGCAACTTACATAGGGGCGCGAAATATAGACTGCATGCAACAACATCCCTATACCTCATGGCTGTAAAGACTGGAAAGGGAGCACATACGGCCGCGCGTACATGGTTGTGATTGGTTGTGTGTTGAGACACAGCTCAATGAAGGGTTCAAGTTGCCGTGCTGGTCGACGTGGGCATTTACAGGTCTGCCGCCTCATCTCGCCCCAATACCGCTTCATCAAGGAATATACCTTAAGCTATTACGAGTGAGCTCTGTATAGCCTCAGGTGTATTGTTGCCCGATCTGATTTTGATGACTGGAGGGACTTGAAAGAGGAGATTGAAGCTGGGCCTCAACAAATCGGCAAATGAATGCAAGGCACGAAGGCAAGCTCCTCCTCTGTACACGTGAGGCCTCAGCTATGGCATGGGGGAGTAAAGCAACAACCCAAAACAACAAACCTTCCTGATCGAATTTCCGGAAGTTGTTCTGCACAATCAGCCCAGGTAAGTTGCCGGGGATCAAGCGAGACCTACTCCTATGGACAGTACACCCTCGAACCCTACAGCCTCAAACCTCGCCATTGCATCAACCCTCCCTTCCTGCAAAACAGAAAACACACAAGCCCGAACCATCGGATCTGGCCATCATAAACCCTCACACATTCAACCTCCTTGCCCTACACCCGAAGCAAACCCTCGGCCCTCGGCCCTACACCGCCATGCCCTAAACCTCGAACCGCCCGAAGCCAGTACCCGAAACTCAGAATGAACAGAAACTCCACAACCCAAGGCCCAGAACACGGATTGGGGATTATAGCTTAGGGAGTAGGGTTTAGTTCCGTTTAGTCTTGAGGGCTTGGGGTTTATCAGGGTTGATGGAATCCCCTGACCCAAAGCCCCAAATCCGTGATCCCTACACCGTAGACATAGACCCAAAGCCAAAACCGTAAACCCGACCAGCCTAAACCCTAAACCCCAAAACCCCAAACCCTAAACCCACAACTTGACCCACAATCCCCAGAACTCTTCGGATCATCCCGAAGAGCTTTCGAGAATGGCTCGGAATCGTCTTGCATGGTGCGACAGCGCAATGTCCGAGTCCTCAACCTCGGAGGGGGAGGAGTTCTGGAGTTAGGCAGGTAGGCAGGTAGGGAGGTGGGCCCTGGGCAGGCAAGCAGGAAGAGGAAGATCGGTAGATTTTCAACCGACAGCTAGATAGCATTTTGCGTGAATCAAGGGTCTCGGAATGCATGCTGCCTGAAAGTGAGTGCCTCCAACTTGTCGTGGTGCTCGCTCGATGCTTCTTTTCTTGGCCCCGCGAATCCACTATCCACGAAAGGATTGGGGTTGGCTCACGGCCCAGGGTCGGGGTCGGCACGAGGCTTGGGGTCGGCTGCTGCAAAGAGAGAGTAGAAGGCAAAGTCGTTGTCCTTTACAGAACTATAGACTTGTCCTACAATAACCGTGATGCTGGTGCACGAACATGCCCGCTCGGATGCGAACGTGCTCGCTCAGGCCCTACGTGCTCACCCGCATAGCAACGTGCTCGCTCATTCGACAATGCTCCCTCAGATGAAAAAAATCGCGGCGAGAAACGCACGCGGAGAACAAAACCTGAGCCAGCACGATGTTCTACTAACTCCCAGCAAAGGCCAATAACTCCACCCCTCTCGATGAATATTGCGTGCTCGCTCGAAAACCCAATTGTTAAAAGAATGCGTGCTCGCTCGATTTTTATTTTCGCGAGGTGTCGCGCTGCGCGGTGCGCGTCGCCCTAGGACGCGCGCTGCGCGGAAACCGGGATCTGAGGTGACTCCTTCGCTCAATCATGGCTGCAAGCCAATGGATACAGAAAGCAAGACTCAAGCAGCTCTCAGAGCCGACCTGAGCAAGCAGCGTGCTCGCTCGTTGCCGAACACACAATAACCAACACAAGGCCCCCGTTATCCAAGGTGTGATCTGCCCGGCCGGAGATACTGCAGAGAATGCAGCAAAAATTGAAGATGGTGGATTCACTTGCTCGGTGGTGGCACCCAGAAAAAAGGCTTCGAGCGAGCACCAGTACAACTTGGAGGCACCCACTTTCAGGCAGCATGCATTCCGACTGCTTTGGGTGAAGGTTTTCAGGGCCTGGGGCTCCGCTTCATGTTCTTTGAATTTGGGGCCTGGTGCTTTATAACTACCTTGAACTCCCAAAACATACTTTCCTGGGCCAAGCCCCTACTTAAACCCCGGGCCTTAAACCTAAACCTGTAATCCTCAGGGCCCCGAATCCGAACTCAAGATCCCAAGCATTAAACTGCAACCCCAAACCCTAAAGCCTAAACCCTAAATCCCAAACCCTAAAGCCTAAACCCCAAACCCTAAAGCCAAGACCCTAAATCGTAAACCCTAAAGCCAAGACCTAAACCGTATACCCTAAACCCTAAAGCCAGGACCCTAAACCGCAAACCCTAAACCCTAAAGCCAAGACCCCAAACTGTCGAGTAGCCAAGGCCGTCTCCTCCCCTAGCTCGCGCGCTTCGACGCTCCTCGCACATCAGATCTGCTTTGAAGCGGTGTAACGACATCCCTTGCCAAGTGCGATTACTAAAGCTCCGGAGCCCATCCATGCATCCCTAAACCGCCGAAGCCCTATACCCCCAAGGCCCCAAAGCCAGATCTCATAAAAGGAGCCGACAATCTGAGATCCGCAACTTCAATGAGTTGCTGGCTCAGTCGGGGCTGATGGGTTCTTAGCATTTGGGGCTCCGGTTTGGAGATTCGGAGTCCGGGGTTCAGGTATGTTGGCTATTGGGGTTAGGGGTTAGGACGGCTGGCAGGATCAACCTCCAGAGCCGGAAGAAGAACCAGGAGGTATCTTAATCGGGCTGCTACATGTAGGCAGCACCCATGCCATGAACCCTAAACCCTAAACCCTAAACCCTAAACCGAACAGAGAGCTGAGTCTGATAATCCGGGCTAAGCGGAGGTTACTCGAGGGCGCCTTTACACGAAGCTGGTGACTCAGTCGGTCGTTGAAGACTCTTTTTCTTACCTTGGTTAGTAGGGAATGGAGGAATGGGGTACAATGATAACTACTATTACTACCATTCTTCCATTCCCTACTAACCAAAGGTAAGTTTTTGCCTCTTCTGACCCCCCGCTTCAACACCCTAACCGAGCCCGGGGCGAAAACGTGACGCTATTTACGGCTTCGGGATTGCGGTTGAAGCTTTTAAGGCCTTAGAGACTTTTCTAAAGACCCCTCGGAGCCCAGCACCAGCCGCAAAGCACCAGGGTGCAAGCTGAAAACGTTGGAGGGCAAACTCCTTGACTGAGCCCTAGAATGTTGAGCGTTTCTGTGCTTCATCGCACTGTAAGGGCTTTCGGCCTCCAGTTATGCTGCATTCATAACCATGATCTCCGTTACTAATACGTTTTCTTAGTGTGCGACTGTGTGTGTGTACATACATGCATGCATGCATGCATGCATGGATGCGTGGATGCACGGCGATGCATACATGGGTGTATATGTGTCATATATA
Source organism: Symbiodinium sp. CCMP2592 (assembly GCA_905221615.1). NCBI lineage: Eukaryota > Dinophyceae > Suessiales > Symbiodiniaceae > Symbiodinium > Symbiodinium sp. CCMP2592. Next base: position 543,885 of record CAJNDT010001480.1, read on the forward strand.
CATGCATCTATCCATGTATGTATACTGGTCTGTATGTACCAATGTTATGTATGTATGTACGCACGTACGCATGTACGTATGTATGTGTGTATGTATGGATGGATGGATGTGTATGTGATGAAGGGAACGTCTTGGTGGACGCGTGTATATACATATGATACAGTTACACACATGGATGGGTGTATACTATATCTATAGAGGGAGAGAGGGAGAGAGGGAGAGAGAGAGAGAGAGAGAGAGAGACAGAGAGACAGAGAGAGACAGAGAGGGCGAGAGAGAGAGAGAGAGAGAGAGAGAGAGAGAGAGTGAGAGAGAGAGAGAGAGACAGACAGAGACATTATACACACTTGCCTGCATCCAGATATATCCAGACCACGGCAATACATCACTAGTATGCGGCACAATCCTGTGTTCTTATGCTACTAGTACTACATTACTTCATGTTGACGAAAGAACTATATGATCCTATCTGAATATCGCATTTATCTATATTGTCTTTGTATTTCGACATGTTCATGTCTATTGCCATTTAGTCGTCAGGCCTCCTCCCCCGCCAGGCGACCGAGGGCCCACCGAGGTTGGGGAGGTGAAAAGCCGTGAAGGCCGAAAGCCTCGGAAACGTTGCGGTTTCACCTAAACCCCCCCAAAGCAGGCAAAATTATGGTACAATACCCATAAAAAGGCTACTATTCTGCATACTTTTGGTGTCCAGGTAGCTGCTCCAATCTGGTGGCGCTAGTTTAATTTTAGGTCTGGGGGCTTAAGGCCCGGGGAGTCGTGTCGTGGATAACAGAACTCAGAGGCTGGGGTCTGTGGATGAAGATTTGGGACTCTGAGTTGAACAAATTTGGCGTTTGGGTTTGCATGTAGGGGTGTGTCTCTGTGTAGATGGCGTAGGCTTTTGTGTTTTTGAGCCATGGGTTTTCTGGGATTCAGGGCTTATGCGACTTGAGACTGAGGTATGCCGTGACTTTTGACAGTTTAAAGCGTAAAGTTTCGGCTATGGAGTTGTTTCAAACCTTCCTCGCCACAAATGCATGAACGGATCAACGAGCTTGGGAGTTTCGTACTTGCCTCCATGCCCTTGCCACCATGCTGTAAAGGAAGGTTTCCCTAAATGTGGCAAATTTTGGACTTGGATTGGTTCAGCATGCTGCATAGAATCCTATGAAACAGACGACGCCGGGTTTGAGGAACAGGTGTTGCACGCTCGCGGAACCTGTCGTACGCCCCGGCCTGTACCACAACCAACGACTCACGACAACAGTTTCCAAACCTTGAGGCTTGGTCTACCAGCGTCTTCGCCGGATACAGAAAGCCAGGTGGCTGTGAAGGTCTCGGAACCTGCGAGGTGCGCTCGAGGTTCAGCGTTCATGTTTCGGGCTCTGGGTTTAAAGGGTTCCGGGTTTGCACGGTGTTGAAGCACAGTTGTGTTTCGTTTCGAACACATACGTCGCCGTGAAAGCTAGCAGGCCCCCTGCTCCTTAAACCCTATCGCAACGAAAGCCTATCGCCCTTGGTGATCTTTGAGATTTCTTGGCTTTGAGTAGATGAAGTCATCATGCCGAAGCTGTCGAATGAATCGAAGCTCCTTTCCTCGAATCGGCAGCGTTTTGTGCACCTCTGCCACAAAATATGGCCACCCAGACTCGGGACTTCGCAATGCCTGAACCGTCCCCAAACTTAGACACTCCTTTTCGAAACTGTCCGGAGCCTCTACTCACCTGAAGTAGAACCTCGGGCGCCAAGAACCATCCTTCTGGCAAGGAAATCGTGGCAAGACATATGCAGAACATACTTGTTTCCAGATTGCAAGACCCACTGCAATCTGCCATTGAGGGATGACACGTGGATTTCGAATCATGAAGTTTCGATCGACATGGGCAGGCCATCTTTTGGAAACGCCCCCGCCAAGCTTGAAAATCGCTGCAGTTTGCTCAGCCTCTTGTGCACTTCTGTTTTAGATCCTCAGAGCAGTCCTCATGACTGCAAGTAGCGGCTGCAATGAGGCGGCTGCTAAATCTAAAAGTTTCATTCTCAGTTCCGGGTTGTGGGTTCAGGATGTACAGGGAGGGTTACAGTACCCCAAACCCTGATGCCAAATCCCGCTTGAAACTAACCCTAAACCCTAAGTGGACATCTCAACTTCCACGAAGGATCATCCCTCTCGCCTCGCGAACCCTTCCTTATGCATCTCTTTTGCGTTGTGTGTGACTGTAACGGGCTACTTTGTTCGTGGGTCACTAGATTTTTACGAATGGTCACTTACTGTTAACATGCCCGGGTTCTGTCCTTGGTTGGTCTACGCGCAGCCAAGAACGGTTCGCAGGTCGGCGACTGGAATGAAACACCCCTACCCAAGGCTGAGCCAGTAGGATCATTTTGATTCTGGTGTTCCAAGGATCCTAAACTCTCTCTCTCTCTCTCTCTCTCTCTCTATATATATATATATATGTATATGTGTGTATATATATATATGTATATATATATATATATATGTATATATATATATATATATATATGCATACCCTAAACCCCATAAACCCTAAACCCTCCATCCGCAACTCGGGCGGCCTCCAAGAGAAGGACTGCTGCAAGCAGCCCCCAGCTTCGTCTCTTCACCATGGCCCGAAACGCCGAAAAGCAGAAGCAACAATACCAGGAAGTCGGGCTTTAAGGTACAAGGGAACAGCGCTTTAGGATATATATATATATATATATATATATACATATACATATACATATACATATACATATACATATACATATACATATATATGTATATTATACAATGAACTTCTCAAAAGCCTGAGCTCGGGGGGTTAGGGACTGCTGAGGCTTCGAGCTGAGCTTTGAAGGAACAAAAAACGGATCGACGCCGGGGGGGAAGGTCATTACATCGGTTAGGGTTTAGGGATTTAGGGTTTAGGGTTTAGGGTATCCTGCATCAATGCGAAAGCCTGGGGCCAGATAACGGCTGCAGCTTCCAAACTTCCAAACCTCATATCCTGAAACACCAACTACATCAGATCTCATGCCCTAAACCTGCAAGCCCGAAACCCTAAGCCCAAAATCCCAATGCTCTAAGACTCTTCGGGCATACCTGCAAAATTTGAGCGGTGAAGCAACAGGTTCTGTGTTCTTGTTAAGGGATTTTCATTCAAGTTACCATAATACGGAACCGCATTATTTGCTATAGATGTCTATTGTGGTAACTTAAAAATTGAGTTCCTTGACAAGAGCCCAGGCTTCAGCGGAGCTTCGGGCTCAGGACTGAGGGGTGTTGCTGGGCCTCTCGGATGGCCCCTTGCAAAGTACGCAAACCCATTTCAGAACCCTAAACCTTGAACCCGAAACCATCCGAAACCCCAGTCCATCCCCCAAAGCCCTGCAGTATTCTCACTGTTACGACCCCCTTCGCAGCTTTACCTCACTTAAAGCGCTGCTCAGAGAGCCCTGAAGCCCCAAGCAAACTTTAAGCCTGAAGCCCTAAACCCTCAACCCTGAAGCCCTAAACCCTCAAACCTGAAGGCTGCCAGTCACCCTAGCCCCCTGCTGAGCTCTAAGACCAACAAAATCCGAAGCCTGAAGCACTACAGCCTCCACACCCCAAACCACGTAAGTCCGAAACCGAAGACCAAAAAGCCAGGGTGGGTCGTCACCGCATCTTCTGGGAAATGGTCTGCTGGAGGGGCAGCGAGAGGAAAGCAAAGTGCCGAATAAGCACGGCATCCTCGTGATTGGAGTGTTTTCGCATCTTACGGGGTCTGCAAGGGTCTTGGGTTGGGTTCAGGCTCCAGCAGGGACATCTTCTCAGGAAGCGCCGGAAATGAGCTAAGACGGAAGTTACCGCAGTAGCAGAAGCAGTAGGAGCAGTAGTAGCAGTAGTAGCAGTAGCAGTGGCAGTAGCAGTAGCAGTAGCAGTAGCAATAGCAGTAGCAGTAGCAGTAGCAGTAGGAGTAGGAGCAGTAGTAGTAGTAGTAGTAGTAGTAGTAGTAGTAGTAGTAGTAGTAGTAGTAGTAGTAGTAGCAGTAGCAGCGGCAGTTACAATAAAAATGCTCGGCGAAGATCTTCGGTTCTTGCCCGTGGCTGCCGCAAGCTCTAGCTCTGCAGGTTTTTCGAACCCGTGGAATTTTCTAGCGCAAGGAACCCCAATACGAAACCTGACAAGTTTGGACGCCTAACTGTATAACTTGCACCTCAAACCCTCATAAACCACTCATAGAGCCCGCACTCCCCTAAAAAGCCTATGAGGCCCTGTAAACCTCAGTCTTAACACACACACACACACACACCGGCTAGCAAGCAGATGGGTTCTTGCTGTGCCGTTTCAGGCTGTATCATATTACCATTGAGTGCACTTGTATATGTGTGTATATATATATATATATATATATATATATATATGTACAACATATGGTTGGTTGTCAAAATTATGGTCCGTTTTTGGCTCCTTAAATAATACGGCACCTAGTATTGAGGGTACCAAAAAACGAACCCGTATACATATATGTATAGAGACAGTAGTACATTGGGTCTGGTAAGACTAGATTGCATAAGGTCCTTGTGTCATGCTATGCTATGTTATAGTATGTTTTTCGATTCTATACTAGTCTACTCCATCCTAGTGAGTTAAGTTATAACATAACAGAACTTAGCAGAGCATTTCATTGCAGTAGATTCAGTCAGATAAACAGTTACATTACATTCTATGCATTCATACAATCTGCCTCTCATCTTATATTATGCTGTTATACATGCTACTAGGAATTATGACTGAAATATGTAGGACACAGCTGTGGGATCAGTAATAGTAACCTCGCTACGTTGGCACAAGCGAGCTGTCCTCGATGTTCTTGCGGGGGGTCAGCAGCGTTGCCGGCCCGTCGTGGCTCCGGAACGCCCTGTGCTATAAGGGCTTTTAGGGTTCGGGGGTTTCTGGGGTTTTAGAGTTGGAGCGTTGAGGGTTAATTGATTGGGCTTAGGGGTTTCCGGGTTTTGGCGTTTTTAGAGTTTGAGGGTTTAGGGCGCAGAGCCGAAACGTAGGGCTGAAAACAAGCGCCGTCTTGCTAAAAAAGCCGCGAAAATGAGTCTTAGGGGTCAAGGCTTCATGGATTCTTGGCGCATACAAGAGTCAAGTCGTGTCTTTGAGTCAAGTCGAGCCTTTGATGATCTCGTGCGTAGTGGCGTCGTGGAGTGAAGGAATGACGTATGCGAGAACAGCGGGCGATCTGGCAGACTCAACGTACCCAAGACGTAGACCCTGAAACCATAAACCGGCAAGAATTGAGGACATGGAGCATAGGATCGGGTTCTAAGCTTTGCAGTATAAAAGATCTACAGTATGGGGTTTCGGGTATGAGGTGCAGGGTTCGGAGTCTTGGATTTTCATTCCTCCCGCTGACCCCACTGCCACCAGTCTCTCGATGACTAATACATAGGGGCTTTAATAATAAGAATAGGGTTTTGGAACCCATTATACTATAATCATAACCCGGAACCACCAAAATGGTTAACCAAAATAGTAAATAGTATAGGTATAGTTATTAAGGCCCCAATACTTAGCCGCCAATGCCTTGGATTGAGCCCGCAGCGAAATGGGAGGCCTCAGGGCACTTGCGGTTTGTATCCAAGCCCTGACAATCTCGATTGAAGTTGTTGGTTGCAGTACCATGTTTTCTGATGTGGGATCCTAGCCATAAGACTCGCTCACCAACAAAAATCCCTGCTAGACCCTAGGTACACCGAGTTCTCTTGCTTTCGCGTCGAGCCAAACACCTGCATCGTCTCGTTATACGTAGCTCAAAACCAGGAAGGTCTGGCTACGGATATTATGCGGACGGGCACTTATTACCATATTGCTACGCGAACGAAAGTTCGACTTTCGGCTGAGACTCCAGCTCGGCTACATTGGGTTGGGGGGTTGCATAGGCTACTCACATCCTATGCCCCCCCCCCCCTACACTTTCTCACCATTTCTCAACCCGCCTAACATTTTAACCTCCCAAAACACCAATACACAATGCACCTCCCAAAAAACAATACAATAATCCGGAAACAAAGCAACACACCAAAACCAATACAATTATCCAGAACACAACCCAGAACCAAAGCAACCGCCCAACCCCATAACCTCATGCATTCTATAACCTATATCCTCATGAGGTGTGGGGTCAGCGACCCTCATAGAAACCCCACAAAGCCCATAACCTTGTCGTGTCAATGACATGACATAGAATAACAATTACCGTGAAGAATATTTATTATTGTATGTTCCCTTCGTCTTGCTGCTGTTCTCTTCTCGTAATATCTACGGCTCTTCCGTCTACATGTTCAACAATTTATTTTCCATTACCAGATGCTTCAATATCTGTATTAATGTTTCACGTTTTGTATTATCATTACTGTCTACTATATCCCTTATCATTTCGTAAGATGAATTATTGTATGTGTTTTGGGAGGTGCTTTGATTTCTGGTTGTGTTATGGATTATTGTGCTGGTTTTGTGAAGTGTTTTGTGTTCTTGGTGTTTGAAAGGTTGAAATCTTAGGCGGGTTGGGAAATCGGGTGAAAGTGTAGGGGGTAGTAGTATCAATGCCTAGTTCTTATCATGAAAGAAGACAGTCTGACGGCAAATACCATTCGGGCTGTTGGTAGTCAGCTCTACCATTGTCGTCACAAGTGTGCCCTGAAACTGGAACCGTAGAGTTCAGGGCCTCAGGTTCGAGCATTTTTGGGCTTAGGGTGAACATCTGCTGAACCTAGACCCGAGACAGAACTCGTAGTGAGCATTTAGACCTGTAGCCCCGAAGCCGGCAAACCCGAGCATCAGGCCGGGTTCTGAATCATGGAACGTCCTCGAAAGCGACGTTGTTTTGACTTGTCTTAAGGTAGAACTTACCCAAAACCGAGCCTCTGAAACTACGCCTCAAAGCTCCGTGTTCTTTCCGAGGGCCGTGCGTGTGAAGAGCATGCCCAGGAGTGTGGTGATCGTCCGGTATGCCTACAGATCTCAGACATACCCAGATAGCTGAACACGACCTTATTGAAGATCTGTACATTGAGTCATTGATATTGCGGGGCCTATATGCTTTAGGGTATATGGCTGAATTAACGGTTGTGAGGCTCTTTGAGTAGATGGGGGGGGGGTTCTACAGTTTGGGGCGTTGGGGCAGAGATCTAGCTATGGCCCCTGGGCCCTATACACCCTGAATCCTGAAATTCAAAGACAAACCCTGAACCCTAAATCCCAGTGAGTTGTGTAGGTGTGTGTGGGTTTCCCTTCTGGGGCATTTGGAGTTTCGATTTTGGGAGTTAGATCCGATCCCCGGGCTACTTGGGCGTGGGCTTAGCGGCCATGGGCAGTGCCCTGTGGAGCTTGAGGGGTGTAGGACTTAGGGCTTAGGGGCTTAGGGTTTAGGGTTTGGCTTTACCTAAAACTTACATTTAGAATTTAGGGTTTGTTCAGGAGGCACGAGGAAGATCACTTGTGGACTTGTGGCAGATTCGCCTTGCCAGAAGAGCGGGGACATTCACGCGGTCTTTCAGAGAGCCTTGCATCGTCTTAGGGGTTTCGGGTTGAGGGTCGTCTTGATCATCGACTGCAGCTAAAACCAGTCTCTCATCCCGAATGTCTATGGCCATGGTATCAGGTGCCTGGACAAGCACCTTGTGAATTGTTCACCTCCTACACACCAAACCCTCGAAAAGGTCTCAACGAGTCCCTGAACTTCTGAATTCCGGACATTGTCTACCTGGAGACTCCAAAGTAGTTCCTTTTCGGGGTTCATATATAGAATCTTTTAAGGTATTCCCAAAAAGGAACTACTATGCAGCCTATGGGTAGTCGAGTCCAGTCTAGTATAGTATACTAAGAAGCGCAGCACCTGATCGTCGATGGGCCGGAGGCAGAAAAGCTCCCCGCTTCCTGCGGCAATCAGCCTGGTTGCGGAAGGGCTTCAGGAGTTTGGGCGGGTTGGGGTGCAAGGTTGACCAAGATCCTGGACTACACTATACTATACCATGTTATTATTTCTTCTTTCCTCGATTATACATATATTGGGGAGCCCCAACGAATAGCACGGTAGTGCTAGTCGGTTACTAATCCCTACAGCAAAATAAGATTATGGGAACTCTCTTGTTGGCCATTCTTGAAAACTTACGGCCACACAGCCCTAAACACCCTGCGTGCTAAATCACCAGCCGAAATACCAAGGGGTGACCATGTCGCAGAAATACATAGTAATCTTCGATGCATACATTATTGTCATGTTCATTGCCGGAACACGAAGTCGCAAAGATACACGCCTTCGAGGGGCAAAGCTTGAGACTTTAAGTTGCAGATTGGTGCTGAGGCCAAACAGAGCTGAAACCTAGGGTGCTGGTGGGGTTTACGGCTTTAGGGTTTGGGTTAGGGGCTTAGGATGCAAGTCAAGGAGCTGTAAGCCTTGGGCACCCCGGAACAAGAATTCAAACTCAAAGCATATCTTGCATGCCATTTTACGATAATTTGCCTGCACCCAAACCATCCAAAACCCTAAACTCTATGTACACCCACATCTGAAATGCTAGGGCTAGGACTCCTAGGCCCACAGTACCCTAAACCCCTAACATGCACGACATCCCCAAACCCTCAACCCCTAAAAAAGTCCCAAACTTTCCAGGGCCACGACAAGCTCTGCGCAGATGGGTCGGTCTGGAGCCTCGACCAGGTCATTGCACATCAGCAAAGATGTCGGCTTATAGACTTAAGGGTGTGTATCCCTTGTACACATACTTAAAAAGCAATAACGATAATATTAAACGAATCGTACTGATAAGAACAAGAACAGTAATAATAAGAAGACTAGAGTAGGACTGAGACTAAGACTACGAATAAGACCAAGAATACGAATAAGAACGACAATCAACAACAATAAAACTAAGACTAAAATTCAGAATGGGAATAAAGCTAAGACTATATAAGGCCAAGAATAAGAACAATAACTCCCTGCGGCTCGTCGCGAAGCTCAGGGAGGCTATCTGATCCTGCGTGTAGGCACGATCCCCCAAGTCGCGCAATGCTCTTCACAGACGGGGAGAAGTATGGAAAGGTGCCGATGCTTTGCATGACTTTGCATGACACATTAACTTGGGTCTGGAACCTAGTCGCGGTTCGTGCAGCTGAAGCCAGGAAGCCAAGATGAAAGATCAAGGTCGCCACGATGCGCATTGGGTTTCGGATTTAGGGTTTATGGGCTTAGGGGTTTAGGGGTTTAGGGGTTTAGGGTTTAGGGGTTTAGGGGTTTAGGGGTTTTGGGGGTTTAGGGTTTACGGGTTTAGGGTTTAGGGCCCCAAGCACTGGCCAAGCCCCGATTCGACGAAACCTGACCGGCCTGAGTACTGCCCGGCAGGGTGCACCCATGGCGAAGGTGGCACAGCTGCGCAGAATCTGATCCTCCGAAGGCCCCGCGGTGGGGATCTCTGATTCTGCATCTGCGGGACTTGAGGCGTGTCCCTTCAGACAATTTTGGGCAAAGGCATTGCAGTCTTGATCACCCGATGGTTCAGCATTAGTGGAGAACATCTAGCACGCACACTCATGTCGACCTCTTGATTTTTGCACACATTTCCAACAGGTGAGATCGAAACCATTCAAGACTACTCTGAATGGTCACGTCCGGCAATGCTCCCCCGGTGCGTTCAAGCCCGAGGCGAAAAGCATTACTGATCAGGATCCTTCTCGGCAAGAGCCCCTCTAAGCTCTGAACCTGGAAATACTTAACGATGAGTCATGATGAATTCAAGTGGCCGCGTAACTCAGAATCATAGAAATACCAGCCAAAGACAACCAAATACGACGGATGTAGGCTGAAGCCCCAAACTTGCCCGCAAATCTTCTCCAGCCCTGGCAGTCCCCCTCGCGGCCATCGCTGTGGGGTGTGTACTGGTAGAGGTGCGCATTTCCTCGTTGGTCCAGCGCCACCTGTGCAGAGACTGTGGAGGCTTCTTCCATGAATCGCTATGGACATGATGACTGACAGAGAAGGAGCCCTAAACCCTAAACTCCTAAACCGGAAACCCTTAAACCCCAAACCCGTTGTGGCTTTAGGGCTCAAGGACAGGCAGTCTCGAAGAGGTTGACCAAGCACCGTAGGAAGCCCAAACTCGCGTCTTGATGCGCAGCACAGTCTAGGCTTTGTTGCCTACGACCCAAAGACTTAGGCGTTTCGGGTTGTTTCGGGTTGAATGCAAGCATGGGACTGACGATGCTTGCCCTAAAGACTCTTATCACATGAGCAGGGTGGTCGAATGGGACGAGGAATGAAGAGATCTGCCGAAACCTCGACATGCCCCAAATAATTCTGCAACCTTTCATAGACTGCATCGGAACAGTACCCATGATAAAGTTACGCTTGATCGCGAACTGTACACATCTAAACCTCTGGCCCTAGTTTAAACCCCCATTATTGAGCCCTGAACCGTACATAAACCCAACGCTTTTTAAACCTTAAACCCTGAACCCTCAAACCCTAAACCCTAAAACCCTAAACCCTAAACCCTAAAACCCGAAACCGACTAAGTCTGACCCCAAAGCGAACTGCACCGGGGCCCTCGCAAGGCCCAGCGACTTCTGATGGACGATAAACTCACAGGCCAACACCGTCCTCGCACGTTGAAACTCAAAGCCGCGAGTCGCTGCTTTTTCGAGTTTAGGGTTTAGGGTTTTAGGGTTTAGGGTTTGGGGTTCAGGCTGTGGCTAATGTCTTCCAACCATGTGCATGTTGATCGCAAGCTTCGACAACTGATGCATCCCACATGCAAACATTTTGCAGGCATGGACTTGAACACATCGTTGCAAGCACTCGTCACACATACTCGCAAACGGCCTTGACGCTTAACATGTGCATTTCCGGGCCCAGGAAATCTCTGATGACCAAGCGATACGGGCGAATTTGATCCTAGTGTCAGCTCCCGAAACTATGATCCCATAACTTTCCAGCTCCAAAAAAACACAAGCATGACTTTTGCGACCCCGGCCGATGTTAACTCCCATCTTCCATTTTCCAGGGCCGATCTTGATCTCCGGTCCCCGGAGGGGATGCGTGAACAAGTTGCCAAGGGATACCGTTCACACCACCCTTCCCGCCACACCCTTGGGAGTGGAATTATTAAGGGTTCAGGGTTTTAGGCTTTTAGGGTTTAGGGTCCAAAAGGCTTTGCAGTTACTAGCTTTGGGTTTAGGGTTTTAGGTTGGGAGAGCTTGGGCCGGCGGAGCCTTTGTCAGGACCAAGTCCTCAGACTCTACGTCCTGAGGGAGGCCGACTGCTCAAGTCAACCGAGCCCCAACCTTAAGCTACGCAGCATCTATAGAGCCCCGAGCCCAAGTTATGCAGCGGAATAACAATAATAGTAGTAGCGATGCTAATAACTAATAACCGTAAAACTTGAATACTTCGTATTGTTGTTATAGTTGCAATCATGATGATATTACAAATCGTACTAATCGCAATAATAATAGAAGAAAAATCATAGTAATACACTGATACACATAACAATTACAACAATAATAAAATGCAAGTAAAGATTGAAAGCAAGGGGCTACGAATAACAAGAGTATGATAATCGTAATACTTATCGTAGTAATGATACTAAGCATACTACAGTAACAAAAGTATGATAATCGTAATACTTATCGTAGTAATGATACTAAGCATACTACTTATACGAATGCGACTTATTTGATATCACTAGCAAAACTCAAAATACTAACAATACTATTGGTACTAAGAATTCGGGGAATGATAAGAATACCAGTGATGCGACAAATGCAAAATTCATGAATACGAGCAGTACTGATAATAATCATCATCGTGGCACAACAGTAGCAATCAGTAGCAATGACATTAGATATAACAGTACAGTGGCAGCAGTACTAGTAGTAAGAGTTTAATGCAGGGGCCTTGTTTGTTAAGTTCAATTGGATTTGGGTGGCATGTTGCAATGCCTGTGCATGGAGACCATGAGGGTACAGGGACTATACTGCGATATGTTTCAAAGGAAGAAAACTCCAAAATCTCCTCATGCACGAAGGCATGGCCCAGTTTTGATCCCAATGAAGACCTACGAGACGTTCAGAGTAAACAAGCCCATCTGTCATGCTGGTGGAGGGCGACGAGCGAGCAAGTCTCCGGATGGTCCTGCGAGGGGACTCAAACCAAAGCCCCAGCACTGTGCAGGGGTTCTGGGAGCTGAACCCGAAAACCCCCTAAACCCGAAAGCCCGAAACACGAAAACCCGAAACCCTTTAATCCTAAACCCAAAACCCCTAAACCCTAAACCCTTAAACCCCTAAACCCTAAACCCTTAAACCCTAAACCCTAACCCCTAAACCCCTAAACCCCTAAACTTGCAGGCTCCAGCTGTTAGGGGTCGACTCCGGGGCTTCAGCGCATGGTGGATTAACGACTTGGGACTTCGACGATGTCTCGGGATGAACCGTGACTGTGCAAAAAGGGGGCGCTAATGATTAGAATGGGGGTTTAGATTTGGGGGTTCATTAAAATTTGGTCTAACAAAGGTACCTTAAGGAGTGGTATTGGTAATTGTTCTGGCTTCTATATTACAATCAACGAGTAACAGAAAATTTTCCATCATCCCCTCAAGCACTGAAACAATAACAAGACCATCGAAGCGATTGGAGACCCCCCACCCCATTACCACAACGACGTTGCATCCGAATGTCCTAAGACCGCCAACTCTCCTGAACGACCCTACCCTCCGACCTTGTTCCAGTGGAAACTTCCTCCTTCCACTGGCAGAAGTCGATACCTCACATGCGTCAACGTGTGCTGTTTCGGATGCATGGTGGTGAATTCCGAAGTCTGGCTTTGAATGCCGTAACCTTGCACTATGTGGGAGTTTCCGAAAATAGGGGACCCTAATATAGTACCCTATAGATTCTGGCCCTAGATATATACTAGGATCCTTTTTATCAGGATCCCCAAAGGTACCCCCCAATTTTCGGAGACTCCCATGTGCGGTCTGCAGGCTGCGGCGTGGCAAGGCGGAGAAGAACCTAGAGCTTGATTCGGGGACGCGGATGCCTTAGTTGCTGAGTTCATAAGCCCCCAAAAGTGTACACTTTTGGTGTTATAGTGGGTAATGTTATCCCAAAACGTGTACACTTTTGGTTTTATAGTGCTTTTAGCTGTATAGTGTAATATTATCCCAAAAAGCTTATCGGCCCATCTTCATGGCCGCCCCGAACCCTAAAGCCCAAAGCCAAACCCTACAAACCCTAGCCCTAAAGCCTAAACCGTAAAATCGCAAACCCTGAACCCTGAAAGCTCAAATCCTAAATACTACACCTCACCACCTGGGGCCTGTAGTCCCTAGCAACCCTTACCTTACGGCTTCTGGGGTAAACTACAGTATCGCTTCGCAGATGGACGATAGGGGTATATATGATTCCGACCCTATATCATCAGGCTTCCCCAGACTCCAGCAGCCTTTCCGCACGTCGCCGAAGAGCATGAAGTTCTTGATGTTGCTCATCGAGGTCATGCATCTGCGACGTTGGGCCAACCATCTATGCTACATGCTGGGCCGCATGACCCCAGTACTGTTGCTCATCATCGTCCTTACCGCTAGAACGGTTTGGCGCTTGTAAACATCATGCTGATTCATGCTGCCTGCCTTTGGTACTACTGCTCAGAGTTGCTCACGCCGGCCAGCAACCGAACTTAACCCCATCACGTTCGGTTCGCATATAAACCTCATCGTGGGTTGTTCAGGAGCCCTTAAAACACCACGATGAAAACCCAAAGCCCCTCGACCCTAACCCCTAAGCTTAGCTTTTGGGTTTAGACCGATGTGCATCTGTGCTCAAGGTTGTGACGGATGGGCCGCCTAGGGTTCTTAGGGCTTAGGACGGACTGTGAAAGCTGCTAGAAACAACCTCCTAAAGCCCAGTTAAAACTGTCTGAGGCCCCTGTTATACGAAAACACAAACCTTTACTAAACCCTAACCAAAAACTAGATGAAGCAGCTTGTGAGGCAAAGGGCACCTCCACAAAGACATAAATCCTCGACTAAGCCCCCAAAGAAGCCTTCTATCTAAAGGGATGCCTATGTTACACCTTGAACTCGTAATCTTGTCCATGCACTCCAAGCTCAGAATCACAACACTCAAACTTCGAACGCAATGGCGGGCAACCCCAATGAGACCTCAAACGCAGTCATGAAAGGCATATTTAGAATGTTGGAGCCCCAAGCCACATCAGCTGAGAGCGTGACATCCCACCGTCAAAGAGCGCCAGCTTGTTGAAGCTGCTGTTTTCCTACAGGTCGGGTCTTCCCCAGCTCGCAGTTCTGGGATCCCTAAGAATAGAGCATAAAGAGCTGTAGCGTGCTATTCTGGCCTTGGTTTCGGATCACATGAAATGGCACCCCGAAGCACAGAGTAGACTTGCTCCAGAAGCGGAAATTCATTAACAGCCAGCCACAACGACTACAGGTAGCCTGCCGCCAGCAAGCCAATCTCCCCGGGCTTCAACCCGAAACGAAAAAGCACGGAAGGTTGGCAGATGATGCGTTGGCATCGGCGAACGCCCTTGAATATTCGTCACGCGGGCCACAACGGAAACAGAACAAAGCCCTTGCAACCCAGGAAGCTCTGTGAAGCACCATGCATCCAACGCTGCAACTTCAAGCACCTGCTCACCTAACCTCTCTGAAAAACAAACCCTTGACCCTGTCCCAAGACAAACGCGCACACACACACACACACACACACACACACACACACACGGACGGACGGATGGTATCTCCAAGGCTGAGAAGCTTTGTAAAGCAAGAAGCACATTGCAACACCGCCGACAGCCCACTGAGAAGCCCCCAAGCCCTGAAGCCCAATTTTGTAATACCCTTATAGTATCCCCTTGTAATCAACGGGACCAATAGAGCCCCCCAAAAATATTAAATTAACTCCCCCCCAACTCGGCGCACCCATTTCTCCACGAAGAACTTGAAGCCCTCGGAGTGCAGAAAATGCTCTTTGCCGGCCTGGCCCACCTCTGCAAAAAGGGTTTAGGGTTAGGTTTAGGGTTTAGGGTTTAGGGTTAGGGTTTAGGGTTAGGGTTTAGGGTTAGGGTTTAGGGTTAGAGTTTAGGGTTTAGGGTGTAGGGTTTAGGGTTAGGGTTTAGGGTTTAGGGTTTAGGTTTAGGGTTTAGGGTTTAGGGAGATCAAGGCTAAGGGTTTTGGGCCCAGGGCTTTGGGCATGTGGTCCCGAATGCTCCAGCTTTGCAAAAGTGTCATCGGACGCATTGGCCGTGTTGGAGCTCGGGCCACGAGCTGGGGTTTGCAGCTGGAGGCTCGGAATTGAAGCTTTGAGGGGATTTAGGGCTTTAGGGTTGAGGCTTTCGGCTTAGGGCTTCAGGGTATCTAGCTTTGAATGAAACTTCCGCCACATTGGGCCTGTTGGAAGAAAAGCCCTGCTACTCATAATTTGCCAGGACGGTCGAACAAGCCCCTCCGAGCGCCTAAACCCTAAACCCCTAAACCCTAAACCCCTAAACCCTAAACCCGTAACGGCTGAGTGTTAAGTTCTCTGAGTGCTTCGCCACCGTCACTGGAGCTTTCAGCGACCTGTCAGTTGTGCATAGTAGTAATAGTAATAATAGTAATCAGAAGTTTCGCATGCTCAGCTTACAGTACCATAACGGCATTGAGGATTACAACAAGGTTTGGGGGTATAAGATACTTTCTTTGTACGAGGATGCGTTAAGAATAGTATGTTGGTAATGATCAAATAGCTCCGCACACAACTGCGGAGAAATGCTCTAGGTGACCGTTTGAACCTATGATGCTGAAACCTGAATCAGACACAGCAGCTGGCTGCAGCAGCTTCGCAGCAACCACTCCCGTCAGGCGGGCCAAACGACAACAACATCTCAGACCCTCCGGTCTGTAACTACTACGGTGCACCATCCATTTTGTCCACTTCTTGCCCTGCGCACTTAAGCCTGCACAGCTGCATTCTGATGACAGGACATCAACTTGCAGAAACTAGCAAGCCACGACATCAATCCATCGTCCCCATCATCCACGTCCTCCTGGCTCTCAGTCTTGGTGTCAAGCCGTTGTTTGCACGCAGGTCCTGTCTGGCACCTACCGCCACAAGCAAGCGAACTGTCTCAACACTGCCGTGCTCACATGCGAGCATTAATGCCGTCATGCCATGACAAGTGGCAGCGTCGGTGTCAGCGCCAGCCTCTAACATCAAACGAACGAGATCGTAAGGGGCCAGAGATACTGCACAATGCAATAGGGTTCTTCCGCTTGGGTCGGTCAAGCAACAGCTGGCACCAGCTTCTCTAAAAGCAATCCTGCAATGTCTGTGATTGTTAGTAGTGGCATCATGCAGTGCCGTGACACCTCTGTTGTCAGACAATTCGGTGGTGGCCGTCGCTCCCAACAGCAAATTCACGATGAGTGCGTGGTCCTTGCGAGCAGCAACGTGAAGAGCCGTAACGCCATCGGTGTCAGACAATTCCGTGTTGGTCCTGGCTTCCAACAGCAGCTTCACCATCCCCAAGCGGCTACTCCAAGCACCAAACTGGAGAGGCACCACCTGTCGTCAGGTAAGTCTATCTTCGCCCTTGCTTCCAGCAGCAAATGCACGATGTCAACGTGGCCCATCAAAAATGCCTGTGCCAGCTCTTCAGAGATGCGTTGGCTAGATCCGGATCTGTTGGGAATGGTAGCATTGCATCGAACGCATGTGCACGGCCGCAAGTGGCCATGATGGCATTCACCTGCAGTGGCGAGGAATCAACAAAGGGCACCAGAACGAGCTGCAAATCCACAGGTGCATCTATCTTTGTCGCGCCCATCAAAGGCTCGTCCTGCTGCAACAGCATCTGCCTGAAGCGCGGAGGCAAGCTGAACTTCTGATGCAGATACCTCTTACTCTTCACTTCCTTGATATGGGTGGTTGTCAAAATTAGGGTCCCTTTTTGGGTCCCTACTATAATACTGCACCTATTATTTAGGGTACCCAACAAGGGACCATAATTTTGACAACTACCCATATGCTTCCATCCCTCGAAGGGCAAGCTGGACAGCTCTAGCCCTGATACCGCCCAAATGGCAGCATCCCCCTGCACACGGATCCACTCAGCAATATTCAACCGCTGCCGCACCTTCGCGAGCCAACATGTCAGTGGATGCAAAAGAGTTTAGTGTTTAGGGTTTTAGGGGGTTTGGGCACATTCTTCGCGATGAAGCCACAGCTCTGAATCACAGGTAAGCCACGACCAGAAGGGGAAGCTTGGGCAGGGGGCCCCACACAGACAGCAGCCTGAAAGTCCAGAATACTACATGGGTAGTTGTCAAAATTAGGGTCCCTTTCTGGGTACCCTAAATACTAGGTGCCGTATTATGCTAGGGACCCAACAAAGCCCCCTAAGTTTGACAACCACCCACATCGAAGCCCAATCAAAAGCTACAGGCCCCCATCTACTTACATCGTCTTACAAGCTTCAAGCTGCACCCAACAGGCCTCTGATAAACTGGAGGTAGGATTCCTGGATCTTTGTCCTGCAACTATGGAGGGTGTGCAAGTCCGACACGGGCTTTGGCGCCGACATTCGGCAAAAGGATTGATTCAACCGTTGAGATATTCGCTCCAAGAGATCAGGTCGAGAGGATGTAGTGCTCAAAACTAGCCAAGGGTGTAAAGCAACTAAGACCTTGCAGGAACTGTATCCTGGCGCGAAGCATCAGCACCCGAAGAAGCTTCTGAAGAAGCTTTCAGCTCAACTGCTATAAGCATGTGCCCCGTAAGATGGGGCGAGCCAATAACGATCTGATTCCAGGCTCCCTGATGATGGCTTCGCATGAAATGGGCTGTGTTGAGCTTCTGCACAAGGAGTCAAGGTACATTGAGATGATGCTGTTAGGAATATGCTTATCTTAAACATGTACGCATGTATTATCATGTATGTGTGTATGTATGTTAACAATTTGCCTATAGTTACTATAGGGCGTGTAGCCAGGTATGAGTAATCAGAATTGTTCGAACCCTGATACCACATAGACCCCAGATTCAGGCATCAGAATCCTTGCCACAATACACGTCCCCTGAAGCCCCAAGACCTAAATAGGGCCGAACACCGGGTTTCGAGGAGCTTTCGTACATATCATAGCCATACTAGCGGACCAGAAGAGGATGCGGTTGCAAAGTCTTGAAGCCTTTACCCTAAACCCTAAAACCCATTAACTCTTCTTGGGTGTCTGAAACGATTCCCAGCCTTGATCGTGAAGAGCATCAGGCGGCCACGGCAGGTCAGATCCTCTGACGGCTTGGTTCATGTAGGAACCTGATTAAGAAACCTTGAGCCTGGGTTCCTTTCATGAATCCTTGGGGTCTATAAGGGTTACTATAAGGGATCTATAAGGGTAATAATATTGGTTATAATGTAGGAACCTGATTAAGACACCTTGGGCCTTTTTTGGGGTTCCTTTGATGAATCCTACTATGTTGGGGTTACGGGCCCTGGGGTTCTTAATCAGGTTCCTACATTAGCCTACTAGGGGCGGGGGTAAACGTGCAAGTGTGCTTTGTCTTTTGTGTCTTTCGTGGTTGGAGATGCCACCCCTTGCTTTACTATGGGGGTTTCCGAAAATAGGGGACCCTAATATAGTACCCTAAATAGTGGCATCCTTACTATAAGGGCGGAAACTCCCATATAGCGTCACTTCTTAAGGGCCGCGTCGAAATTGTTGAAGGTGGTTGTGTTCATGCTTCTTCCAAGGACTGGTGCACCCGTGCAGTCTGCGAAGGACACCTGTGCAAATCCACCAGAAGGCTTCGACACCAAACGAGAAACCTAAGTAAAGCCCACATCGTAATCTAACATAGCCCTATCGCCCCAAAAGCCTTAAAATTCACAACCCTGAACCCCGAAACCGTGTCAAATCCGCAGACCACAAAGCGTAAACCATGCAGGACTAAAACATGAAACCCAAAAGACCTGAAGAAAGCCCGGAAACGGGATGCCTCGCCCGTGTTCACGCCGGTGCCTACGGCAAGGCAAGGCTGTGGAAAGCCCGGGATAGTCACCTCAGCTGCGTTCGGTCGCTTGGTTTCGGTGTTTTTTGAGGACCATCGCAAGGTACGGCTTCGGTTTGGGGCCTAGGGTGACGTTCTTCTTGTACTGACTACGGGTTGTGTCAAGACTGACGAAGCCAGTCCTAAAACGTATTAGGAATACGATCATGGTACCGATTGCATTACTGTGGTCGTGATGGTCTCATTGTAGCCACTAGACGATTCCACAATACAAAATCTAGTTCATTTTTGGGATAGGATTAAAATTCCAAATTTTTGTTCCTTATTGGGTTTAAGTACCCATGATAATGTAAAATGTTACCCAACTATGACAAAGAAATGAGAAAAATGGTGCCTGGCATCGCCTTTTCCCGTTTTGGTTGAGTATTGGGCCCTGTCCTGCAGTCATTCTCGCATCCAGGGGCAGCTATGACCCATCCTTAACCACCTGGCCCATGACATAAGCCCCAAAGCACCCAAGACATACTGTAAAGACAGAATACGAGTTCAGGAAGGGCTATCAGTCAAACTCTAGTCAATCACTCAAGCAGTACTATAAAGGTAATATGAGTTCCGGAACCCTGAACCCTGAACCAGATTGGGTCTTGGCTCTTTCTTCCCCTTTTCTGACTTCGGGCAGCACCCTGGGCCCGCCGCCCAACTCAGGCACAGCACGGCCTCTTGCAGCCGGGTCTTCTGTAGATTCAATTTTTGGGGATTTGAGGTTATGGGGGTTTTCCGGGGTTTAGGGGTTTGGGGTTTACCGTTTCGGTTTAGGGGTTAAGGGGTTTAGGGGCTCAGGATTTGCGACGCTCAGGCCTTCCAGAGTGTTGTTGCGAGTAAAAGGATCACCAGTCAACCTCCGGAATATCCTCTTTGATCCACCGAGCAGCACTGAGCTGTCAGAGAACGCTAAAGCCCAATACCCTCAAGCCTGCACCCTAAGCCGGTAGGTGTACTTGGCTTGGCTCATCTCCTGAGCTTCGGTGCTTACAAAGTTCCGGTAAGGAGTCATCGGCGCCTCCTCGTTGTCAAAGCTGAAACGGTAGCGCCCGATCTGGGATAGGTCCTGCAAAGCTTCAAATGATGAACCCGTGAAATGGAGAGAGGGTCCGAGTCCGGACAAACCTTGTCCTGGGGTCGATCATACTAGCACCCACTATATGGCTAAAAGCTTGCAAGCTCTTCGCTAGAGCCTGCTGAGGATCTGTAATAAACTGCCTCTATGTCCCATCCTTCGCTCAACAGGAACCAGAACTCAACTGTTCGGACACGCTGAAGCTGAAACTCCACACCCCCGCCGGAACTTCAACGCTTGCTACTTTAGCGCACGGATGCTCCCGGCCTATCCTGGCTGGCTTTATGCATTCAGGACACCCTAGACCCTAAACCCCTAAACCCTAAACCCCTAAACCCTAAACCCCTAAACCCTAAACCCTAAAACCCTAAACCCCTAAACCCTAAACCCTAAACCGTACCAGGGGTCTGTCATCCGTGGTCTTGTTACAGAAAGCCAATTCGGCTCCCGACTGACCAAGGCATATGGGTGGTTGCCAAAATTAGGGTAACTTTTTGGCTCCCTAATATAGGGACCCTACTATAGTACCCTAAATTGGTAGGATCCTTATTATCAGTAAATTATAAGGACCCCAAAATAAGCTACCCCTAACCTTCAGAAACTCCCATATTGGTGGTTGTCAAAATTATGGTCCCTTTTTGGCTCCCTAATATAGTACGGCACCTATTTTTTTCGGGTACCCAAAAAGGGACCTTAATTTTGACAACTACCCATGTAGCTTCAGAATCCCAAATCGCGACACCCATGGAAAACCGTAAGGTGCGAACGCGGTGCACGTAAGGCCCTAGGGACTTCGAGGACTTAGGGGTAGTATATGGGTAGTTGTCTCAAGATTAGGGCCCCTTTTTGGGCACCCTAAATAGTAGCTGCCGTATTATATTAAGGACCCAAAAAGGGACCATAATTTATGACAGCCACCAATATGGGAGTTTCCGAAAGTTAGGGGTAGCTTATTTTGGGGTCCTTACAATAAGGATCCTACCATGTAGGGTACTATAGTAGGGTCCCCCATTTTCGGAAACTCCCATATAGCTCTTCGCCTCTCCCCGGCTCCTTCGCCGTTTCGATCCAGAGCTCATAACCTTCTCTCCCGGTCAACAGAAACGCCTAATGTAGGGGCCTGAATAAGTACCTATGCGCTTTTGGAACACAATTCTAGTATAATGGGCCCCAAAACCCTGCTTAATGTAGGAACCTGATTAAGAAAGCCTGGGCCTTTACGAGGGTTCCTTCTATGAATCCTACTGTTTGAGGGTTATAGGCCCACAGGGTTTCTTAATCAGGCTCCCACATAAAACCCTTGCAAACCTTTCCTTGGGTTGGACGCCCACGGTTTAGTGAAGCCTGCGCCTAAAAGTGATCCCTCAATACATCAATCTGGACTCTAACGGAGGGCATCCCATTAAACCTGGACTAGCCTCTATCCCTTCGTGGGAATTCTTCATGAAGGCACCAAGACCCTGAAGCAAATATCCTCGACACTAGACTCTGAGTCCTAAAATGCCAAAGCCCATTCAAATCAAGGAGGTCCAGCAGTACACGCTGTAAAGAACGGAAGCAGATTGTCTTGGATCTAAACTCTCTAAGTGTAACATTCCGAGGGTTTAGTCTACAGGGCTTTTGGTTGGACGGTTTGCGGCTTCTGGCTGTTGGATGAGCTCTACCAGTCATCCTTTGCTTTGGCTTCCGGATGGTCGCTGATTAAGGGGTGCGGGAGACCAAGGTGCTTGTTTAAGCCCCGTGAATTTAATCAAGTCAGATGAAAACCCCTGCCAAGCACGATTAAACCCTATTTCTAGGCACGAAGGCGCCTTGAGTGACAAAAGAGCTGTAGACACCCATGAGAAACTCTTCTAAACCCCCATCCTAATTATCCAGGACTCTATACCCTAAACCCTCCAAAGTAGTTCCTTTTTGGGATTACCTTATAGGATTTTACAAAAAAGCCCCAAAAACGAACTTTTTGGGGCCTTAGGGTAAACCCGAAAGCCCTGGTTGCCGAGTCGCGGGGATGAATCCGCGGCATGGGTGGCGGCTCGGACTTCGCCACAGGGGGATCTCGGATGATACTCCAGTCCTGTCTGAAGAAGGGTTTGTTGGGTTAGGGTTCAGTTAGGGGTGTGGGGTTTAGGGTTTAGAGGTTTAGGGGTTCAGGGATTTAGGGGTTGAGGGGTTTAGGGGTTTAGGGGTTTAGAGTTTAGGGGTTTAGTTTAGGGGTTTGGAGTTTGGAGGTTTAGAGTTCAAAGGTTTAGGGTTTTTGGGGGGCTTAGGGTTTAAGGGCAGCAGGACAGCTTTGAGGACTTCCTGGAGCCGGGTTGCGGGCTTGTGGGAGGCAACGGTTTCTGCAACGGCGTTTGGTTAATTGGGTTTTGCTTTCTGAAATGGTGTTGGGTGTTTAGCAGGGTCGTTGAGCTGGTTTTTCTGTTTTTTGCGCGTACTTTTGTGGGGCTTCCCGCGGTGTATTGAGATGTCTAAGTTTAGGGGTTCGGGGAGAGGGCGCGGGTTCCGAGTGAAAGAATGCCAAAAGCAGCTCTTCAAAATGCCTGCGAGTCTCAGCAGGAAGGGTTTTGGGGCTTTGGGTCTTGGGGCATTTTAGGGAAAACCAAATCTTTCCATCCCGATTCCAAGTACTCTTTGTGTCGGACTCCGAATGGAACAACCCCTCTGCATACAATACACTGACCTGAAACCCTAAACCTCCTAAGTTCAACCCAAACCCTATAAACACAAAAAACCCTAAACACTACGAGCTGTGAGCACTAAACCCAAACTTTGAAATCCCTAAACCCTAAACCCTAAACCCCTAAACCCTAAACCCCTAAACCCAAACTTTAATATCCCTAAACCCTAAACCCCTAAACCCAAACTTTAAAATCCTAAACCCTGAAGCCCGAAGAGCTGTCTCCTCGCTCAGGGGATCTTCGTCCATCGAGGGCCCAGAGGGGACGTCCGGCAACCTCTTCTCAGGGCTGCATCGGGGGCCATCTTAATACTAACATTCAACAATAGCTACTACTACATAATAACAATAAGATTCACAATCCTGAAACCAACCAACTCAATGCATTAGTAAAAGTATAAGAACACGAAGAGGAAACTTGAGCGTGATTTCGGTGCACATTAAGACTGCTTACGCGGTTTGAGGATGCTAGAACTTTAGAGCCGTAGGATTCAGGGTGCTGGGGTTTCAGGCTTTTGGTTCGGGGGACTTAGGGTTTGGAGGCTTTTCGGGATGTGAGTGTGGGCATCCCTGAAGTCTCGTAGGTTGCGTCAAAGTCGGTCGGAATCCGTTTGCTCTTCACATGAGAAAAGCAAACTACACCGAAATGCTTGGCGTTATACTGGGTTTTCGAAGGGATCTATATCGTTCTACGAGGATTGGATCAGGATTTGGGGCTTGGGCCATGCTCAAACCGTCCAGGGCAAAGTGATCCAAAATACCAACCTCGAAGCCCCCAAACCCCAACAGCCTGAAACCACAAACTAACCGCAAAGTTCAAGAGCCCCAGACCCTACACACGACCCTCAACCCTAAACCCAAACCGTAAACCCTAAACCCTCCTTTAATCATAAAAACAAACCCTAAACCCTAAACCTGTTCTTAACTAAGAACAAACCCTAAACCTTAAAACCCCAAACAACAGGGCTCGGGCTCGACGACCATCTCCGACACGGCCATGCCAAGCAGTCCCTCGTCGGGTTTGCTGGCCTCGGTGTCTCTTCGCGCTTGTTAGGAACAGAAGGCATCCGGTGTCGGGTTTAGGGTTTATAAGGTTTAAGGTTTTTGCAACATGGCGGACAGCACTTGACAAACAGTTGTTAGGGTTGTAACTTATGATGTTGAGGTCTGATAATTGGCAAAAGATGCTCCTTAGGGGCCTTGAGAACCGCGCCACAGGCTCTTCAACGGTCTGGACGGTTGCGGCATGTTGTGTGGGAGACAAGGACATAGTATAACCAATTGCTAAGACCCCCGATTTCTAGATCTTCGGATCCTTCAGGCGTGGCTTGAAGCTTTTGAAGCTCTACTCCAGAACCCCAGCCTTAGTAATTTGGATTAAGGTCTTTGTGTGCAAAATACCCGAACTACAGTATCAATAGCAGAACGGAGTGACATCTGAGAGCAGAGCGTAGCGTAGTCGCATTAAACATCGAAAAGCCTTCTGGTAGAAGCAAATCTCAACACACAAGTATGGAACGAAGAGGTATACACCTCCAAAAACACACTGCTTCAACCCAAGAACCCCCCGATAATGGCAGGAGTTAAGGAAGTTAGACTGTCTGAATCCAGTGCTTCAGGCCTAAAGTTCAAGGTGCAGGGCACTATCCACAAACACACACACACAAGCTGCCATGCTGAGACTCTGACCAGGCAGTGGGGCTTTTGCCTTGCATGGGCTTCAGGTCTCGTCGAAGAGTCAAGCTCTACTTGTCGCTTCTGCGTGGCTAAGTTCATCGACGTGGCTGGTGGGACCGGGAGCAAGTGGAAGTAGCTTTCAAAGCTCTTAACGAGTGCAGCAGATCGACTCGACAGCTTCCGTTGAATCCTTCACGTCTACCTGCCCTCGACGCATGTTCCCCCCTTCCCGGTCCCAGCAGGTCTCCGCGCACGGGCTAACAGAGCTTCATCCAATCCCAATCCCAGCACGTCTCAACACAACAAATTCCTTACCTCTCGTTAGTAGGGAATGGAGGAATGGGGTACAATTATAACTACTATTACTACCATTCTTCCATTCCCTACTAACGAAGGTAAGCAAATTCTGCAGCCCAGTGGCTTCAAGCTGTGACGAGCGCAGGGGATGTCATGCCGCAGATCCTTAGAAGTGGTCAGGTCTCGCACAGGCTTACCCAGAGGCCCCATAGTGGTTCCTTTTTGGGATTACCTCATAAGATTCTAAATATGAACCCCCAAAAAGGAACTACTTTGAGGCCTAAGGGTAGTGTAGGGGCCTGAACAACTAAAACACCAGTTTTGGGGGCCCATGATACTAGAACAAGATCGTTACTTACAATACGGAACCCTAAGAAATACGATTCACTACTATTCAGGCTTGTACGTTACCCAGTCTCGAAAACAAGCAAGGTCGGTTCGAAAGCAGTGGCCGCTACGGATTGGGGTTTAGGAGTTTAGGGCTTAAGAATTTGAAGCTTAGGCCGGACTTTAGCGCTTCAGGCTTTCAGGGTTTAGGGTCTAGTGGGTCTAGTGGGTGGCTTCAGGAAAGTTCAGGATAGATTTCAGAACCGGCAGCGAGTCCAACATACTCAGAGCTGTGCAAATGCGGCAAGGTTGAATACTAAAAGGACTGCAAAACCCATGCTTATGCTCGTATCGTCCTCGGCCCGGGGGTGCCCCTTGGGTATTTGCATTGAAGATCGGGGCCTCAATACTTGGAATGGGGTTGTGGGGTACCTTCTAGTATAGTTATAAGAAGGAACTAACATTAGAATTTTATTGTTCAAGCTTCCATTTTACCCCAGAGAAAGAGTCAACACCATGCAAGCAAAAGCCCTGAACCATGTCAAGCCACGTCAACGAATTGCCTCAGGCGGCTATTCAAGCCGAACTGTCCAAGCTCTGAACTTCGAAAATTATCATACTGACAGGACTGGCACGACTATGAACCCAAACCCGTATCAACGAACCATGCTTCAGCTCCTCCTACACAAGGCCGCGGCAAAAGCGCCTTCGGTACCAAAGCCCTCCACAGAAGCAGGGCTGCAGACCTGCTAGGATCTGGGGCTTACCTTTGGTTAGTAGGGAATGGAAGAATGGTAGTAATAGTAGCTATAATTGTACCCCATTCCTCCATTCCCTACCAACCAAAGGTAAGCGGGGAATTAAAGGAGTATCGTTTAGAGCTTGGGGTATTCGGGCTTTTGTTTCGGGCCCGCTTGACTAGGGGTCTACTGGCCCTGATCGGACTTGTGAAAGGTTTGCTGTTGATTGATCTGTAGGCGAGCCGAGCTCCGTATGGAAACCAACAAAATTTACTGAGCATCGTGCCCAAACTCGGCGCACCATCGGCTTGCTCATGTTTCGGCTGCACTTTCGGGCCTTCCTGCTGCTTCGGCTCGCTTCTGCTTGCAGATCCTCAGGCATCATGTAATCACGGCCACATTGTTGCGGCTCGAGACTTGCCTGCTCCGAAAATTTCGAAGCTGCGCTTCATCTCCTATGGCCGCCGGTAGCAACGAATTGCCTAGGTTGCTTGCTTTGCTTCTGCAATCTCCAGCAGCGACTTGGCTATCTCTACTCCCAGTTTGACCGGATTCTCGCGGATGCAAGGAGTGCCGTCATTTCCGCCTCCTGCTGACCCTGAGATCAAGCCACAAACCCCAATATTCTAACCGTTGAATGCCCAACCCTCAGGACCGTTAACCCGTAGCCCTCCACCCAAACATCTCAGGACCTCATCAACTAACCCTTAAGACCGGACGATAGCCCAAACCAACCACTGCACCCCCACATCCCAACCCGAATCCCCGACAGTAAACCCAAGCTTCAGACCTCAAACCCCAACCCCGAGCTTCGAAGCATCCGTCAAACACCTTCAAGAAGGCCTACGAACTTTAGAATCGTAACACCTTAATGTCAACTACCCCGAAATCCTACTATGACCCTAAACCCCTATAAACCCTAAACCCTATAAACCCAAAACCCTATAAACCCTAAACCCTATAAACCCTGAACCCTAAACCCCTCTAAACCCTAAACCCTGAATCCAAATCCAAAGCCCTCTTGGAGCCTGCGCATGGGTTCTGCCTTCGGACTCCACCACCGCAAAGAAGCCCTCGCCGCAGCAGGGCGCGGACCTTCGAGAGCCGACCCCATAGGGTTTGATTTAGGGTCTAGCTATACCCCCCTTAGAACCATATTAAGAATACTATTGTTAATATTCCCTGCGTTATATATGAACAAACTAAAAAGACTTCCAAAGGAGACTATAGCTAGGGCTTTAGTAGGGTTTACGGTTTTTTGGAGGGGTTCATAGGACCTATGGGTTTGGAGTCTTGCATTTAGGGCTTTTAGGATTTAGGGGTGCTGATCTTCAGGGCCGACGGGTTGATACTGGAGGCTGACTATTGAGAATAGCTCTATAGGTTTTGAAAAGGCTTTGGAGGGTTTTTTGAAGGCTTCTGGAGGGCGGAGGGGGTTTGGATGTGCATTTATCCATTGCAACTGTTTTGTGCCACAGACACTAGCCCCATGTCTCCTATACACGCCTGATAAACCCTGAACCCTAGACAGTATATAGGTACATATACAAAAAATATACAGAGAAATAGAGATAGACATACATGTGCATACATACGACATATCTCTAACCCGGAACTGGCCCTAAACCCAACTCCCGGCCGAGGCCCGGGCAGCGAAGCAAAGCTGCGATAGCTCTTTGATGGCAGTGGATGGACGTAGAGCCTTAGAGGTTCTTGGGCTTCAGGGGGTTGGGGTTTTGACGGATTTGGGAGTTTCCGAAAGTAGGGGACCCTAAAATAGTACCCTAAATAGTAGGATGCTTACTGTAAGGACACCAAAACAAAGCACCCGCCATTTTTGGAAGCTCCCATTTGGGATTTTTGGAAACTTTTGGGAGTTGGGGGCCTTGCGATTTGGAGGCGTTGCGATTTTGGGGGGCTGTGTCTTATACCGGCGTGTTGCCGACGGGAAGTAGGCGTAAGAAACGCGCACGGGGCTCTGGGCCCATTATACTATAACCATAACAAGGAACCCCAAACTACCCAGAGGCCCCATAGTAGCTCCCTTTTGGGAGTCCCTCATAAGCTTCTAAATATGAGCCCCAAAATGGAACTGCTTTGGGGCCTTAGGGTAGTACTGGGCCCATTATACTATAACCATAAAAAGGAACCCCAAACTAGTGTCATTATACTATAACCATAGTAAGAAACCCCAAACTAGTAATCGAAATTATTGAGGCCCCTGTAGTATCCGTCATCCTGGGCACTGCGGAGACAGCGAGGGCGAGGCTTCCGCAGAAGGCCCTAGACGAAGATGCTCGCCCTACGGTGGATGATATGGGTGGTTGTCAAAATGAGGGTCCCTTTTAGGGTCCTTGTTATAGTACGGCACCTAATATTTAGGGTACCCAAAACAGGACCCTAATTTTGACAACCACCCATACAAATCCTGCATTAGCTTAAGGACCCTAAACTATGGGAAGTATGGTCTCTTCCTTATTATGGGTAATGCAGGATTTATATCATCAACCCTAGGCCCAACCCCGGCGATTCCTCAACAAAAAAGAACATGACATTCACATTCAGAGCAAGTCGGGGGAAAGCAAGACAGTAACAAGAACTGTCGTCTGGCCCTCAAGCTAGCTTGAATCTAGTTTTTGGGCTCAAAACAAAAGACATCGCACGTGTCCCGACACCGAAAACCCTGAACCCAAGCCCCATGCCCTAAACACCAATCCCTGCGCCCAGCACTCCAAGCCCTAAAAACCCTGAACCCTCAACCCAAAAGCCGCATTCGACAGACTTTGCAGGCGTAGCATTTTTCGAATCGATGCAACGAGAGTTCGCGAGGTGCAGAGCTTCTTTGAACACTCAGTCGGGAGGTCCGCCTAGGGCTTCTACATTGTAATTGTTGACTCATTCATCTTGCTGTCATGTTCTACTCGTTTTGGATGCATGTATCTGAATATATGAAACCATTAAAGTGATACAAATATGGCTATTTGTTTTGTTTAGACCTTTCTCTTATCTGTTTGGGGGGTGGGTTGCGGTGCGGGGATCTGATGGCTTCGACAGCCCAGAAGCGGCTTAGGTCCAAAGGTGCAAGGCCCGGTTGGAGATAGGAGGTCACAAATTCTGGTAGGCGTTTTTGGCAGGGGTTTAATTATATATCCTGGTAAGGTTTTTGGTAGGGGTTTACAGTTTGAAGATAGGGGGTTATAAATTCTGGTAGGGTTTTTTGGGGGTAGGGGTTTAAAGCTAAGAGTTTGCAGGTTGAAGTCGTACTAACAACTGAGACCTTACCTGCAGCCCACTACGGTGAAAGCGCAAGAATCGAAAGCTACACCATCCTCCTGGATGCTCAAGAAAGGATGCGGACCCCTGACCTGTGCAGCCAGTCAAGGCCTCTGTGTCAACAGCACGATGTGAGCCCCTCAGAAGTAGTCACACTACAGAGGACAGCAAAAGGTTTGACAAGGGTAGGTGGGTTAAGGATGCCCTATAAATGGGACAGTCATTGGGAATTTCCTACCAACCTTCAATCCCACCGTCTTGTAAGCTCTTGACATCTCTTGACACTCTCATGATAACGCTGAAACGCAGCCAACAGGCTGGCTTCATTGGCCCCAGCAGCAGTAGCACGAGCACACGTGCATGAAAACAGCGCTCTTCTAAACACAATTGGCGATCAAACAAGACGTGTCAGCATCGTAACTGCCAGACATTCCTAGAAGATGCCGACGTATTGCCGGTACTTTGCTGAGTCCACAAAGGAATCCTGATTTCGGGAACTATGTCATCGAGACGTGACATGACGTGACCAGCCCCTCCGATTCCCCTAGGCCGTCATAAGACTCTAAACTCCAACTCCGAAGCCCTCGACCCTACGTCCCGCATGGGGAGCACACATCGTGGGGCACTGTGCAGGTGCTGTGGCTCAGAAAAGACCGGAGAGTACCTGATTTTCTGTTCGAGGAGTCAAGGATGGCTTGCGGTTTAAGGATTTCCAGGTTCAGTACGGCATGGGGATTATGACGATGGGCCTGATGGACTTTGGGCGTGTTTTAGGCTTGGAGGTTAGTTTGAAGCTCAGGAATTTGGGGTTCGGGTTTTGGGCTACTTTTGGCCAGAAGGGGGTTCGGCTTCCCGAAAGCGAGAGGCATGCAGTCTCTCTTAACTGTGATGTGACA
Organism: Symbiodinium sp. CCMP2592; assembly: GCA_905221615.1. Lineage (NCBI taxonomy): Eukaryota > Dinophyceae > Suessiales > Symbiodiniaceae > Symbiodinium > Symbiodinium sp. CCMP2592. The sequence continues at coordinate 573,946 of CAJNDT010001480.1, forward strand.
AATGCTCCGCAGTTCGGTAAGACAAGTAATCATGAACAACTGTGTCATACCTTAAAAACCATAGTGTTAGATGTACAACTCAAGTAGCAATAACAACAACCAAGACAATGGCAACAATAAAGACAATAGTCATCATGCCAACTGTAAAACAGTAACAACAAAAAAGCGTGATCATAACAACAATAATATAGGGGCCTTAATCATTCGAATAGGGTTTTGGGGCCCATTAAACAAAAGTTATATATAATAAGGGACCCCAAAATCGTAGAGGTTAAAAGGGGCCCCCACCCTGTAATAGTGGTACCATAGGAATATAATAGGGCCCTAATGGGGGCAGCTTCTAACGTATAGGTGCTTATTTGGCGCCCTGTTTTGGCTTCTTGCCAGGTTTGCCCTGCTCCTTGAGGCTGAAAGGCAACGACGCCCAATGCCAGAAGAATGGCCCAGGCCGGTATGCTCTCCTTAGTAGCGTTGGGGATTTAGGATTTAAGGCTTAGGATGTCGCGTTTAGGGCTTTTGGGGATTATAAGGTGTAGGGTTCAGGGGCTTCGGATTACGGGATTGCTGTGTATGGATCAGGATTCAGGTTCAGGTCTTGGGATTTGGGATCTACGCGCTTCAACTCTTGCAGGGCCGTAGGTACAGGAGGGGGCACGCTTTGAGCCAGCTTAGGACACATGCCCTGTTATTTACTGTAGATCCCTATTGTAGTACATTAATCTAAGTTCCTTTATGAGAACCCAGTAAAGAGATTTCAAGCCCAAATTTTCTTCTGCCAAGCTGCCAAGATATGGGAAAGCGCAGCGCTCTCTGTCAGGAAGAGGACCTTACAGCACTTGCTGTCGAGGGCATATGGTAGTTTCAGAAAGACACGGACCACGAAGGCAAATTCCTAAAGAGTAGGAGCATATTATGAGGGAGGAGCATATTATAAGGGAACTATAAGTGTCCAGACTCTGTCGATGTCCCGACTCAATACTCCGAAAGCACAGGGGCATCCATGAGTGGAGCCATGCAAGGTATTTCACATTAGCATGACATGCGCGTATATCGGATGGGGGTGCTGCCCGTGCGAAATCTTACCCAAACTGAAGCGGAGTTACACCGAGGATGAAAGAGACAGATGGAGAGAAAGAGCGAGAACCAAAGATCAATTGTCGCGCAAGTAACAATCCTGTGTTGCACGCACCGAAATATCCGAGCCCTCAAACGCCTTAGACACAAGCCCATCGACTTCCTGAATCCTTAGAGCGCTCAAACCCTAAAGCCTCTCCAAAGTTTAACCCTGACTGCAAGCCTGTCTCCCTCTCTCTCTCAGACACGCACCCAACCCTCCTGACCAAGTAACCCTTGCCCCCATGCCTAAACCCTAAATAATCTTAAACCGTACCAAAACATGCTGAGCCACGATCGACGCCAGAATTAGGCAGCCGAGCATAGTTCCCAGGATAAGTTCGTACCATGTGTAGATGCCACTGCCTGGCTGCATCTTCGCTGACAGTAACAGGTCGCGAAGGGCCTGGTGGGTTTAAGGCTGCAAGGTCAGGGTTGACGGGTTCAAACATTTAGGGTTGAGGGCCGTTTAGGGATTACTGTTCAGGCTTTTCAGGGTTTGATAGCCACGGCTTGGAAGCCTGCAGTGATGCCCAAACTCTTTAAAAAGGGCCTTAGCACGACCCTTCGTACGAAGCAATGAAAGGCCCGAAGTACATTATTGAGGCCAGAAAAGCTAGACTTGGGTTTGGGGGATCCTATAGTGGAATAGTATCGCTGCTGCTATTGCTCAGCTCATAATACACTTATAGTACAGTGAAAATACTGTATAAGAACCCACTGTTTAAGAACCTGAGCCCCTACCCAAGGCGGAATTCACCAGATTCAAGTTGCCTCAATATTAAGAACCTTAGGGTACCCTAGTTTTCGGGTCAAGTTCTTAATTTTTTGGGTGCTTTCCCTCACCAAGGAAATTTAGAATCGAAAACTAAATTTCCCAACCCTCCACATCAAGAAATCTTGTGCCTAAACATGGTGTTTGTATTATCGATGGGCAACAGCAATCATGCCACAGCGCGGTGGTTGTGCATGGGTTCTGGAGGCAAAGATACGTGATTCAATCCCCAAGTGTGTCAGAATTTTCAAAATTTAGAATTGAATTCTAAATTTCCCAGGCCTCCTGGAGACTACCGTCTAGAGTGTTGTGCTTCCGCGCAATAGCAACAGTAGCGAGTACTATTTACTACAGCAACTACTTGGGGTGTCCTAAGCACTTCGTGCCTTGATCCTGCTGAAGGCTGAGAAAGCCAAGGGAACTTCGAGACATCAAATTTAAAAAATACTTAGAGTTTCATGGGACTTAGTAACTAAAGTTATACTTTGGGTAAGCAATAACCCCAATTACGGCGCTTATAACCCTGTGGCCTCTGACCCGCACAAACGGCGTCAGGAAATTTAGAATCCGAAAGTAAATTTCCGCGTTCTCCAAACCACAAAAAACACCAACGCCCAGAGGTGGGGAGGAAACAAAAGGCAAATCAGCTCCCCCACAGCGCAGTGGTTTGGCATAGGCCCTATAGGGGTTTGGCCTTGTTTCGATCCCCGGGGGTGTCATGCTGCTGCGGCTGCCCGCAGCTCGTATTCCACTGAAACAGAGCCCCTTGCCACCAAACTGTGGAAATTTAGAATTGAAATCTAAATTTTCCCACCAGCGTCCTGGTCCCGGCCCAAGCCACACCCATGGCCCATCCGCCCCCACGGAAATTTAGAATCCAAAAGTAAATTTTCGGGGGGTCTCTGGCCATGCCCTCTGCCCTGAGTCCTTTCGAGGAGCTGTGGAAATTTAGAATTGAGAACTAAATTTTCCAGACCCCCATGGCCCATCCACCCCCACGGAAATTTAGAATCCAAAAGTAAATTTTCTGGGGGGTCTCTGGCCATGCCCTCTGCCCCGAGTCCTTTCGAGGAGCTGTGGAAATTTAGAATTGAAAACTAAATTTTCCAGACCCCCCATGGCCCATCCACCCCCAAGAGGAAATTTTGAATCCAAAAGTAAAATTTCCCGAGACCTCGGTCCGGATAAGAACGTGGTTAAGAACCTGAGCCTACCCTAGCTGCTCGAACGGCAAAATCACATGTAATGGAAATTAAGAACCTTAGGGTACCCTACTCTCGCCGAACGGGGTTCTTATACAGGGTTTTCACTGTAGATAGAACGGTATAGATACCCACCGTCTTCAAATCCCTACACACAGAGCCCCCTTATCCCGTTAAGTACGCCGTGCCAGTGCCAATAGCAATCCCTGGCCTGCCATGATGAGGTACACCGTGAAATCATCGAGGCCTTTGCTTGCAATTTTGGATAACCCTAATCATATAACATAATGATGATGAGGCCCAATTCGATATAATATGATAGGATATGAACCCTGAACCTGCGTCAGCAAGCCTATCCAGGCATGCAGCCGGTTGAATCTTGGCTTCGGGGGAAGGCTACGGAAACAACACAATGTGGCAATGATGCACTGCAAGGAGGCAATCGCCACACATGGTCTGTATGTGAAGTGTTGGCAAGCTCTTTATCGTACAGCAGCAGTCATCAGAACTCCAAGCAGTGTACATCTTTTGCTTCGTCGCTAAAAGGATACGCTCTGAGCGAGCCGCTCGTCATGTCTGCAGTTCCGACAGTTCCTCAGGCCCCATAGCTTCAACGAAACCCTAAAACTTCAGGGTTGCATTTGTGGCTTTTTGTTGGTGCTCTGGACCTTGCGCTCTTAAGGTTTGTGGTTTGGGGTTTCTCTTCAAGGGCTTCGTGAGTTCGGGACTCAGGCTTCAGGCGACTTGCTTTACCGAAGAAAGCACCAGATCGCAAGACCAACGATCCGGAACAGTCGCGCAAAACCTCCAACATGCCTAGACCTCTCCGCTACCATATCCCAAAGACTGAACCCTTGACCCTAGCAGCACAACCCGAAACCAAACCCCTAAACTGTAAACCTTGACTCCAGATCCGACCACACTGACACGAAGTTACGGCAGACTAAAACTGTAGGGCGTGTAAGCTCCGAACTCCTACCGGGTCTCTGCTTCTAGAAAAAGCCTGAAGCACTGCGAGCTCTAAACCCGAAAGCCCAAGCAAGACCTAAAGCCCGGCTCCTGAGACCTAAATCCCAAACCCTTTAACTTCGAAGGGGCAAAGCTTAGACCATCCACTAGCAAGTAAAGCCACTCTGGGGTCGGGTCAGGTGCAGCACTTCAGGTCGCATGGTGTAAGCAGAGGTCAGATATGAAGCCAGTCTGCAGGTAATGTAGAATCAAGAACCATCGAAAATACTGTTCCTTAGGGTTCCTTATTACTAACAGCCTGTCAAAGGGAACTCCGAATGAGGGTGGCCACGGGGTTCAGTCTCATGTTCTGTTTTCGCAGCTTCTGCTTCAAAGCCGAGGGATGTAGACAGTCTGCACGGCCTTCTTCAAAGCCGTGCGATGCTCACAAGACTTGAAACATCGAAAGCTTTACAAAGCTTCCTGCCTCTGCAGGCATTACGGCGCATGAGCACGCGTGAAATGTGTAGCAGCCGATGATCCGAAGCAGACTCCAAAGATATGGTCCCAGAGGGTCCGAGTACTCAAGCAGTGGGAGTTTTAGGATTTAGGCTTCGGGGTTAGGGTTTTGGACCCCACGCTCCATACTCTGAATGGGTGTTGGTGGTAGGGGTACTTGGACCCTTAGGGAGTCCAACCACCTCCTGAGCCGTGAGGCCAGCCCGAGGAAGGTGACGGCCCCTCCAGAGCGACTCAACTGTCTCTGGGAGCCTGCTGGTAGTTTTCGGGTCTTGGTGATTGAACGCGACTACAGTAGTTTGTAAAGCGTTCCTTTCAGGCACAGATTTTTGTGGGCTTGGGAGACAGCAACAACAAAATCATGAAGAAAACTACCACGCTGCTTTAAATCCGAAATCCGTGCACACTGATGCCGGCGATGATGCCGGGCTCGGGATTTGTGTTGATAAGCTTGTGATTAACGGCTCTGGGAACTCAATGTTCGCAGCCTTCTAGGCGGAACTAAGCAAAAAGCATGGACTGGCAAGCTGGAGTTTGGGGTTCAGGGTGTAGGCTTGGGAGTTTAGGAAGCTCGAAACCCCACGATTCACACACACAGCATCTTCCAGGAGTATCCAGAGGCATCTGCCCTTTCCGGAACCTCGCCTAGTCCCACAGCTCCGAACCTAACCAACAGCCTCCAATCTCCTAATTCCCGAAAAACGCCTCGATAATTAGAACGAGGTTTTGGTCTCGGCGTTGGTTATGTTGTGGTATATACATATAAACGCATATAGCATATGAGTATATTTATAGGAACCTTCTTAAAAGCTATTTCTACTTACTCAGGCTGCTTTGTTCTGCCCTAAACCTGACACAGGTGGGACCATGAGCTCCAAAATGGAAACTTCAAACTCTTTCGCTGGTACGAAGCTGGTAATCCTTCTGGTTTAGGGTTTCGGCTCCCTAAACCCTAAACCCAAAACGGTAGGCTTTCGGTTGCATAACTTATGGGGCCTGATGATTTGCGGGCTTTCTAACTAATAAAGGCTACCTACCCAGCTACTGCTAGAACTGACAGAAAATGCTTATATATATGCATATATATATATATATATATAGATATATAGATATATAAATATATGCATATATATACATATACATATACATATATATATATATATATATATATATATATATATATTTTATTTATTTATATATTTGTTATACCCTGCCCATGAAATCACACCCTGGCATCGAGGTTCGGCCAGTTCGGCCGGATTTTCATGGGATCAGCAACGAGCCCACCTACGCCTGGCTCTACACCAGCGCCCTTAACGCTAAACCCTAAGCCCCCCATCCCAAACTCAAGTCGCCGGGAACATGGGCAATGGCTTCCATCAGAAGCTCGGCAACAGAAACCTTGAACTGTTGAACCCTCAAGCCTACACCCCAATCCCTCAACCTGATGCCAAGTCTGAAGAGTGAAAGTGGTCCCGAGCCGCGAAAACGCGTAGGCGTAGGTGTGGGCTCGTAAATCCACGGACAGGTAATTAGAATCGACGTGTCGATCTGCTTAAAAAGAAGACCATGGCCCTTTCAAGGATCTGTGGGATTGTAACCTGCTGAAAGGACATCCGACAAGTAAAGTATATGCGGCAAGACAGGGCTAAATGCCCAAGGACCCCAAAACCTAAAGCCGAAAGCCCTAACCCTAAACCCTGCTCTTTGTGTCCTTGAAAGGATCCGGGGGGGGGCCGCTTTTCCCCGGCTCCACGTCGGTTTAGGGTTTAGGGTTTGGGAGGGTTTAGGGGTTTTGGGGTTGAGGGGTTTAGGGGTTCAGGATTACAGTAAGGGGTCTATGAGGGCTCGAGTACGAGGGCCAGCCAACTGTTTTAGCAGCAGAAGCGAAAGCGAATAAGATCTAACTTGGTACACTTCTCGATTTAAAAAACGTCTTCTGTACGTGCCTGACTGTCTTCCTTGCTGCAGGGGCCATGCACCTGCGGAGTCAAGCGTGTCATCCTTGCAGCAGGGGCAGGGACATACACATCTGCGCTCCCCCTTTTGGCGTTCGCCAAAACACCACCAAACCCCAACAACCCAACCACACTTAAGCAGCTGAAGTCCAAAGGGCCCTCGGAAAAGGGTGGAGAGAAGTCCAAGTGGAGGAGTGCAAAGGAGTGTAGCCCAAGTAAGGCTCAAGACGCTCCTCAGTTTCTGAGGAAAAGGACTGTGGTTGCACAACAAACGGCGCAAGGCTTCACAGTGCTTGCAAAAGATGGGACATGTAATCCCCTGCACGGTTTTGCAGAAGCACGGCTCTTCACCAATCTGCAAGCTACACAACCTGAGAACCTGACCCAAACCGGACTTACAACCGGAAGCTAAGAAAATCGTCAAAAATCCAAAGATGAGCCGATACTGTACTCCAAGGGTCAGAAAGGATTAGCATGTCTCAAGCAGATATCCGCGAGACTGGCACGCCTAACAAACTAAGACCCACAAGCCACACCTTTAAGGACGTATGACAAAACGACCCCTAAAAACCACGCCTAGAGCACCTTACTTCAATCCACCTCAGGGACTCCATCCTGGTGCATGCGCTCGAGGCGAAAGCCCTCGTTCGTGTAAAAGATATGTTGTTGAGCATCTGACAACTGTTCAAGTGGCACTTCAATGCCATTCCTAATCAGAAACGCTGCAGCTGAAGCGATAGCATGATTTATTTCTTCATCAGCCTCTTCAATCTCACTGTCAGTCGCAAGCGGAGGAAATCTTGTTGATCTTAAGACCGCAACGTCATCAACATACCTCACCACAGCATCAGAGGAGCTAGCAGCCTCATTGGTACCTGCAGCCCAGGGTGTTAGAGTTGGCAAGTCAGGATAGAGACCTGCCTCACGCATCTCTTCATACTGGCGGTACAGCTGTTCGGGTCCAGGGACTACATCGATTCCATGCCTATTGATCTGGTCACGGTGGGGGTAAGTAGGGTCATACCTAGCCCTATACTCAGCAGCAGGAACTATCCCAACCCCTTGAACCCAGTGCGGAGGAGTTCCAGATGACGAGCTGGAGTCTGATCTCGTTGCCATATACAGCTCGAAATCTCGCCGCGCTCCGCGGTCATAATACTCAGCTGACCGACCAGACTGTATCGAAGAAGACTCTGCATCACTACGCGGGGATTGAGGTTCCGGCTCGTAGGGAAGGGCCTCAGGAACAACTACTACAGGATGATTTCTCGGGGCCTCGGGTGGAAGCTCGAGTGCGACAGTTCCTTGCATGTCAACAACCAGGCTGCTTCTTAACACGCGATCAATGAAGTTTTCCCAGCTATTAGGGTCCCCAAGATCAAAAAAGTTAGGAATTTCAATCCGGTTGGTGTTCCTTCGCAGCGGGGGAGGTTCAACCGTGGGGCTACGTTGCTCTGGTGCTCCAGGCAGGAGGGCCCACGGAGAAAACTGCACGTCTGGGCCTGCACCAGTGCTAACTCGCCTTGGCCTGGCACCTCTGCCACGGCAACGCAGTCCATCATCGTAGTCAGCAATGACTATAGGCTGCGGGATTTGCTCGGAAAGCGGAATGGGTTCAAGCTCTGGCTGCTCAAGGCCATCTTCGACTGGCTCAGTGCGTCGTGTGCTAAAGAACCTTCCCACAGCACAAAGCAGAAAAATCCCTATTGCAACCACAAGAACCGGAACTATTGAAAGCCACCAGCTGCTCCAGTCATCCTGCGTCGATCCTTCAACTCCTCCCTTGCCCTGAGCCTGAACAGGCAGCGAACCGACAACAAGCAGCGCCAACGCCTGCCTCAAAAGGTTTAGTTTCGCAACAGGGGCCTTAACCTTTGGCACATCGTACCCGCACAAAAGCAAGAGGTCTCTGACACGAGTCCAAGGCAGCACTTTCGTGGCAATATCTGCCAGCATGTGTTCTCCTTTTAAGTGCGACAGGTGCCACTTTCCAGACTGGAGCCTTTCCCGGAGGGCTTGAGACCGAACCCGCAGGTGGCGCGTGCGCCAATTGCCACTTTCAAAAGAAGCGATTGAGATGGATGCAAGGTTATCGCAGAAAGCCTGACACGCTGGAAACTGCTGAACCTCTGGGTGAAGCTCATGCACCAGCCCTTCAAGGGACTCCGTCAACGCTACACCCTCAAGAACCCCTAACAGCTCACACTCAGCAGTAGAGAGAGCTGTGAAGGGCTGCTTACCTGCACCCCAGAAGACTAGATTGCGACCGACCTGAACCAGGCCAGCTTCAAAGCTTCTGTCACCAGCTGGAGCGAAACTAGCATCAGTGAAAGATTCAAGCAGGTAAGGAAGAGCCGTGACGCGACGCTCATTATGCATGCCATGGGGAGGCTGATCTGCGGCGCACTGGTACTTCAGAGCGACCCGCTTGGTGCCTTTAAGATAGCAAAGGATATGCAGACCGAGCTTGAAAGCAAGCTCCGGACATCGACTCACCAATGATGTTACCCTCGCAACCCCATAGACAATGTCTACTCTTGTCTTTCCAGACACCCAAAGAAGCTCACCCGCAAGTGCCTGGGCCTTTCTCAAAGCAACAGGGGAAGAAGGTTCTGGCTCTTCTGGGTCCTGAACCTTTACAAACGGGCACGAAGTCTCTACCAGTGGAGCCCCAAGACTCTCTTCGTAGCGCTTTACAACATCTTCTATATACGATGCTTGGTGGACTAAGAGCGCACGGCCTTGTCTCTCTATTTCAACACCACAAAAGCGCACAGGATTCTTAGAGCTAAGCTGGTCCGGCTCCGAGCACTGCCAGATGTTGCGAATTTCAGCGAGGACTGCGGATGCATACTTTGCAACACCTCCAATCATGAGGTCATCGACATATACGACCAGAAGGCCGACAATGCCTCCTGACGATGCCGTCAGTAGCCATGCATTTGGCTCAGAAACTAGCTGTCTCAGGCTTATTTCAATATCTCCAATCTTAACGCGAACAGTCTTTAACGTGCGGTCCCTAAGTTTCGACCAACATTTAGGAGACCGGTCAAGGCCGTACAGAGCACCTTCAACCAACCACCGCTCAGCTCTGCTGACTACTCCGGCAAGCTGAAAGATACGGGGCGGATCAAGGACGATCAGCTCCTCGGTCCCTGACTCGACCAGACTGCTATCAACACCATCGGACAACTTCGCGTTTAAGAAAGCTGTTTTGACGTCTGTCACCCAGACATCCCAGTCGGGGTGCTGGGATATGAAAGCCAACGACAATCTTAGTGCGCTCGCGTCGATTCCACCGGCATATGTGAGCATACGATGTTCATACGCGGAGCCACCAGCTGAAGGCCCGTGATTTCCACATGCGACGCACCTAGCCTTCCTTAAGCCTGACACCGCCTTGCGAGTGAAGACTCCTTTTGAGGGCAGACGCAGCACCGCACGTCCCTGGGCAAGCCATTCCGCAATTTGTTGTTCCGAAATCGGCCTTAGCACTCCTTTTACACGGAGGCTGTCATATTCGGCACTTATCGCTGGCTTCCACAAAGGAAGTTCGCGTTTGACCTGATCGAGGCTCACAGTTTTCGTTTGCAACGGTGGTGGCTCATGGTCCGGAGCATGGGCATCAGAAGCAGAGGGTGACTCCCCCAGTCCTCTAAGACGAAGCTCTTTGACTGCTAAGGGGCACTTGGACTCCCCCGGGCCCGACAGCACCTGATAATAGGCAAGGAAGTTTTCTATGCCTTCAGAGCGCGCCTCGAGGACCTCACTGACAGCACTACTTGAACCACTAGCTGCCTGCAAGCTGCGAAGATTAACCCTAGCCCTATTAAGCTCTTCGATCCCCTGCAAGACACAGGTCTCTACCGGACCGTCTATCAGTACAAAGGACTCAAGGGGGTCATCGGGAGGGGTCTCATGATCATGGCAAGGGCTTAAGCTCCGAGCCTCAACCTGAAGGGAGGACGCAGCTTCAGCAGCCTCAAACCATAACTTCGACTCAGCACTGCAGGCCGCATCCAAACCATAAGCCTCTTCGCTGAAATCAGACTCCGCCTCAACCTCATCAACCAAGAGCCCGACACCGGAGGAAGACTCTTGGGCAGGAGGAGAAGTATCAATCAACGCACTCAGCTCATGCGGTCGATTTTGATTTTGAGTTGCAAGCCCCTGTTTGGAACAAGAAGGCGAAAGATTACTGTGGGCTCCCCCCCCTGCGTCAGACGCAGGGCAGCAAGAAGGCAACGGAAAGCCGGCGCAAGTCAGCTCCGCCACAACCGGGAGAGGAGCCTTCACACATCGTTTGAGAGTGAACGCAACAAGGAGGTATTTGTCGCCAGACCACGAGTCACCGGCATGAAAGCAGTGCGGTGAGAACGAGAACGAGGCACCAACCGTATCCCACATCATTCCCGGCAGCCACCGACGCGGAGCAACCTCTCGAAATTGCAAAACCCCTGGAGCGGCAGTGCTAGCAAACTCTGAACTAACCTCGATCCAAAGCCCGCCACGCAAATGCTCGGCTCCGCCAACAACATAGTTCAAGCTATCCGGAGCATTGAAGTAGTCACGGTGGATGGGGGCGCTGCAATTCACCGACGCTACAAAAGAAGTGAATGTAGCCTGAGGGTGATAGTGCTGTAGCACTGCCAAAAGGTACCTTTGCGTGTGCGGAAGCTGACGACTAGCCGTCGTCACACCAAGCACTCCCCCGTGCGTGAACATCCCAAAGCTACGATACTGAGTCCCAGGCCCCAGGGCTGACATAAAACCCCTGCGGATTGACTTATGGGGCAAGAGGCGCAGCACCTGAGACCACGATGCATTATCATACAATCCCCGACGCAACAAGTCCTCAGAGAGAGCCTCGAGAGAATCAGCAAGGGCTCGCACAGCGTGCGGGAGGTCAATGCACAAGGGGTCAGGAGTTTTACGACGCAAACGAGACGATGGACCAGGCGGCCCAGAAGAGGCGGGAGTCTTCCTTGATTCCTCAGTCACCGGCACCCCTTTGCGCACCTCGCTAGGTGGGATCACCGAAACCTCACCGGATGCCTCAAAGACAGGTTCCTGAGCCCTTACCCCTTGAATCAACGCCGTGGTTTCAAAGTAACCCTGGAGACCATCCCAAAGATCGGAAGGGTGGCTCGGTTGAAGGCGCACTACGTAACCACCTGGAGCGGACTCAGAGGGAGCCATAACGCGGGCCTCTATACACTTTGGCGCCCACAAGTGCAAAGTCCATTCCTTCTTTCTTACCCAAACCTTGGTGTAGAACGGAATCGGTTCGCGCTGGGGAAAACCCAAGACTGTAAAGACCTGCGACCTCATACTGAAGACAGCGTGCCGCATAGCAAAAGCCCAATCCGCATCATCAGCAGACGCCGCCGCAAGCAATGCGCGAGTGAGCCCCTTGACACGCCCTATGTGGGCTTCAGTGCGCCCATTAGCCTTAAAGTCCGAGCCAACCGTTGTTGTACGACGAACCTGATGATCCGCTAGGAGCTGGCGAAACTGTGCATTCGTGAACTCTGCTCCTTTGTCAGTATGGACTCTGCGTACCGGGAGCCCCCAATAAGCGATGTCCGCTAGAACTTCTTTCAAGGCATTGGTGACGGTCTTGGCCTTTTTATCTGGCAGCATGACTAAGTAAGGCACCTCATGCATATGCACCTCCTTCAAAGGAACTTCACCGGTTGTCACACCATCATCGCCATCACCACCTTCATCACCTGTCATGGCGTCGCCATCACCAGCCCCTTTAGGAGGCTCATCTTCGACGAAACCCTCTTCAGGAAACTCCCAAGCACCCGGGACCTCATGCACATTTGGGGGCGAAGGCTTCATCACACTAACGCTCAACTCAGCATCATCCTCTCCGAAGGGCTCAACCTGCAAAGTAGAGGCATCATGCTTTTCCCCCTCACCCGGGTCCGACGGCTCGTAATCATATTCCTGCTTGAGGATGTCTGTTGCCAACACCGGAACGGTAAGCACTGCATGCAAGCAGTATCTAACCTTCTTAAGCCTTTCATGATTGCCATTAGCATACGGACCGGAGAGATCACAGCCTAACACAAAAGAGTCAGGAACCTTAATCCTACGGTGAGGTCTAGACTTCAATCTACCTCTCAAGCAGGTGGCGCAATCTCGTCGGAATGGCAAGTGGCCGTTGGCGACGTGACGCTCAAAGGATGCATCAATCTTCCCTTTTGGGGTGGATGTTTTCTCACGGTTTTTCGCAAGCTTAGCCACTTTCAGGCATACCGCCCGTCCTACTCCATCATACTCCCGGCATTGCTGCTGGTGGAACATCAGTGACTTAACCAAGCCATGACTAACACTATGCCACGGTGATGATCTGACCAAAGCCCCGACCTGCGGATCGTTGTCACTTTCGCACAGGAACAACGGTGGGATTGTAAAACCCGCAGCCTTTCGGCCACAATCGGCTTGACCACACAAATGCAGGATTCTAAGCAGTACCAGTGCATCCTTAGCCGCGTTGGCTTCAGGCGATTGGCAACCGTTACACATAGCGGGAAAAAGACTTGGAAGATCAGTGCACACCACTTGCCTGATAAGGCCTATCCGCGCAAGCTCAAACAGGAATGCGTGAATTCCTTCATCCCTCACCTCCCTGTGATCTAGGCGGATCGTTCCCCATTTTGAAGGCACGGTTCCTACGTAGGCTTTAGGATCTCCAATCACAACAGCTATCCCTTCACACTGGCTTAAGGTGCGGCGAGTGCGACGGTTGAAACGTGGCTGTATGCCAACGGCTTCCATCCTCGGCTCATCGAGCACCTGCGAAAGAAGAGAGCTACTTTGAAGACCCACTAGTTCGGTGAGCCACGTCCAACGATCGGGATGCGGGCCCTTTCCTGCCAACAGCGCCGTGGCTAGACTTGTGAGGGGTACGTCTTGGCTAAGGTGCCCATTACACGCATAAGCCTTCACAGCGACCCCACTCAGCTTTTCTATCTTAGATATCATATCCAAGGCAAGCTTTGACGAAACCTCCGGGCAACCTGCCACCAGAACAACTGGCACCTTAGAGCCTTCTGGATCTCGCAACACAAAGCCTCCTGAGGTCCAACGAACCTGATACCCTAGGCTCACAAGCTGATGTAAAGCAACAATCGGAGCAGCTTTCTGCTGACTCAACGACGCTGGCTCTGCTAGCAGGACGCCTGTGCTGGCGATCCGAAGATTGTTTGTTTCCCCTGAAGCTAAATGCACTACCACTGGGGCGGCAGCTTCCCATTCTTGCAGACTAATGGCTTGTCGAAGTGAGGTTGTGGCACCACCGTCCAACAAACCCAAAACGGCGTCTCTAGATTCTTCGGCTTTAACAGCACACAGCTTGGATATCCTCAAAGACTTAATGGCATCAATGGCTTCCTTCACCAAATCATTTGAGGGCCCTGTCGCTGCAGCTGGTGCGCCCTCAGACTGCGAGGCCTGAGCTTCCGAACCCTCAGGAACCTCAACTCCACCAACCTTGCGAACTCTCTTCCGGGGACCCCGCTTAGGTTCAGCCTTAGCTGAGGCCTCTACACCCGCCTTATGGTCAGCGCTGCCAGCGGCAGTGGGTGGGCCTCTCCCTAGCACTGGGCACGCATTCCTCCAGTGCTCAGTGGATGAACACTCAAAGCACCTACCACTACCATCCTCAACAACACTAAGATCGTGATTGTATTGGCATGACCGTCCGGCGTTACACCCCTTTGCGGAACCCCAAAACTGACAGACTCGGCGATTGCTTTCAGGCTGGGCATCAGAAGGCTTGCCTTTAAGTCCTTTACCTTTACCTGCATCCTTGCCTCCTGTATTGTTCGCGCCCTTTCCTTTCCTGTGTTCTGGCTTCTCCTCCTTTCCTTCCTCCTCAGTGGCCTTGGCTCTCCTTACCCGCTGTCTCTTCTCTTCCTGAGAGAGCGCCTGAGCGCTCACCGCGAGCAGCTCCATCTCGGCATGAACCTGCCTCCTGAACTTTTCAACCTTCTCATGTGTTGGCACGTGATCTAAAGAGAGCTCAAGCTTCAGCACACTAAGCCTGAAAGCCAACTCCCTATAAGTGCTCGAACTCACGATTCCAGACACGATGCTCTCAACAGCCCTGAGCAGGAGTGAAGGATCGGGGAGGGAAACCTTGAGCTGCTCCGCACGCGATCTCCATCTTGAGTACTTCCTCAATTTCTCCAATGCTTCCGCCGGGTTCTGTGCAGTCCCTGGCTGAGTCAAGAAGTTCAACAGTGTCGCGCGCTCAGCAGTTCCTCCTGGCTGCCCTGCAACCATCACCCTATACAAAACATTCACCGAATTGAGAACCCTAGAAGCTAGGATGTCCTGTCTCAAGTTCTGTGGAAGCGAGGCCAACAGCATCGATGTTACTCGTTGCTCAAGCCGGGCATACTGCGGCTGGGAAAGCTCAGATCCTAAGGTTACTTCAATTTGTGCTCGGTGTAGCGGGGTAGCATTAAGCCACTGTGCATAGAAAGCTTCAGCCCTATCCTTAACCTTGACCCACCAAAGACCCGCTCCAGTACTAATGTCCCCAACTATAGGACCCACTAATGTTATCCAATCGCCCACTGCAATCGGTGCCTCATCAGTTCTCAGCTCCGAGAGCTGTGGAAGATCATGCCAGCGCTGCCATTGAGGCGAGTACCGAAGCTCCTGACGGCGGATTTCAGACGTTGGAGTTGGGGTTAAAGGTGGAGGCAACGGAGGCACCGGAGTACCACCTGGCGTGCGATCTACCCTAAACCCTATCTCTTGTCTCACCCCAAAGTCAGGTCCTAAACCACTAGGAGGCGGGGGTGGTACCGGGCTTGAGGAGGTATTAGGCACAACCGACTGCTCATCATGATGACGCGGGAAGGCTGTCTGATGTGACACCAGATAATTCGAATCCCTATCATAGCCCTGAGTGCTATACAATCCTGGAACCGACTGCTCAACAGGATACTGCGGATAAGGCATCGAAGGTACCTGGGGCAGAAATGAACCACCCGAACCAATGCCAAAACCCTGAGTGCATTGCATTCCTGGAAACGACTGCTCAACAGGATGGGGCGTAGGGATCGGAGCTACGTGGTGGAGTGGAGGACCAACTAACCCACTATAACCCTGAGTGCATTGCATTGCTGGAGCCGCTTGCTCAACATGATGTGACATCGAAGCTGGTCGGTACTGCGGAGGGCCACCTAAGCCTACAAACTCAACTAAACCCTTAGGCAACCCACTAAGGTCTTCAGGAATCTGCGGCGGCGTAAAGAAGCCTGATCCTCCTTGTACCGGCTCCGGCACACTCTGCTGCACTTGGTGAAGCTGCTGTGCGGGGCAAGTCCAACCGTGCCCTTCAACAGGAAGCGCTGGCCCCCGAATCCAGGAAGGCCCTGGGAGACTTGCCGAAGATTGAGGTGCTTGGGGCTGAACAGGAGGAGGAGGTGGTTGATTTAGCACGCTAGGAAGTAAAGTCCAAACTCCCTGTGCATTGAGGGCAAGCTGCCGGTAACCACCATCAACATACACCCATTTTCCAAGACCACCCACACTATTATCATTGTGTTCATTACTCACACTTGTTAACCCTGGGGGATCGCAGAAACTTGTCTGTACAACGGACGGGTTTCCATCCACATTTTCAGCATCTACTCCTACAGCTCTACCAGCACCACCTACCGCCGACTTCATCGACACTGAGGTTCCCGTATTCTGACCAGCAGCGGACTTCATTGACACCGAAGCTCCTGAGTTTCTTTCCGCCACTAGCGCATCTTCAAGGTCCTTGACCCGTTGCAGGAGCGCTGCAACGGTAGCCTGGCTAGGGTCCCTGACGTCAGAAGCTCTGCCTGCAGTAGAAGCTCTTTGCGAGAACATCTCCCCATCCAAACTCCTAACCTTTGTAGACTCCTGCTCGCGAAACGGAGTGTCACCCCCATCCGAACCAATCATGAAGTACTGAGCTCCTTGATGGTCCGGCTGTGTTGGTCCCGTCGGGGATTCCGTCACCTGAAGGGCATAGCTCCTGACTTCCACTTTCGTAGTCGTCTCACCACGCTCCAGGATCGACGCCTTGCCACTGGATCCCGGAGAGCTCGCTCCGAGACCCCGGTGCAAGAGTCTTGACTCACTTCTATCATCAAGTTTCCCAGCATTTTGCCCAGAAGATGCCATGGCTGGCTCAGAGAAGTCATACGGTGGATGCACGTCCACATCATCATCTCTCTCAGTAGTGCTAGGTAAGTCGCGCGGTCGGGACTGGTTCAACTGAAATTCTGCTGTAGCCTTTTCAGACCAAAAAGGATTTGGTAGAGGCTTCGAAGAGGCTGGGGCCTCACCATCAATCCCAGTCTGACTGTTGGCTGCTCCCGCTGCATCTTGGTCCTCGTACGAAGGCTCAAGCTCATCTCCTGATTCAAGTGGGACAGGTGTGTCAGCTGCCGTAGCACCGCCACTAAGCCCACCAGGAGGCACAGAGCTCGACTTTCTCCTTCTAGAAGCAAGAGTGTCCATGGCAACAGGGCACACGAAGGCTTGGGCTCATAACCCTCGAGTACGAGGGCCAGCCAACTGTTTTAGCAGCAGAAGCGAAAGCGAATAAGATCTAACTTGGTACACTTCTCGATTTAAAAAACGTCTTCTGTACGTGCCTGACTGTCTTCCTTGCTGCAGGGGCCATGCACCTGCGGAGTCAAGCGTGTCATCCTTGCAGCAGGGGCAGGGACATACACATCTGCGGAGGGTACTATCGGGTTTAGGGTTTAGGCTTTGGGTTTTTTTGGGGTTTACGTCGTCTCAAAAGTCCATTCTTATCAGAGACTCCTCTCGCGAGAAAGGCAGATCAATCTGCATATGGGACGTCTCCTTGGTGTTTGATGGGAGACCAAGAGCAGGGGTTTAAGATTCTTGGGGTTGGGATTCCTTCATATGAACCCTATTACGGGAAGCCTAATCCCTACTAAACCCCCATAGGCTAAAACCCCTTTTGGCCTCCTATGAGTGTTGGCAGAAGGTTTGGGGTTTACGGATTTGAGCTTAGCGTTGAAAGCACGCAGCTTCGGCGGAACTATGCGGAACTTATGCGTTGGTGTTTAGGGTGTTGTAGAACAAAGCCCCACTATTCCGAATGCGAGATCCGAAACGCCCCGCCAAAAGAAGGTTTGAGGTATGGGTTGTGATTCTGTTCGCATTGGTGTGCTTCAGGGTTGGGGGTGTGGGCTCGGTGCTTGAAAAAACCATTGGGCACTCAGCCTGTGGCAGAAACATGCGGAATGTCAGGGTAAAGCAAAATACCCTTAGCCCAGACAGGCGTCAAGAAAACATAACCAGCAACGCCAAAGGAAGAAGTGGGTCTGTAGGATCCAGGTAGTTGTTATATTTGCTTGAATGACAATCCGCCCACTCCCCGAATTCTGAAAAAAACTGCACACACGTCTGCAACCCGGAAAAGCCTCTACCCGAGCTCTTGTGAGTCAGACTTTGAGATTTTGGGCTAGGGGGCCTAACCCTTCCTTCCACTTGAAAGAGCCGGCAATTCCGGAAACCTGTTCCTGCATCGTTAACCTCTGATACATAGGGGCCCTAATAATCAGAATTGGGTAGTAGGGAATGAAACGGGGCCTTTTAAGGGATCTATAAGGGTACTATAATATAGGGCCTTAATAATCCTATAAGTTCCCTTTGGTTAGTAGGGAATGGAGGAATGGGGTGCAATTATAACTACTAAGACTACCATTCTTCCAGTCCCTAATAACCGAAGACCTCCAATGTAGGGGCCTTATTAGTCAGAATGGGGTTTTGGGGGCCCACTATACTATAATCATAATAAGGAACCCCCAAAATAGTATAGGTAATTACTTAGGCCCCAATAGAACCTACAAGCCCTGCATCCTTGGATGCCACACGCCACCAAATCTAGAAATCCCTGAACCCCACTCATATAGGTAGTTGTCAAAATTATGGTCCCTTTTTGTATCCATATTATAGTACGGCACCTAATATTTAGGGTACCCAAAAAGCTGCCATAATTTTGACAACCACTCATATAGTATACCGGCCTGAAGGATGAGTAGCAAAGCATCCCCCTAGACCCTGTTGAAAAGTTATTCGAGCCCCTGAATCAAGCCCTACCTTAACAATAAAGAACCTACCTTTTGCGGGTTCCCTATTATGATTTCCTTATATAAGTCCTTAAAACGGTAGGTTCTTCAGGGTTAAGGCAAACCCTATAACACCTTAAGCCCCCGAAGGCCTAAGCCAGGGATCCGAGGGCGAGGGTGCATCCATCGACTCTGGGTAAGTGATCCCACCCCTGCGTCGCCCATGCTTGTGGTTTAGGGTTTACATGGGGGGCATGTCCTAATTAAAAAGGGCGTAGAGCCCAGTGTTGGTGTTGCATTGGTGCTCAGAGCTTTGGGGGTAGGTCGTTTAAAGGGTTCGAAGGTCGGGGTTTAGGCCAAATTGAAAAGGGCGCTTAGGGCTTAAAATGGTGTATATAAACACTCTTAACCCTTTTGTATACCATCGGGAATTTCGTTGAGGGTAGCTTTTGGTCTGAAGGGTCTCGGTTTTCGGCAGGGATTCGGGGAAATGGTGAAGGGCTTTATGAGGCATGGGCATAGGTGAGACCCTGTATATGCGGCATGAGGTATTGGCTGCAAGTGTAGGGGTTGGTGGGGTTTGTGGCTAGTTTGGAAAGGTTTATGTACGGTTTGTCTGGGAATTAATTTGGCAGTCAAGGGCTTAGCGGATTCGAGTATTTAGGCCTCGTCTGGTTAGAACTTGCAGGGCTTAGACTTGGGTTGTTGGGGTGCAGAGGCCTAGAGCGTCGGCTCGTGCGCGTGTTCAAGCTATGTGGCTCTTGCGGCTTGAAGTCTCAGCAGCCACAGTGGGGCTTGGAGGGATTTGGTAGGATTATGATGGATTATCTAGGATGTGTGTTGCCGGATTATTCAAGGCATCGCAGGATCTGGCAAGAAACGCTGCACGTCGCATAGCTCTATAGAATGTGTTGCAACTGTTGGAAAATTTTAGCCCCAGTACACGTGTAGAGCGCCGAAACATCATGCTTGCGGGCGGTGTGGATCTAAAGCCGAGAGCTTTGAGGAGGCAGAGAAGTCCTCTCTCAATCCTTGAACTTGCCAGCAATTGGCTAACAGGAAATCAGGCCAAGCCTAAGCCATAAAAACAAGAAGCCATGAAACCTTAACTCATAACCCTAAACCCTAAACCCCTAAACCCATAACCCTAAACTCTAAACCCCTAAACCCCTAAACCCATAACCCTAAACCCCAAACCTACTTCAGATCTCAGTGCACCTTGCGAGGTGCGCATCCATGGCCTGGCGAATCTCGTCGCTCCTCTCAGGGGGTGCTCTGAGCTGAACCTCTGCAGCCTGATGTCATAGAACGGCCTTTTTCATTGGAACAGTGTTCTGGGGGTTTAGGGTTTAGGGGTTTAGGGGTTTAGGGTTTAGGGCTTAGGGTATACCATACTTTAGAAGTAGCAACCCCTAAATGCCAGTATTGGTAATTACTTAAGCCCGTATACAGTGCAACTGCTGAGTTTCAGGCATGAAGATCGGCCTATAGGCCCTATATGAAAAGGACCCCTGAATCCCAAACCCCTAAGACAGGGCCGCCCAAGTGTTTGCGAAACCCTTAAGAAGAGGCAGCCAGAGCAAGCAGTCCTCGCCAAGTCGCGCTGAGGAACTCCACGAGAGCTTGTTCTTGGCGTTTGCGGGTTTCTGGCTTAGGGGGTTTAGGGTTTACGGTTGGGGGTTTGTTCTCTTTGTGTTTTGAGTGTTGGGACTCTTGCGGCAAGGGGTAGTTTTACACAGTTCTACCTGCGATCAGGCGTACGACATTAGTATGTTCAAGCTTTAGGATTTGGGATGGGCAGAGGGAGATTTCAGCATTAGGTTTGAGCTACTGTACACCCTACACCCTCAGATTATTTTATCGCGACCCCTTGCAGGAACCATGACAGTAGTAAGCCCTACACCCTCAGAGTAAACCTTCTAGAACCCTGAACCCTTGCGGCTTTGCGGTTTTGAAGGGTCCGAGCCTTTGGCCTCAAAAGTCGCTACGGTTCACGGGTCAGGGCTTGGTTGCCCCGAGTTGTTGCGGGCGAGCCGGGTGGGCCGGCTCCCGTGGACTGAGAACCCAACGTCCGGAAGTCCTCGTCTGCCTCTTCCAGCTTCTAAAACCCTAAACCCTAAACCCCTAAAGGCCTCTGGGTAAGCACTATATAAACCCCAAACCGTAAACCCTAAAACCACCAAACACCCCCTTTATTCCAGAACCCTTAGCCACGCTCCAAAAAAGGCAAAGGCGCATCATCGGATCGGCTCGGGCGCGCAGGAGGAAACGAACCATCTCGGCCTCCTTGACAGGGTTCTGAAAAGGGCTCATCTTGGGTCTCCCTGGGTGTTTTTGGGGGGTCTGGAGTCTAGCGGTTCTGATAGGCCGGTTTTCTGTTGGGGTACAAGTAAACCCTAAACCCTAAACCCTAATATACATTGGGGTTTTAAGGCTTAGAGCTTGGGGCGTGGGGTTTGGTTTTAAGGCGCGGGGTTGAAGTGTGGGTTTCGGGAAGTATTGGGGTCCCTCTTTGTGTAATGAGGCTTTTGACTCTCGCATACGCCTGACCTTATGGTTTGGGATTCTGGCACTTTGGAACCTACTTGTCGGGTATCATGGGGAGGTTTGGGTTTCCAATCTTGCAGACTTTCGGGAATCCTAGTCTATATGGGTGGTTGTCAACATTAGGGTCCCCTTTTTTGGGTACTCTAAATAGTAGGTGCCGTATTATAATAGGGACCAAAAGGGACCATAGTTTTGACAACCACCCATATGTTTCAGCACCTCTTTGCTGCAAAGCTGCCCCGACGATAGCAGCACATCCGAGGGATGCAACGTCGAGATCGGCAAAGATCCTGACGACTGTGTCAAACGGCTCAGATACAGCCCTGACTGGCATTACTGTAGCATTACTTGTGTTGCCTTGATTCCTGGAAGATTAGCTGCCTTGCCGCTGCAGCTGTTGTGTGATGATCGTCGTGGATTACTTATACGATCATCTGTAGCATTGGTCGTATGTGTAATTCCTGCCAGTGCTACAACATTCCGGTTTTTGGCTGCCTGCAACGCCACAACTCACACCCCGAAGCTCGAACCTGAAAGATGACTAGCACAGAGCTTTCAATACCGAAGCTGAATCCTAAACATGTGGCGCGCTGGGGATGCAGAGATTTGCCTTGAACATCCTTCGGGTGCGAGTGTTTGCAGGTCCTAAACTCCGCGAACTCCACAGACTGATACTCTCAGCCCCCAACCCCAAACCCTATACAGACGCGTACGGCATTGATGTGTTAGGAAGGCAGTGACTCCTGTTGAGAGCCACGTGGTCGAACTCAGTCTTCGAAGCCACCATGATCTTACAGTAAACCTTTAAGCTCTGGCTTAATAGTCCGTCAGCGGCACCGACCTGCTTAACATCCTGGGAAGCCCGTGATCGGACAGTCTTTCGGAATGACGGTTTGGGATGAGGATCTGCGATTCACCGTTGGGGCTTCGGGTCTATTTACACATTCATTTACGCCTCGGAAGTGCCAACCGCTTTCCTCATGTCTTCGCAGTCGACTCCCAAGCCCTACACCGGTCCCACACTCGAGAATCTCAAAGCTGTATGAATCTATAAACCCCCCAAGTTCTAAAACCCCGTAATCCTTATATGCCCATGAACCCCAACATTCCCCCAAAACTTCCGCGCAGCCCACAAAGCTTGTGCAGCCGAAAGGCTTCACTACCACCGACGGTTTCGGAAAACGCATCCTGAGCCGCGCCTCAGAGCTGGGCTTCAGGGCTTCGGGCTCAGATCATTCTCTGATCAAGCTCTCGTTAGGGTTTAGGGTTTAGGGGTTTAGGGTTTAGGGTTTAGGGTTATTAGGGTTTAGGGTTTAGGGTTTAGGGGTTCAGGGTTTAGGGTTTAGGGGTTTAGGGTTTAGGGGTTTAAGGTTTAGGGTTTAGGGTTTAGGTACCGTTAAACACATACCCTTCAAGCCCATAACATGAGGAAGACAACAAAGTACATACATAGCCGAGTACGAATCCTTATCGGACCCCTGGTCGGAACCCTAACTCGGAAACCTAATTATGGACCAGTCAGAGCCCTACTCGGAACCGCCCCGAACCTTTGTCGGCAGACCCCTTGAAAGAACCCTGCCGAACCCAAGTAACAGTCTTAACAAACGCCAGAAAAGTTGGAACATTGTGACTAACCGAATGCCCACAGAATGAAATTAGTTGAAATGTGGAGAACCCCTTGAATTCAAGTCGACCCTGCTTGGAGACTGCTTATACAAACCCAAACCCTCCATCGGTAATCTTGAAAAATAGCTGTGGCAAATAGCAGAACATTGCACCAAAACCGGAGCAAGGAGCCAGAAGACTGAGCATGTACATCATGCCCTTGGCCTCCGTCCGCTGGTTCACATCCTGGTGGAGCTCGATTTAGGGTGGTGCTATTCCTGTCTTCTAGCAGACTTCTTTTTTAAGAACCTTATGTGTAGGATTTAAGGCTCTGGGTTTGCCGGCTTGAGCCGCTTACAGGGCTTCAGGGGATTCGGGGTCTCGGGTTTTGACGATGAGGAAGGCTTTTCGGGACGGGGGGTGGGGGGTAGGGGGGTCTGACATTTTGGGCACTCTGGTTTCTAGGATGAAGGGTTCGGGGCATTTGGCAAAGGTGGGAGGCTGCTTTGATTGGGTGGCATTCCTGCTATATGCCTGAGCTGCATTGCGGGTGAGGCTGAGCTGATCCATCAAAATGTCCGGAGCCAAGCCAAGGAACATTTCATAACACTTCGGCGCATACTTAGGGGTGTGAATGCTTGGTACTTTAGCTAGTACACTATAGCGCACGAGAACCCGATTTGACTTTAAATTTTGAATGCCCCTGCACTCTTCCCTACAAATCCCTGCTTGAAATCGAGTTAAAACCCTGAACCTTCAACCCTAAACCTTGCTTAAGACGATCGTATTGATTCAGGTCCCTGTGCTGCACCAGGTGGCTGCGCCCTTTTCAACGAGGAGCTGGGCGACGTCCAACCGCTCCTGGGCAAATTACGGATGCCGGTCCTGAACCCCTAAACCCTATAGAACCCGTGAGGGAACTCTATAACCGCAATAACACCATGCTTTAGAGTTTAGTGTTTGGGCTTGGGGTTTCGGGATTTAGGGTTTGGGGACACGGAGGTTCCATAATGTTCCAAAACGGGTTTGCGGTTTGTGATTTGGGGCGTCCTTGTGGTAAGGCCCTTATTCTTCAGGGTTCTGTTTGAGGCTCCTGCATTTTCTGAAGCTCCCCGCTCGTACCAACAGCCATAAATGAAACTCCAGAGGAGAAAGCGAAAGAGCAGCACAGAAATCTATGCCCTAAATGCTAAACTCGAAAGATCCTTAAGCATTCAGATCCTACCAAAGATGAACACGATGTCAAGCGGCAAATTCCGACGGTTTCAAACCCAAGGCCCCCTCAAGCATACAGCTTGAGGGCTCCGGGTTTCGAGTTTAGGGTACCCTAAGGCCCCAAAGCAGTTCCTTTTCGGGGGTTCGTATATAAAATCCTATAAGGTATTCCCAAAGGGAACTACTTTGGGGCCTATGGGTAGTTGAGGTCGGTAAACTCAAAACCCAACAGGGTGCCGGACGCAAAATGGGAGTCCCCATCGCGAGCTTCCTAGATGGGTTCGAGGTCTGGGGCTCAGGGAAGCCAAGATGGGCGTAGGGTTGAGGCGAAGATGAATTAGGGTTTAGGGGTCAAGAGAAGTCAAGATGGGATAATGGCTTTAGGGTTAAGGTAAGCCAGCATGGGTTTAGACTCGAAGACTAAGATATGCCAAGATGGATCGAGGGTTTTTGCACGAAATAGGCAGCTGTGTATCCCGAGCAAAGCGATGGCTTGGCGAAGCACTCTCTACCGATCTCCCTGCATCCCAACCCTCACGCGAATCGTTTTCACCCAAGCACCCCAACTGCAGCTTCCGAAACATGGCGATAAAAAAAACATGACCTTCAACAAACAAAACTTTCAAAGCCCAGAACCACGAAATGCCCCAACACCCCTAAACCCTGACACCCGAAACCCAAACCCCAACACCTCACGAGCCAAGTGTCTGGGTACCCGAGGTGGCAGAAAACGGCCAACTCGTTCATGATAGGCGGCCGGAGCCCGTGCCCCAGTTTGTGCAAATCCGCCTGTTGACTCTTTTGAAATTTATGGGCGCGTGGGTCTAGGGGTTTTGATTTTTGCGTACATGATCCATCGGGTCTATCGTACTGTAGGGAAGATAAATCCACTCGTTCCTGAAGCTGCTAGGTGGACTGTGCGAGACACAACACCAACGCCACTCGCCCAGTACCGTCCGTGATTGGCAAGGCGGTCGAGAACCCTAAACTCTACACCCTAAACCCTAAACCGTCACAGCACAAACCCCACCAGACAAAAGTTCCTAAAAGCGAGGGCATGAACTCCGACAATGTAGCAGGTTCAGGGATTGCTAGACATGGGATACGGGTTGAAATACAAGTGACTATGTTAAGGTTAACCTGAACATACAAAGGTTAGACATTTAATCCGCAGTCTGAAGCTGCCATCGCCTCAAAGCCTCGAAAAGGTCTGGAGCCTCAGATAGCCACAAGTTGAGTAGACGGTTTCGCAGCTTTTAGGATTAGTATCTGGGGTCCCGGGCGAGGGTTCCCGTGGGGAAATTCCGTTAAGGCCTGGGCAGGTATTTCCGGATCTAGCCAGGTGGAACATCTCAAGTTGCTGTCGCGCCTTCTTTTCCAGGAGCATTGAGAAAACCTGGCCAAACCGAGGTCGGGGAGCCATGGACTTAGCCTCTCTAGTGTCGATCTCAACAGTCCCAAAATTTATGAGTAGGGCTCCATACTAAACAACAAGGGCTAAACCCTAAACCCTAAACAATAAGGGAAAATGAACTATCTATCATCCCAAATCAATAACTACTTCTGTGGCAATTGCGACTCAGGGGGTGTTGGGTCGACTCTGGGTCATTACGGCCCTACACCCTAGCATCCTAAACCTCAGACAATCTGCTCGGGTGCACCCTTGCAGAAAGGGAAGGCCAGGAAAGCAAAACTTGTTGGAGAAAACAGCCTCTATCCGTCTCTGAAGATGTTTCTGCACAAGCTATGTAATGTATGGATCATTCGTCGGATGCATGATCAACATAATCTTGCATCTTTGAAGAGAAGCCCTAAAAATTAGAAAAGGGCACTGGGATGCAACCTTGCGGTTCGGTCATGCCTGTAGGGTTATGCTATAATCGTGATGAGGAACCCACCGGAATGGAATTAGGAATGACTTATACAAAAAAAGGGAACCTCATAAGGCTTCTACCATACACAGATAGGGTGTTCAGGCACCTATATTCCGTATCGCCTCAGGCATCTCGACTTTATCCCGAAAAGCCATCTGTGCCTCGGATGCCGAGGAGTTTAATCCCCCAAAACTTGAACCTCAAACTCAAGGCTGCACGAAAACTAAACCCCAAAACTCACGGTCCAAGATTGAGAGGCTTGGGACTCTTTAGGGTTTGGGGCCTAGGGGTTTAGAGTTTTTGGTGTTGTGTTTTGTTTTTTTAGGGTTTAGGGTTTCGGGCAAAAACCAGAGCCCTCAACACTCTAGACTTCCGGCAATCGAACCTCACGGCGCTGGTGGGTCATCGCCGCGGTCTGCAATGGTGTGATTCCTAGGCCATCGCCAGTGAATGGCTTCTTACTTAGGCTCTTGTGCGGCGTTTTATCGGCTTTTCTTAGACTCAGGATTGCCTTCTTGAGGGCCCGTCCCTTTTGAAGGATCCTCCTGTGTTGAGGTCTGTATTTCGGAAATGCTTCCATTCCCTACGACTAACATAAAACCCTGAACACCGCTACATCCCCAGACTTCACATGTGTTGGTATTTCCAGGAGAACTTTACACCGTACTAGGTGCCAGTATATCCACGCCACCCGAGATGGTGACGACAAGTGAGTCCGTTTTGCTCGAAAGATCCATCTCCACCACATGTACAACCCAGCAAGCGATGCCATTGGCAGGGTGTTGGCAAAGTGATCTTCGCAGGGCTTGCGTTGCCAGGGCTAAAGCTTTACGGTTGCTTGGCTCTGACAGTCTGAACCTGGGGCTACCTACGCTTGCTTTGAAGGCTTAGGGCTGGGGATCATCGAGGTGACCCAGGAATTTCGGCTTTCGGAGGGTTTTAGAAAGCTTGATGTCTAGAACTTAGACATTGGTCCAATGGCGAAGTGTAGTTGAAGCTAGCAAATCCAGTAGCTCTAGCAAGTGGGCGGTGATGATGGCGCCGAGGCAGTGTTGCCCAGTGTGAGTAGTAGCCGCGATAGCTGCAATAAATGCCCAGTGTAGCCCGTGACTGATGCTTAGCCCTAGCAGTCATGGCGAGATCTGCACTACACCCCCCCTACACCCTCCTCCTCCTCCTACTACTACTACTACGACTACTACTACTACTCCTACTCCTACTACTTCTACTACTACTACTATACTACTACTACTACTACTACTCCTACTCCTACTCCTACTCCTACTCCTACTACTTCTACTACTGCTACTGCTACTACCACCCCCGCTGCTGCTACTACTACCGCCCTTCAGCCCGGGGAGAAATCTATATAGTGCCCCAAGCCATAGGGTCAAGAGGGAGTTTGCACGCTCCCACAACCTCATGTTTTGCATGGCCCCAGTATGAGCATGCCATGCATCAAAACAGGTAGATTGCACCCTTAAGCTAAATCCCAAAACGAAGTCTTAACCCCAGACCCTCAACCCCGTCAGGAACTCCAAAATCCTGCACCCCAAACTCCTGAGCTGTTTTTGTTCGCCCAAAACTCGTAGACTAACCCTGACCTCCACAGCCCCCCTCAAAAGCCCCCAAAAAAACCTGGCAGGCGGCTGAAAGGAGGTCCACTGACACGGTTCACATCGGCCCGGGCCTCTTAGGCCGTGAGGCGTTTAAGGTTTAGGGTTTGGGCTTCGCAACACCGGCTTCGGGCTTAGCATTGGAGGTCGGGGTTTAGGGTTTAAGCTTGGGGTTTAGGGCTTAGGGCCTAAGTTTGGGATTAGGGTTGAAGGTTAGGGCTTAGGGCGTTTAGGGTTTACGGCTTAGGCTTGCTCTTTACAACTGCCGATGCCAGAAACTCCGAATTGATAGGGGCTTGTGCTTCATGAACCATGACAACCTCAATAACTGCAAAGATGACGCATAGCATTGGCAACACAATGTCCCCGATCTGCACTCATGTCAGAAGGAACCTGCACCATGACCTCAACGGCGCGTGCGCTGGGACACCAACCTCAGAAGAAGATGAGGGAAGATGAGGGATATATTGCAGGGTTGGGGTCTCAGGGGGACCCAGACTTGGAGTGTGCAGGGAATTGGACTTGGGGGGGGGGGGGGTATTGGTTTAGGGTGTTTTGGGATTTGGAGTTTCTGGGCCTGCCTGGTTCAAGTTTGGACGTCATATTGTAGTCTTCAGTGACTACCAAAGAATTCTGAAGACAAACAGCGAGAAAAACGAATCTCAAAGTCTGAATCTATATCGTCAGCCATGAACACGAAACCTCAAAATCTAAACCTTGGGGCGACAGAGTCGAGCGCAGAAGGAACGTAATCGAAGCCACGCGCACTCGAGGCTGCAAGTGCAAAGCCCCGAAGTACTGCAACCCCCGCGTGCATACGTGCACATACACTTAGTTCTTTTAAGTATAACTCGATGGTTCCAAGTATACAAGCATAGTCTTGGGTATAACTATACACATATGCTAGCCAGCCAGCCAGCCAGCCAGCCAGCCAGCCAGCCAGCCAGCCAGCCAGCCAGCTAGCTACAGTACTTGGATAAATTGCAAGTCTGAGAAAAATGTGCGGTAGTACTTTGGATTGATACGTTCGGGCAAAGCCGAGGCGCCCTTAAGCCCAAAGCCTCAAACAGGAATAGGCCCCCTCGAAACCCTAGCATTCAACTCAGACGTCCCAAAAGCCACAGCCGAGCCCTTAACCCCAAACAACCCCTAAAAGACCCTGAACCCCTCAACGAAAACCAAACGACTCCCCTTCAAGGAAAACGCCCTAAAGCAAACCCCCTCTCCCCTTTTCAGACGAAAGGAGCCGAGGGCGCAGGAGGAGGGCCCAGCGTCCTCGTTGGGATCCGACCGAAGCTGTAGGAGCCTTGAAAATCAAACACCACGGCTTCAAGGGCAAACAGCAGAGCCTAGGCAAAACTCTCACGCCCTGAATCCCGTGCCCGAAGAAACCCCAAACTTAAATCCGAAAAAATTACACCCCGAAAAAAAAACCCTAATCTCGACTTCAAGGTGCAGCTCCAGCGCATCGGTGTTGTGACGACTGCGCATCACCCTTGGGTGGCTTTAGACGGCAAGGGGAATCTTGCTCGTCAAGCAAAGGAATGGAAGCCCTACCAAAATAGGGGTTTCCGAAAATAGGGGACCCTAATATAGTACCCTAAATAGTAGGATCCTTATTATAAGGACCCCAAAATAAGGTGCCCCTAGTTTTCGGAAACTCCCAAATACAGTCGAAAGTGCTTCGGGATCCTTTTCCGTGGCCAGTGCGCAACAACAGTGACTTTTGAAGCGTCCCGTCGCCGCCACATCCCGACAGAGTCGTTGGAGTCGTTTGTCGCTAGACGGTCATGGTGCAGGCGGGAGGGTTTCTGGTTCAGGGTTTAGGGTGTTACGGGTTGGGGTTTCGCACATACCAGTACGGCACTTTGGCAGCAGTGCTGGGTCCTGCTAGGAACCGAGATGCCCGCCTTGGTCCGCGTGGCCCTGTAAGATAGAAATTCTTCTGGACTCTGCATTGCTTTTTTGTGATCTACCCTCCCAGATAGCATCTTCAGGCTTCTTGCGCGCCAGTTTCAGGGAGGGTTATTAACCATCATGAGGTCTCTGAGCTAACAGCCTAAGCTAAACCCTTTAAACCTTGTAGCCCAACAGCCCCGAAACCCTAAACCCTAAACCCCAAAACCCTAAACCCTAAACCCCTAAACCCCAAAACCCTAAACCCTAAACCCCTAAACCCCAAAAACCCTAAACCCTAAACCCCTAAACCCTAAACCCTAAACCTTAAACCGCCGAAACCCTAAACCCCAAGGCCTCAAGCCCAAACGAACGAAGCGGTGCCGCCAAGGATCGCCAGAAAAAGAGGCGTGAAGTCAGGACCGATCCCAACTTCGAACATTTCTTTGGCCCTGAGGAGGCATTAAGGCATGAGGGATCCGGGCAAGTTGGAGGTGTCAAGTGGGGGCTCAGGAAAGTTTGGGAGTTTTGGGTTTTGGCTTCGGGGATTTCGCTCGAGGCCATCGGGTGCAAAGTTCGGGTATTGGAGATCCCTTAATCGGAGGCTGGAAATCAGGAGTACTTAGTCAGAATATCCCGTGTGAAGGTATACTCTCATACATCATACATCCAATGCCTACTCTCTAATCCAATCCTGAATCCGCAGGTTTTTTCAGAATAGCGCTTATCGGTGTCCTGGTCGTCAGGGAGGCTCTGGCATCAAAAAGACGACGCATCATCCTCAATGTGCCATGAATTGTGCAAGGCTTTAGCGTTGCCATTGCTGGATTACGTTTTTGAGGTAAGCGGACCTAAGAAGGTGTACAGTCAGTTCAGTGTCTTTCGAGGAAAAAGGCAGGGTGGGAGGCTGGTCATGAATTGGGCATGTGGGTGGTTGTCAAAATTAGAGTCCCATTTTTGGGTAGCCTAAAGATTAGGTGCCGTCTTATCATAGGGACCCAAAAAGGGACCCTAGTTTTGACAACCACCCATGTGGACCCAGGTTAGAGGGAGAGCCAAACGACAAGGCTGCAAGAGGATGAGGCTTCACAGCTTCCGACAATGTGGCTTCTGGCTCCGCGTATAGTATTTAGGGACTTGTGTTTAGGATTCGGGATAAGGTAAGCGATTTGGTGCTGTTGATTTTCGGCTCAGGGACGTTAGTCTAAAATCTGAGTTCGGTAGGGTGGTTGGATCCCTACAGCCACAAACGGAGGGCTTGCCTCAACCCTGCCAACTAAGTCTCATAATTCTTCATGTAGCACGTCCAAAGAAGACCTGTACTTTCAAACCCCTTCAGCCCTGAACAATATTCGCAAAGAACCACCCCAAACCTGAAACCCACAACTGAAAGTCCAAACTGTTCAAACTGCAACCTGCAATAATAAACCTTTGGCCCTTTACCCCTAAACCCCCGAAAGACCGTCGTAATGAAACAAACAGATCTAGTCGGACCAGAACACGGGAGGTCGCCGGAAAGTGTCGCACAAGCCAGTCCTCCGATCCCTCGCCGGACCTTCGGAAGTTCGCTTTACGTTTGTTTTGGAAGGCTTGGGGTTCAGCATCTAGCATTGTGGCCTTAGGGCATTATACGATTCTTGAACGTGGTTGGTTGTGCAAGGGTTGTGCACTATTCTGGGGCTTGTTAGGGTGAGGACTGTATGATCGGAATTTATTTGGGTTCCTGGTTTCGCCTTTCAGGGCTTGGTAAAACGTACCTTATGGCTTTTAGGCCTTGATTGAATTTCGAACGAAGGCTTACAGTTTCCGGTGTTTCTGTGAATGCAGGGCTGTAAGTAATAATACACTCTTGTTTGTCCAAACATGAGTATACTTAAGCGACAACGGCAATCCGTCTTCTGATTTTAAGGCCGTCGCATGCAAGAAATTGGGAAGTCTGCAGGGGGAGGAGTCAAAGATAACAGAACATGCGCCAAAGCAGGGATTGCAGGGGTTTTGCCGTCACGCCATTCACTGAGTATAGAAACGAGGAATGATATGGTGGCCTTAATACTTAGAATAGGGCTTTGGGGCCCATTATGCCATAATTATAATAAGGAACCCCTCAAAGTACTCTTCATTATTTAGCCCCCGAAAAACTGGCTGATCAGACTGTCCTGGCAGGATGCCTGTCCTGTTCTTCCCGTCGCTTGCGTGATACTGCTTAGAAGCTGCCCCCACCCTGTAATAGTGACCATAAGGACTATATAGGATTATATTAGGGCCTTAGTATATTCCTATTATACCACTATTACAGGGTGGGGGCAGCTTCTAAGATACTGCTGTTCTTCCTTTGGATACCAGTGATACCACTACCCTAAGGCCTTGAGAGCACTACTAAACATGTTTTACTCGCCAAACCCTATTCTAACTATTAAGATTTGCCGACACTGAGACCGACAGGGTTTAGCGGCATTTAGGGTTTGGGATACCTATACTACTTTGGGGCTCCTTCAAAAAAAATGTCGCATTATACTTTAACCCATAGTCTAAACATAAAGGCCCCTACGCTGAAAATAGGGGACCCTAATCTAGTACCTTCAATAGCAGGATCCCTATTATAAGGACCCCAAAATTCAATAGGGTAAAACCCCTACTTTTCTGAAACTATTAGGTAAAATTTCGATGCTTCAAAAATCTGTTGATTCCAAACGGGCCGGCCTTGGCTGCCTTTTCCAGAGACGGGAACCTTGGCTGGTGTGGCCCTGGTCTTGCTGCGGTCAGCATGTAACGCAGGGGCCGTAATACTTAGAATAGGGTTTGGGGGCCATTATACTACAATTATAATAAGGAACCCCCCAAGGAAATGGTATAGGGAATTGTTGAGGCCCCCTACAAGAAGGGCCTAGGGTTCGGAGTTTTGGGGCTTAGGGTTTCGGATTCAGGGTCGTGGCAACTCGGGCTGAAATCAGCGTAGTGCACTCCGTCATGCAAAAAAAGGAAGAGAATCTGGAGTTTAGGATCTAGGCTGACGTTGTTGATACTCGTCAAACTGCTGCTCACAGGTTGCTAGAGTCATGCTTTCTTAAGCATGCTGCTCTGTCATTGTGCGCACGGCCGTGGCTGCTGCTGCTGCCAGGACTACTATCATTTAGCCTTAAGCAGTGTCGATAATAAATGCTTTGGCTAGGGATGAGCCACTACAGTACCAGTGGATGTTTATTGCTTTCGGTTTACATCTTGGCCCGGTCGGTGCATGCAAACATAGAAACACTGTCCGAAGCACAGACACAGACACTCAAGCACACACACAGACAAAAAACACAGACACAAACACGCGCATACACACACACACATACACACCCACACACGCGCGCACACACAAAGACACGCACACACACAGAGACAGACACACGCGCATGAACACACACAGACACGCAGGCACACGCATACACGCACGCAGCATCAGACGACAACCAAACAGACAGACAGACAGACAGACAGACAGACAGACAGCCAGCAGACAAACAGACAAGCAGACAGACAGACAGACAGACAGACAGACAGACAGACAGACAGACAGACAGACAGAGACGGACACAGACAGACAGACACACACACAAACACACACAGACACACACGCACACACGCATACACGCACGCAGCATCAGACGACAACCAAACAGACGTACCGACAGACATGCATGCCTCGATTCGTGTACAGACCAGTTTCAGCATGTGCATGCGTGTATGCATGTATGCAGAGATGCACGAACCTCAAGACGTAGGACGTAGGACGGAGTCAACGCCAGAAAGCCATGGCCTCCCAAACCCCAGCCTGGGGTTTCCGGTTTCCGCGTCCGGGGCCTGTGTTCGCGTCTGCGCAAGCACAGCTACGACTGCTACTGTTTGCCCACAAAAAAACGTATTGATTACGGATCACCATCCTTCTAAACATTACTCAGGTATACAAGGGAATGCAAACCTCCCGAAAAACTCTGAACCCTTTGAAACCCTCGACATTTTCAAGCTTTCAAACCGCAACCCGGGCCCAGCGGCTTGAAATCTGCCAAGAACTCCTCCACGCTTCTCGCGCGGTCCTGCGGAGGCGAAGAGGGGTCAGAAGCTGCTTCGCGAGATAAGGAATCCCTTTGAGCATGGACGGTACATCCAGACGTAGCTCGGAGATTTTGGGTTTCGCGTTTTGAGCTGAAGGTTCGCGGTTTAGGGCTTCAGTAAGACGTGCCTTTACGATGATAGGACTTTAGGACTCGGGGACGGATGACATCGTTCTCATCTCGTTCCAGGATCAAGACGGATTAAGCACGTGATTGCAATCTTTCCTGTGGTGGTTCTTCCCGATAGCTCTCTGATTTGGCACAACTGCTTGTCACATCACTGCTGGGAAGATAAAATGTCTTTCTACTTGAAAGCAATGCGGTCTACTCACAGAAGGCAAAGCCGTAGACGATATGCAGATTACACCACAGCCATCCCTTTTTTCATTAAAAGCCTCCTCCCCGGCTGATGTACTTGTCCGATGTCCGGTCTCCAGAGCTCTAGGCCCTGTGGTTCAGCGCCAAAGCACATTCCAATCCAGCCTATTCCGTAATTCTAAATCCTACACCCTATGCCACCTGTACCCATACATATGGTGTAAATCCAACCCGGCTAGATCAGCGAGTGCCCCACACTAGAAAGCCCTTAACAGACCCAATGCAACCTTGCTAGAACCATACAAACCCCTTATCATCGGGACAACAGGTCGGGCCTGTGGTAATAAGATAGGCCTGTAGGATCAAGGGCCGGACCGAGTCCCATCTTGAAGCGAATGGGCTCAGTGGCTGGTTCATGCACGATCGGCTTCTTCCTACACCGCCCCCCGGCCGCGGGCTGCATCACCAGGGCATTGGATTTGCAATGATTCCGGCGCAGCGCGCCCAAGAGATGAAGGGCTGGATGAAGCTGCTGCCATGCCGTCGTCGGACCGGGTGTACGCACAGGATGGATGCCCTGGAATTCAGCTGGCAAGCTGAGCTGTACATTTAAAACTGTCGACATGTCTATAATCGAGTGTCTGTTGCAGTTTGTCGACGTCGACGTCAGCCAAGCAGCCGGTAGCATTGTTGGAGGACGAGACTCAGTAAGGTCGTCGCATCGCTAAGTTAACAGAGTCAGTGCTTTCCCGTAACGAGAGTCAAGATGCCTGCATCAGACCGGATAGACAGCATCCATGTGGCCGAGCACCTTGGATCGCGAAAGATGTAATCATAATATTCTGCGAGAACCGCAACCACATCGAGCTATCATAAGACTCGACTGATGCATCTAAGCGGCGTATACCGGACAGCTTGTATCAGCATAGACCGGCCGAAAGCCAACGTAGTTGGGCTGACATCGGCCGGACCTGTGGAAAAGGTAGGCGATGTAAGTGATAAGTCGATAGAAGTGGCTAATTAGGACTCACGTGTCCTGTAACGATCAGCCAGGCCTATGGGATCAAAAATCAGCGACATCGCCATGGCAATGAAAGCAGAAGAGTCGAAGACAACTAGGGAATGCTGATAAGTTCAAGCAAGAAGCTGCGTGTATGAGCAAATGAAGAAATCGTACATCAATCGGAGTCATGCACTTATTGCAGGCGACCTACTCCGCTACTCCGCAAGACGTCTTAAGACAAGACACACCCAGTAGGTCAAACTTTTGTCCGCCCGATGTATCGTCACGGTCCTATATCATGAGCAGCATTCTGTCTCCTTACTTGTGCTTGTGTTCCCCCTGTTAATTACCTTTGTTCTCCGTCGAAGCCTACTGTGAGCTCGCACTGCCAACAGAAGCTCACGCGGACTTTCTTTTGTACTCGCAAAGGTCGCAGAAAGTACGCTGGCACGAAAACAGCAGACCCTGAAAGCAAGTTCAACTGTCAAAGTTCGAGAAAACACACATCAACTTTCCGAGCCGTTTTCAAAGCAACAAATAACTAAACTCGGCAGTCGGCCGTCGAAAGGACCTATGGTCATAGCATCAAACAAGGTCTTGGCACGTTTGCAGCATTAATATGCAACCGTTGTTTCCAGCCCCATCCCACACTGGCATCTCTGCTTTTCACTGGGTGTGCTCTACCCCACTCATATAGAAACAATAGCTGAAATAGCTTTGAACAAGGAGACGGCCGGCTCACGGAAGGCGGCCGGATTGTCTTTTCTTGTCTTTCAAAACGTGTTTCCTCTTGCGAAGTCGTTGAAAAGGTTATGGTTTGAATCGCTCAAAGGAATTCCTTGCAGAAAGCTTCAACGAAATGCTACTGGCGAGAGATGTCTTGCTCGCCAACACACGCAAACGCTTGGAATAAACTGAGAAATGAAGGGTGCGGTCCTCGGCCCGTAAGCTCGGGTGGAGGCCGCCCACGTTGTTGGCCTGGATTTTGCTTATCCTGTGGTGCAACTCGCTTGCTT
The DNA here is from genome assembly GCA_905221615.1 of Symbiodinium sp. CCMP2592. Classification (NCBI taxonomy): domain Eukaryota; class Dinophyceae; order Suessiales; family Symbiodiniaceae; genus Symbiodinium; species Symbiodinium sp. CCMP2592. The sequence continues at coordinate 609,755 of CAJNDT010001480.1, forward strand.
CCGGCCACGGGCCTCCTCGTCTGTGTCGGGGTAAACCGTCATGTTGCGGTAGTTCCGCATGGCCGCCTGGATCTTTTCAACTTCTCTGTGTGTTTGATTGCGATGCCGAGCTTCGCGTCGTCGTCGTGCTCTCGGACCTAGATGTCCTTTGCGCTTTCGTCTTGCCTGAAGCTGTTCAAGATGCTGCGCCTTTCTCAACCCGTTACGCGCCTTGCTTCTTGAGGTCGTTCGGAGCCAGGTGTTTTCCTCCTCGGTGAAGTCTTCCGCATCGGATGCCAGCAGTCAGGCAATGTTTAACGTCGCCGAAGCTGGAGTTCGCGCCAGTTGCCCGCCTCTGACATCGTGACTCCTATTGTACCGCGTATTAGGTCCTTTCGACTTGAACCAAAGATTAGCTGCGGAGTGCCCTTGCATGAGAGTCTTCAGAGGCTCTAGGTCCTAGGTGCTTGGAGCGTTTTTGTGTGCCCTACAGAACCCTGTTTCAGCCCTGTTTTGACACGTTCAACAACTTTACAAACCACGACAAACAAAAACACCATGAAACCCTGACACAACTTGGAGAAACCCTGTTGCAATCCTGTCAGTCACCCTAAGCCCGAAGCCCCAAATGCTAAACCTTAAAACCCTAAAACCCTAAACCCTAAAACCCTAAAAGCCTAAAGCCCTAAAACCCTGAAAGCTAAACCCCGAACCCTTTCCTGCCCTAGCCAAAGGCCCCAAAGTAGCTCCGTTTTGGGGTTCAATATATAGAATCTTATAGGGTAACTCCAAAAAGGAACTACTTTGGGGCCTATGGGTAACAACAACCCGAGTCTCCTCGGCCCCAGTTAGGTCCTCTCGACGCGAAACTAGCACACGGAAGAGATCCTTGGCTCAGGAATCTTTTTTTAAGGGTTTGGAGTTTGGGGTTTGGGGTTTAGGGTTTAAGGTTTTGGCTCAAGTTCAGGAATCTACTGTTCAGGGTTTAGAGTTTTGGGGTTTAGGGTTACCAAACCACGGAAACCACACGATTTAATGCAAATCCCCCCATTATGGCAACTTAAAGGAATTTTCTCTAAGTTAACACAAGAGGTATCTATACTAAAGCATATATGGCACCTTAAAACAACAGACGTGGTGACTTCCGAAAATAGGGGACCCTCATATTGTACCCTAGATAGTTGGATCTTTATTCTAAGAACCCCGAAATAAAGTACCCCTAATCTTCGGGACCTCCCATTTCTCAACAGGAACCAAGGATCCAGGTCACGGAGGGATGCTGAAAGCTCTTGGAGCCTCACTTCGGGGCGTTCGAGGCTTTGGGTTTAGGGCTTGAGGGTTTATTGGGTTTAGGGCACTAGGGCTTAGGGTTTAGGGCTTTGGGGTTAAGGGCTGTAGGGTTTATTGGGTTTAGGGCACTAGGGCTTAGTGTTTGGGGCTTTAGGGTTTATAAGGGTTTAAGGCTTCTTTTTCAGGTCTGTGTATCTCTTAACATGGTTTTAGTGTATGGCGTACACGGTGGTGTAAGCGTGTAGAGCGATAACAGGATACAACTGAGAATGATTCAGACCTCTACATTGTATTTTTGGAGTGTAAGGCCCCGCCTTTTGAGATCTATGTTCAGCCTGTTGGACGCTTGGATTGGTCGCAGGGTTGCGAGCATGGGGAAGTTTAGGGTTTACTGGGCCTTTGGGGTTCTGGATCTAGGAGCCATCAGGAGCATAACAAGCTCTGGTGCACATTATTGTCGTCATATACGAACTGTAAGGGGCCTCATCTATGATTTAAGATTTAGGGTTGAGGTCGGGGGTTAGAGTTCATGCTTTTGAAGGGCTCTGGGTTCGGTAGAGCTGTCCGGAGGTGTCGACTCCCTGGTTCCAAGCTGCAACCTGCACAAGAGTTTGAGAAGCTTTTTCTTGGCTGCTTGGAACAGCCCAACGATTCAAGGAAGCCCCCGAGACATATTGCAGTACTTTGCATCTGAGAATCATCTCAGAGACTCCAATATCCCTTATTTAAGGAATAATTGAGGAATATACCTTAAATCGTATTAGGGATCCTACTATAATTTAAGGTATATTCCTTTATTAAGGGATATTGGAGTCCCCGAGGCTCTTAAGCAGAAGTTGCTGCCGTGGCACTTTAAGTCGAGAGCCGCACGGCACATCTCACCAACCGATTGTCTGTCTGACGCGAGGGTGAACCTGGATTCCGGGGAGAAAGTAGGGGGGCTTTTTTAGACCAGGGCTTCACTACAAGGTTCCGAATTCAGATTTAGTCTACCCAGTCGTAGGGTAAAGGGCCCCCTGCAACCCCCTACCTCTACCTGCAGCAACTGCATGCCCGGAAGCAGCTCAAGTCTTTTGGAGCAAGGCTCACGGGCTGGGTGCTGGATGTAAGACATCTGCCGTTCCACTGCAGCCACCAGGCCGAACCACCCTAATCCTCAGTTTTCTCCTCGTGCGCATCGCACATCCTGAACCCTAGACCGGAGCCCTGGATGCGCAAAGTGCCCCATCGAAGGCCGTCGTCGCTTCCGTCGTCGTCGGCTTGTCGCCGTGGCCGTTTCGTGGCAGGAAACACCATTGCTTTCACCAGCAAAGGTGCAAGCAGTACCTACACAACCAAAAAAAATCCGAAGCACCTAAAGCCTCAAATGGAAGTAGTACAGCCCGGCGCCCTGAACCCGAAACTCCTCATCCTAAACTCCAAGACCTTGAAGGCCTGTTCATCCACAAACCGCACAACCCTGCGAATCCCCACTCTGCGAAACCCTCAAGCCCTTCTCGAAGCTATGAGCCGAAAGGAGGTGTTTGAAAAGCCATGACGACCCCAAGCACCTGTTGAAAGACCTTGAAAGGCCTTAGAAAGCCTTGTACAAATCCTTGGAAGGCCCTTCTAAACCCGAAAACCACGCAAGATCACAAGATCGCAAGAAGACATCCCTGAACCCTGCATCCTAACTAAACCCTCTGAGACCCGAAAATCAGCTTAACCAACTACTAAAAGGTAGACCAAGCAGCTCCCCCTCGTGGGCAAGGCAGTGCCGCCAGGTCTCCGTCGACCCAAACCTGTGGAGCTGGGTTCTTTTTCCTGGGAGGGAGGGGGGACAGCGTCTTCTGTTTCACAAGCCTTCTGTTGGACGGAGCCTTCTGCTAGACAGGGACGTCTGTTACATAGTGTCTTTCAGGAGTTCTGACTTTAAACTGGCTTGGCCCGGCTTAGCTTGGACTGGTTTGGTATGTAAGACTGCCAGTTTAGCCCGGACTTCTAGCCATACACGATGCGCATGCACATGTGTATGTGGGTCTGTGTATAAAATACACATATGTGAGAGATGGATAGTTGCATGTCTGTGTGTCTGTGTGTTTGACGGTTCGATTTGAATCGGGAGAAATCTCGGGGCTGGCATCTAGGGCCTAGGGTTTAGGGCTTAGGGTGTAAGGTTTAGGGTTTTTTGAGCCCCCTTGAAGGTTTAGGGGTTTAGAGTTCAGGGCGTACGGTCTCGAATTTAGGTTTGATTAGGGTACGGGTACGGAGTGTTGGGACGTTTAAAGGCCGGGTATTCTCAGGGTATTCGAACAGGGTCCGGGATTGCGATCGCTAGGACTTTATCTTTAGCGGTCATCACAAAACAAGAATGAAGCATGCTTCAACCATGAGCCAGCTGGCTCGACGCAGTCGGCCGCCGAAACGACAATGGCGGGAAGTATCCTCCCTGCGTCGACCGCGGCGTCCTTCCGGTGGCAGGAAACATGTGGATAAGCTCTGGCATCAAGCAAGCAACTATACCTTGGGGGACCTATGTAGACTTGGTCTTTTTGCGCTTCTACTAGTGTTGCTAGTACGAGTCTCCCTATAGTAAACCTCAAAACATACTCTCGCCAATTTTGAAAGGGGCGCCAGATACACTCTTTGGCCGCATTTCATGTACTAGGTTGGCCTTTCAATTCACTTGAAAACTATTCGTAAATAAAATGTCCCAGAGCCCTACCTCGTATCGGGTTCGCGGATCAGAAGGCCTTTGGCTTCTTTGTCCTATGAGTTGACGTCTGGTAAAAAGCCGAAGCGCGTCTTCGGCGAGCTCAGAACTTGGAAATCGCTCAGGGCTTTGGGTTTAGGGTTTATGAAGGGTTCGGAAACATGCTCGTGATGAGGTGCAGGGTTGGGGTTTGTTGTTCAGATACCTTATTTACGACGTTACAAGTTTACAAGACTTTACGACCCGAAGGTAAACTCAAAGACTGCCAAAATTGCCACCTACCTCAGGGGAAGGCTTCAAGCGGCGGGTTTAACATCTAGATTTGAGCAGCTGGAGGATTGCGAGGTGTCTATTCGGAAGCGGCTTCTGTTGAGGAACTTGCATGCTCATTTCCAGAACACGAGAGGGACACGTAGTACTTTGCATTATCGTAACGTAACTTAGACTAAGTTCCAAGTGCAAACTCAGTCCCTCGTTTCTTTGTGCAGGAAACCGTCTAGGCGAGGGATTTGTACGAAACTCGCGAGATCAAGGGTCTACCAGCTTAGGCTCTGTATGGTTTCGGCTTCAAGGGTTAAAATTGAGTGTGGGAGGAACCCTCAACCCTCAGCGCTTTCTAGTTCACACCCAATTCTTAGTTGCTGGGTTCATAGGCCCCAAAATGTGTACACTTCCTTTTTTGCAGTGGGTAATATTATCCCGAAAAGTGTAAAGTGTATCCACTCAGCTACTAGGAATTCGCTATCACTATCCCGCTCGACAGGCTGATTCATATCGCTATCGGTCCCGAGACTGGCTCAAGTCTGTCAGAACCCCTACCAAAACCAGTGCAGCACTGTCCAGAACCTTCATGAACCAGGATGAAATGAACACCTCAGACCAGTATGGGAGTTTCCGAAAATAGGGACCCTAATATAGTACCCTAAATAGTGGTACCCTTATTATAAGGGCCCCAAAAGAAGGTACCCAAAAAATTTCGGAAACTCCCCTATACTAACTGTAGTGAAATCAAAGCTCCTCTACTTCATCCTCCTCCGAGGCAAGGTCCAGGTTGCTACAGGCCAGGTAGCGGCACCACAACTCCGCCCTACACCAGCCACGATGCCTTTGGGGAACTTGAACTTGAACTTCTTGTCGACGTGGGTTTATAGTTTGGGAGTTGGGAGTTTCCGAAAAGAGGGGGCCCTAATAGAGTACCCTAAATTGTAGGATCCTTATTATAGAAACCCCCAAATAAGGTACCCCTAATTTTCGGAAACTCCCAGTTAGGGTTCAGGTTTCGAGATTTAGGATTTGCCGTGGAATAGCGCGCATGCGACACCATCTTGCGACAAGCCTGTGTTGCGAAAGCCTATCTCTAGAAGGCTTTTCCTTCTTTCTCTCCCACCCCACGCCATATAGAACTTCCCACACTTATTCTTTTGAGGCTTCAAGCTTCGGCCTAGGCCTAAACTCATGCCAGGGCCCCGACCTGCGACACTGTTCGCTGATTTCCTGTGATGCTGTGAAGTTCGATGGGTAACGAAGCTGCAGCAGACCCTGAAAACGCAAAACTCTGAAGCCGTAAAGCCAAAAACCTAACCCAAAACCCTCGGCCCTAAACCCCAAACCCAAGACCCTAAACCCTAAGACCCCCTAACTTCTGGTTCCCAGAAGCAGATAAGTCCCGTAGTCGCAGATTTTGCCACTTGCTGCGTGCCTCGATGACATGGGCCGTCAGGAATCGGAGAAACCGTCAGCCCCAAAAAAGCTGATCATGGTTGGGGGGAGCAATAATTAACATAGCTTTTTTGGCGTGTATGCTATAGCTTTGATAGGGAGCCCTCAGGAACACTCCTACCTCGGCCCTTTACTGATTTCAGCCTTAAGGTTTCACCTCTTAGGGACAAGGCCTCATGCGCAGGTTTTGAGGGTGAAGCCAACAGAAACCCCACCACCCAACATCCAAAATACTAGACCCTTCACAACCCTGAACCCGTATACCACACCGAGATCTCCCGACTCTCAATCCCACAAACCGAAACCTTGGATCGTAAGCGGTCTGCGGTTCGAAGAGATGATGAAGGGCTTACGCTTAGGGTTTGTTGTCCAGAGCCACACTCGTTTCCTCGCCTGTGGATTGGACGCCCAACCGGCTCTTTGAACCTTTCACCGTTCCGTTCATAGAAGCCAGGTGATTGGCCAGGCGCAGCTCGCGTGTTTTTGGGTGCTCTTTAGATTTCCCGCTCGCCTCAACGGCGGCACGAGGGAGATGAAGAAGCGAGAAACACCTGAGTCACGCTGGTCCAAGCTGAGGTCAAGCTTAGTTCTGGTCGGCACTACAGAGTTAGAAAGGTTATATAACCAGCCGTAGGACTATACAAAAGCCTATGCAAAACTTCCAAAACAAGCCAAATAGTCTTTCATCTAGAGAAGTTATCTACTCAGCTACGAGGGTTATGGACGTGTGGACGTTATCTTCGGAACTTTTTGGAGCCCCACACACTGCTTCACATAAGCGCAGCAAGAAGATAGCATTGTCAATGCGACACCTTCATTGGGGGTTTATGCAAAAGTCTCGTTTTCATTAATTAGGGTTCGGGGAGTTGCCTAAGGGTTTGGGGTTCAGCGCTTAGGCAGTTGAGGTTCTGGAGCTTAAACTTTAGCGTTTTAGGCCTCAGCTTCAGCACCGCGGCCCCGCAGGCCGTGAAGGAAGGAATCGTGGGCCTTGATAATTAGAATAGGGTTTGGGGGTTTTTGTATACAATAAGGAACCCCCCAGAATAGTGTAGGTGACAGGGCACTGACGTAGAATGGAATCGACCGTATACCAGCGTCCTGATCTCGCTCCAGCGTGGCATCATCGATAAAATAGAACGACCTGCCAGTTTCCAAAGCTTCGAGAAGGGACTTCTAGACTTAAGGCTTGTGAAATCAGAGCGTTGTTCCAGAAGATCCTTGCAAATACCTGGGGACTTTGTTGGGTCGCGTACTTCGTTGTCTGTGTCTGAAACTCGCAGATTCCACCAGCCCTGTGGAGTTAGGCGGAAGGGTTGCATGCGGTTAGTTAGTTCTCTAAACTCGGGTCGCTTTATGGTTCTTTCCATAAGGGCGCCGTTCTTTCTTCTTGACCGAAAAGGGGACCTAATTTTGGAAAACTACTCACTCATTGAACGAATCGAATGGGGCTGCTTCAATTCAACTGGGGTCCTGAAATCAGACGCACAAGAAAAAACTTAATGGAGAAAGAATGACATTGTGTCTAGAGACGACTCGGGTCTAGGACCGTTTAGGGTGCCCGAGGTCAGAGATCAGGATTGACGGAGTTGGGCTTAAGCATCTAGTGTCGGGTTTAGGGTGTAGGGTGGGAGTTTAGGCCAACATCATTGGCCAAGGTTTGGGGGATCTCGGCCTGCCCGCCCGAATGCCAGTGCAGAGGCTGGGGCTACTACCGGCACATAATACAGGGAGTACTCTTATCCAGTTAGAGTCAGAGCCGTATATACTGATGCAAGACTAAACCCCAACACACTGTTCTAGTCTCCGACAAGAGAGGAGCCGTCGGGTCTAAAGCTTAGGTTTCGGCTTGATTCTGACTAAGGGTCTTGGTTCAACGGAGTTTGGGCTGAGGGCTTTGGGTTTGGGAGGGGTAAACCTGATTGCAACTCTGAGGTCCCTTACTGTTTGGTTTCTTAGGTCCCCATACTCAGGTTTACCCTTCAGCCATAAGCCCCGGACAACGGACCCCATGACTCGACATCGGACAAAGCAGCATGTGCTGAACCCTGGACTTCTTGTGCCTCTTATATCAAAGCCCCCTACAAGGCCATGGAAAGTGGTTAATGGGCTTCAGGCGGTATTGTCTTTATGGCTCGGGGGGGATAGGGGGTGGGCCGGCCTTAGTGAAACCTGCGGGATTGACCACCAGTCGAGCCAGACGTAGGCGTGTGACAGCGCCCCCTTCTCCTGGGTTAGGATTAAGAGTAGAAGCCCAAAAGTTGGAAACCCAATAGCCTCAATCCTTGAGAGCAATGCATAAGGAATCCCAGCACCATTTGGCCTTAATCCGGCTTCCAACTTTATGGAGTTCACTGTAAGAGTGCGCCGGTGGGTTTGGGCATTTCGGATTTATTGGGACTGAAGGCTTCAGCGCGTAGGGTGCGGGATTTTGCAGATTTAGGGGTGTAAGGGCTTTAGGGTTTTGGGGGAGCTCGGGATTGTCAGTGGTGTTGCCATGGCCTCGAAACAACTTCCTGATGTTCTGTACCGGTTCGGGTGAGACTACTTCCTTACCGGAGGCTTTCGCAACACAAACATCGAAACAGTTCAGACTTTAGCATTTCACTGAAGAATCCAATTAACTCGATGAACCTCTCAATTCGTCCCCACGTCTGCGTGGCAGCCAAGATGCGGTGACGAGAAGTTTCGAAACTGTTCGACTGATGCTCCGATGTGGCTTTGGGGTAGGGTTATACGAATTACTTATGGACTATACTTGTGTAGGCCCTGAAAGCCGAATCTTGCACCCCGACCGTCTCGAGAAAGCCGCTTGAGATCTAGCACCAACACGCCTCCTATCAATCCTTCGCCCCCATGTTGACCGAACACCGTGTTGCAACAATTACAAAAACCCCAAACCCCAAAGCCCTGAACCTCAAACCCTTAACCTTTAAACGCCAAACACTAAACAGTCCAGTGTATGAACTACAGCTTCTTTATCCTCGGTTCGGTCACGAAGTATGAGCAGATGAAGTAGTTCCACAATGAGTGTTCCTGGAGTTCTTGTTGATCCTGTGCTCTTTGTCCATCTTCGGCCATCCGTGTCTCCATCTTTACCCAAACCCCTGAAAGTAGGCAAAATCACGAGGCAGGTATGAAGGACTCTCCGTATCCTGAAGTCTGAATTTGGATCCTAAACCCTCCTTGAATAACCTACCTGTTTAAGGACTTATATAAGGAAACCATAATAGGGAGCCCTAAAAAGGTATATAGGTTATTCAGGGTTAAGGTAAACCCTAAACCCCATTAGACCCTAAACCCTAAACCCCTAAACCCTAAACCCCATTAGATCCTAAACCCTAAACCCTAAACCCCAGTAGACCCTAAACCCTAAACCCCTAAACCCTAAACCCCATTAGACCCTAAACTTCAACCCGAGAGCCGGCGCCCCACATCCGAAACGCCTCTCGGCCCCTGGAGCCTCCACACCCACAAAGCCCGAGGGTTTAGGGTTTGTGGGTTTAGGGTTTAGGGTTTTTGGGTTTAGGGTTTTGGGGTGTAGGGTTTAGGTTTAGGGTTTTGGGGTTTAGGGTTTAGGGTAGAAGACGAGAGTCGGCTTTGCTAAGGGTGCGGTTTTTGCCCATGAACTGGAAGGCGATGTCGCTGCAGACTTGAACCTTGCCTCAGAGTGAATGGTGAGGGCTGGGGTTGAGGCTCTTGGGGTTTAGGGCCTTAAGGGTTTAGGTTCTTTAGGGTTGAAGGTCAATCAGGGTGTGGGGCTTGGCTTGGGGTTCAAGGTCTAGCCTACTTAGGGCTTGAAGGGTGCGCTTACAGCGCTCAGCCGCGCGCCCTAAACTGTATGGACTTAAATCAGCCATGTCCCTAGCGCCTACACGACCGATACAACCTGATGCAAGAGCCTTTATGGTTAAACAAGGTCGCTTAAGGGTCTAATGGGGTTTATCGGATTTGATCGGGTCTACCGGATGCTTGATAGGAGGCAGTATAGGGGCATGAATGGTGGGAGAACGGGGCATGGGCTTTACTTCGAGATGTGCCAAACGCCCTAGTCTTTCACCTCAGTCCCGACACACCCTTGCCCGAACAACGCAAATGCGGTAACGCATAATGGTGGGACAAGTATGGGTTGAAACTTCCGGGAGTTGGAAAAAATCCCCGGCAAACGTGTGGGATCCTTGAAATGGTTTCAGATGTATTGGAAGCCTTGAGGAGGAGCTGGGCTCGACTCACAGTCAGGAACAGGCTTGAGGCTTTCGGGTGTGTAGGGACAGTGCAGGGTTTGAGCATATCTGGGTTCACTTCTTCAGCTCAGGAAGCTGGAGCCTATAATGTAGACCCTGATTGAATACAACCCCATTCTATTTCAGGTCCTGAGAACCAGGATAACCCTTACTCAAACGTATTACGTTACAAATGGCTTTATCACACACTAGACTCCATTGTAGTTCCTTCTTGTGCTTGCCTTGTAGAATCCTACATAAAGTTGGTGTAACAAAACAGGAGCGACAATGGAGACTACTGGTAAACCCACACCTGCAAGAAGCCGAGCCACCCGAGATGATATTTTGGAGAGCCCCCTGGAGGATGGCCAGGTGCTCTCCCCGGATATCTGGATGCCTTCGTTCGATAGATCTTGCTTCTAATCCTGTTCGCATTAATCCCAACATGCCGTCTGAAAAGATGTCGGGCTTCTTTCCTTCATTTCACTGGCCTATTACTATTTATCTGCTTATGCAGTTATGTAGTTGTTTGCTGCTTATGGGTTCCTTGAAACGGTCATTTATGTATTGATTAAGGAGTGAGCGGCTGATAGAAAAGGCAAAGTTCAAGGTGCTCACATAAGCTACGATAAGAGCCGGTAATGATCGTCGTCATAACTATCATCGCTGCGATCATCACGTGCTCATGACCATGACTGCAAAACAAAAGCAGCCTCCTTTGGGGGGGCCTCCTACTACACAGGAAGATGAGCCGAACGAGGAATACTGATTTCCAACATTCCCGGACCCAAAACCCCGTAGACCATTACTCATAGCCCTCAACCCTGTCGAGCACTTTTGTGGCTCCAATAGACCCGTACTTTAGGATCACGGGACTAGAAGGCAGCAACAGAGGGCAACCAACCTCAAAACCAACCAAACCTTTCCGGAATCTCTTTTACTCCTATGAACCCCTACTGACCATAAACCGCTCTTATCCTTAACACCTCTGATCCTTGAAGTGCTTGGGGCATCTTTGGGCCCTGAATTCAGTTGCCGGCAAGCAGCTGTGTACCCAACCACTGGTGCGAAACCATGATGCTAGTCCAGCCGGGCCTGTGGTGCGCGGAGCTTAGGCTTTAGGAAGGGTTTAGGGCGCGTCATGCGAGGTCGAAGCACCCAGGCCGTGAAGCACCCCGGGCCGCAGGCGCGCGCGCGCGCGCGTCGCTCGTTAACCCGCCCGGCCACCCGAATTACTCTTTTTAGGGTTTAGAGGGTTCACCCCTGCCGCATCCTGCCGCGTTTCACCGCCAAGCCTCGAGCTTGTACAAGGGTAGTACAGGATCGAGGCGTCGTAGTGGCCTTATGGATGCGGGCACTCTCGGGGAGGCCGACGCTCCTTGTGGAAGTCCTCTTCAAGGCAGCCTACATTTGTCCGGCGTTTCTGCCACCGGGAACGCTCCAAAATCGTCATTTGAAAAGCCTTTTCCGCCAATGTCCAAATCATCTTTCGGTTGTCTGAGAGGTCGACGTGGTGGAGACCCACAATCATCGATTTTGTCGTCTCAAAGGCATTCAATTTGCGACAAACGCTCCCTCACAGGACTTCAAGCTCGACAACACGATGGGACAGATTCAGAGATGCTTCAGAGGGTTCAGGAGCCCTGGAATCCGCCAGCCAATGCAGAGCAGCGCAAGCCAGGCAGCAAGGCGCTTGCAGTGTATATGTGTATAAGGTCTAGCGTTCAAAGTGAACGTGAAAGGCATTTTGCGCCATTTTCTAGGTGCTGAGTTAGTGCATGAAGGTGCGCGGTGGACGCTTCGGTGGGTTTAAAGCATGTCATCGACGCTTTGGGCTTGAAGCAACCCCACCCCACCCGGAGCTCTGGTGAGGGAACTCCCATATCAAGGATCTCTGAGTCGCACAGGCTCTGAAGGGCTCTGAAGCCGAAACCCTCGCCCAACCCAAGAACCCCGAACCCGGGTCTAGGTGGGGCTTTTCGAGCCTTTGAAAAATATCAGTAAATAAGATCCTCTTAAGCCCAATAAGGGAAAATATAAAATGTCCCAAAGCCCTACCTAGGGATGTCCAAACACAGATTGGGAACGTCGCAACAGGAAGCCGCATTACGACTTGGCATTAGAGCGTTTGATGCCCGAAGATGCGACAACATCTCCCCCACCCCCCACACTCACACCCCGCTAAGACACCCTCATCAAAATTTTCATCCGCTGCAATCCTAGACTTTGAGCACATACGAGTACCACTACTGTCCAAGATGAAGCCCGGGTTTAGGGTTCAGAATTTGAGGGTTCACAGGCTCTCGTGCCCCCAAACCATGAACCCTACAGCCTAAACCCCTAAACCCGAAACCTTAAACCCGAAACCCAAAACCAAGGACTTGGGAGCTTCCAGCAGCCTCCACTTTTTCAGTAGGCCTTCGGCAAGCCTAGGCTGGTTCTTTGCCGGCATAAGGCCCACTTCTTCGAAGTTGGTTTGGGTTCGTTTTCAGGATTTGGGGTTGCAGGTTCAGGATTAAATTTTAGGGTTGAGGATTAGGGGTATGCACTGATCGATGATACATGGTTCCACGATGATGAAGGACTTAGCTCTAAGGGTCTCCAGGACCAGGATAACCTCCTGAGTGCAGGCTCTAACCACTGCATCACGACTCTACTCAGTCATGAAATTCAAAGAGGGGTTGAAAGCTTAAACTCGACTACTTCAACTACTGTAGGGGCCTTAATAATCAGAACAGGGTTTTGGGTGCCCATTATACTATAAGTATAACAAGGAACCCCCTCTATATTACCAGTGCTCGTCTGAAGGAGCTGCCAACCGCTAGTTCCACATGTCCGGATGCGGATGGACGCCCGGAAGAAACCTGAAACTCCCAAAACATCCCAAAACCCAAACCCAAACACAACCCCGGACTCCCGAGATACGGTCCTTCGTTAGCGGTGAATTTGACTTGTAGAGCCCAATCTCCAAGAAGGATCCATTATGTTAGTAAACCCTCTTCGGAACGATCTCTCAATCCTCACGGCCAGGTCGTCGGAATGAAAGGCTGTTCGGTTTACGGTTTCGCATCTTGAGTTTAGGGCTTCAGCGGATCAGGATATAGCGCTTGGGTTTACATTCTAGGGCATGTATAGATTTGTTTACGGCTTAAGTCTTTAAGTTATGGGCTTCAAGTATCTGCATGGACGAGCAACAGCTGTTGGTGCCCAGGTGGTGGTCCAGTCATCTTCAAAACTTCTTGCACAGGCACAACCCACATTGGATAGTGCTTCCTGGTTTTCGGTGGCAGGGTCTTTGGAACGGTATGTCGTTGAACCGCAGAATTTGGGGGTCCTGGGACAATCTATATCTTGCTTTGGGCCTGCGTTGCCTACCTTCTTGACAGCTTTTTGGTTTATCCATGGGTGTTCCTACTGTGCTGTCCAACGGCACTATGCTGAGGAAAGTCGCTATAAAAGGGGCACCATCACCGTATAGGCAGCAAGCAAAGTTAGTGCCAGATTATGGCACCAAGACCAAACTCGGCATTGTTAAGTTTCTTGCAAAAGTGCTTTGCTGTCCTCAAAAAACCTATCTTTTTCCTCAAAGTGCTGTACTGTACCAAAAAAAACCACTCTTCTGTGGTCCTGGGACCTCGCGGGCTCCTAGACTGGAAAAGATTGGCTTTTTGTTGGTGACAATACAGCACGTTTGCGGAAAAAAAGATGGTTTTTTTGGACAGTACAGCGTTGTTGTTAAGTTTCCTGCAAAAGTGTTGCACTGTCCCAAAAGAATCAACCTTTTGTTGCAAAAGGCAAGCGTTCCGTAAACCCCAGACGAACGTTGGAATGTCATGCTCGTCGTCGCGCGCATATACATATCCATATACACATACATACACATGTACATGTACATATACCTATGCATCTACATCTACATCTTCATATACATATACATATCCATATACAAACAAATACATACATATATACATATATGCAGATATACATGTGTGTGTATATATATATATATATATATGTATATAGGTCCTTGGCTTCAGGAGTACAGGAAAGGCTGATTGAAAGGACCTGAAGGCCCTCCAGGCCCTAAAGCCTAAACGCAACCGCAGCCCCCTGCAAGAGAAGAACCCTAAACCCTAAACCCTGAACCCTAAAGCCAGGCTTCTTGTGGGCTGTGCGCACTGCCAGAGCGGAGGGCGCAGGGTTACCCAGCGAGGCCTTGAACTTCTCCATGGCGTCAGCCGAGGAAAGAAGCAAAACCCCAACAACTCAACCGCTCCAGGGCTGAACCCTACAACGCCAAAGCCTCTATAACCCCTAAACCCTCAATGGAAAAAATACACACACCTTCAACCCGAAAAGCCCTAATTACTTCTACTTCGAATGCTGAACCCGGAATCCCTAACGAAAAACCGGACCGAACCTGGCAGCGCAACCGACGATCCGCACTAAAACCCGGACTCTGAGCCGAACCGGCGAAGAGGAGGAGACTGCGGCGCTGGGAAAGCCTAAGGGATCATAAGGCTTAGGGTTTAGGGAGACAGCACTTCTGCCTCCGGGTTGAATGTTTTTGGCTTTGGGCTTGAGTTTAGGGTCCGGAATTCTGCTCATAACCCAACAGCCCAGAACTCCGCAAGACAGCCGCACATATCCGGGGCCCGGTGCTCCCCAACAACGCCACGACCACGATGTTGCTGCCTTACTGCTCTGCCCGGGGAGATAGGAAGTACCACTGAAATGCTTACTGGGATCTGGTCTTTTGCCTTCCCTTGTTAATGGGGCCTCTGGAACAAAGGAAAATTGAGGCTGCTTTCCTTAAAGAAGACAAGAAGTTGCCGCTGAGACTGAGAACATTTTTGGGGAGCGGGAGGACCTGCTCGCGAAGAAATCCACAAGGACCGTCACATATTGGCAATTTTGAACACGAGCTTGCTGTCATGACGGTTCGTTAGAGTTCCTATCGGATCTTATCAGGGCTCTGTACTCCCTACTTACGCACATCTGGGCACTTCATGTCGAAAGGGAATAATACCCGAAATCCACCCTGAACTCTCAGACCTCCCTGAAGGTCTACCCTCAACCCTACTCCGGGGCGTACTCTAACGCCCGCCCGCCCAGCCCCATCATCATGAAAAAGGCAACACCAAAACCGAGGCAATACGACGTAAACTCTCCACCCCAGAACCCTAAACCCTGAAACCTGGAAGACCAAATAGACCTGAATCTGAAACCCTCGATCCCCCAAAGAACCCTTCTCCCCCAAGGCTCCAAATCACCGGAAAGCCTTATGTAGTATGGTCTTTGGGCCCAGACGCCTTATAATACGAGCCCTTAGAGCCTTAGGGTTCCAAATGATTCAGCCTCCTATATGGGAGTTTCCGAAAATTAGGGGGCACCTTAGGGGTCCTTATCGCAAGGATCCTACTATTTAGGGTACCATACTAGGGTCCCATATTTTCGGAAACTCCCTTATGCGAAACCCCGCCCTGTGGCCCCGCACGTTTCCCCTGAGAGTCGGTGCTCGTATCGGTCTGAAGCAGGCCCTCCTCCTCTTCGGGGATTACTGGGGGCCCTTGACTTGTGGCTTGAAGCCTTTCGTTTAGGAGTCATCCCAAAACCCGATGAACCTTGAACAAGCTTAGGGTTCAAGCATGGAGAACCCTAAACCCTAAACCCTAAATGACACTAAACCCTAAACCCTTAAAGGGAAGCCTTCATGGGAGCTCTTATGGGGTACTACAGGGAAATCTCCAGCTGAAGGCTTCAAAGATCTGGCTTTCGGGGCTTTCCATGGGCTGTTTTGCAACTAGATCCTCGGGAGCTCTTGAGTTTGAGGTTGAGGGGTTTAGGGGTTTAGGGGTTTAATTTAGGGGCCTTAATAATTAGAACAGGGTTTTGGGGGTACATTATACTGTCACCACATTAAGGAACCCCCACAATAGCTTTGGTAATTACTTAGACCCCTTTATTAAGGCTTAGGGTTCTTTTTCGAGCCCCTGTTCTCCCAAGCAAGTCCACTCTCGCGCGTCCCAGAAAGAGGCCGGATGGCCAGGAGGGAGAGGCCAGCACATGTTACACGGTTTAGGGTTTAGGTTTGGGGTTTGGGGTTTAGGGGTTTAGGGGTTTAGGGTTGAGGGGTTCCGGTTTGCAGTTAGGGTTCAGAGCTGAGGTCAGGGTCTGGCAGTTGGGCCGAGGCTTAAGATTCCGAGTTGAAGGTAGGCAGGGGAAGGGCCAGGCCTGGCAAGGCCAAAACTTGGTAAAGAGGGCGGGGGATACGAAATGAAGGAAGACATGGATGCCACACCGGCATCTCATCCCACGGATAAAGTCTTCTTCTGAATACCAAGCCATGCTTGCCCATACTTACAAACATCAGGGCAGCGATTGCTTTTCGCAGCATGTTGGCTTCGTCTGAATCAACCTTTGCTGAGGACCTTGAGGACACTCCGCGACACGTCAAGCAACGTGCATTACGTGTGCATATATACATAAATATACACACATTATATACATATACATATGTACAAAGCTTGTTTCGTATCCGGAGCGCGAGACCCTAAACCCTTGTAGTCAAGAAGTTGCAAGGGCGCAAATATGTATCTCCATCAGTCAGGCCTTGTCGTCCTCCTCGTCGTCATCAGGCCCCTTCAAGCCACCTCTGCATTGAAAGCGGGAAAGCGCTGCTTAGGCCTTTAAAAACCATCAGTAAATGATTGAATATACATCGAGGAATGACCTGCTGTACATGCATATTGCTGTTGTATCAATGTACCATTTTGGCATGTGCATGTCCTTGTTCACTTGTTATGGATCTGCTTTATCTGTTTGACCAGCCAGCACTTCGGGAGTATAGCTGGCGCTTGGGGGTTTCTGCCTCATCTTCAGCGCTTCTGCCTGCGACTCAGTTTGTAGCTTCTTTTGCTGCAAAGCACAAACTTGCAAACGACAAACCCTTGCTTCTGGCTGGTGTCACTCCCTGCTGCCCTGGTGCAAGGCTTGAGCCAGCCGTCTACGTAGGCCATGTAGACCCTGAGCTGTGGATGCGCTTCACAACACAAACTTCCTAACATAGACGCCTAAGTAATTACCGAAGGATCCTAAAATCACGTACGATGATATACTCTGAAAAGCTATGGAAACAAGCAAGGCCCCCACCCCTTCCGAAAGGGAGCCCTCGAAGGAACCCTATCCTATTCATTATGGCCCCTCCATTACCTCCTCAGCCTGGGACTTCGGGTTGCCCCAAGGCAGACTGAGAGCAGAAACCCCAAACCCTCCGTTTCTGCTGTTTACTACCCAGACCCCGGGAGGATCTAGAAAGTGGATCCCCTAATTTGGGGCCCTATACTGCTAAGGGTACTTTATAGGAACCCCGGGCCCTAAACTACTAAGGGTACTTTATAGGAACCCCGATAAAGGATCCCACTTTTTGGATCCTCCCGGGGGTCTGGGTATTGGGTTTCAGGTTCAGGGTTCGGGGTTTGCTGCTTTCTCGTTTTGAGATTACGATGGCCTCCCTTTGTTAGCCCATTAGGTTTTTGGGCTTGGTGTTTAGAGCGGTTGCTTCTGTGTTTGCAGGTCTCGTACAGTAGGTCAGAGCGCGGCTGAAGACAAGGAAACGACCCCCTACACGTTCATGTCATGCCCTGCTAAGGATCCTACAGTCCTACGCGAGAAGAACAACTGGAGGTGCAAGCTCCAAACCCCTCAACACCTCAGGCTCAGACTAGCTATGATTTTTGTTTCCAAAATCTGCGGGAAAGGCAAGAGCAGGCATAGGCGTGGGATGGAGGGACAGACAGAGACAGACAGAGAGCGAGAGAGAAAGAGAGAGAGAGAGAGAGAGAGAGAGAGAGAGAGAGAGCGAGCGAGCGAGCGAGCGAGCGAGCGAGCGAGCGAGCGAGAGAAAGAGACAGAGAGAGAGAGAGAGAGCAGGCAAACATTGCGACACCGAAACATAGAAAGCAAACCAAAAATGGGCCCTTAGTCTTCAAGAAAAGCCGCGGTCGGATTTGCACGGCTAAGCCCCGAACCCCAAATCCACTCTCCTTGTCTCCTTGGCTGACCCTTCAAACCCAAATTCCTGAGACCCAGAACCATAAACCCTGAAACCAAAACCCTGAACGGCCCTAAACCCTGAAACCTCAACCCTCAAACCAAAACTCCAACACCTAAACCCGAAACGCAAAAACAGATAACTGGCGAGAGGCGAGTAGACAATCAGCAGGGTGCCTGCGATAAACTTCAGCCACCACTTCCTGAGCTCTTTCTGGGGCAGGTAAGGTCAAGCCTTTAGAATCAGAATAGGGTTTGGGGGTCATACTATACAATAGTTATAATAAGGAAAACCCCAAAACAGCATAGGCAATTCTCAAAGCCTCCATATTAAGTTCGGGGTTCAGGTTGTAGAGCTTAGAGTGAAGGGTTTTAAGGATTAGCGGAGTTCCCCCCCAAGCCCTAGACCGCGAGCCCTTAAAGAGCTCAAGCGCGAAACCCTTCAAACTAAGCTCTCGAAGCCTTGAGGTGCCTCGGGCCGATCAGGTGCATGCACTGTGATGCATAGGAAGGGTAGGGCTCAGGGCTATCATCGTCTTCTGTTCGGATGCTGCTCTGTCTCGTCGGGTTGAGCCACAGGACCCTTTCGCGACAAACCTTAGACCCCGAATGTACTAAACTACTAAACCTTCCGTCCATTGGGGAGAATTGGGGCAGCTTTCTGGGTGTATTTACAACCACATTCCCCTTCTTGTTTCAGTTCCAAGCGGCAGGAGGTCGGCTTTCTCTCCTATCAGGTTGAGTGGAAGAGTTCAGGTTTCAGGGCTGAGGGCTCAGGGCCTTGGCTGATTTCGGGCTGCAATTTAGAGGCTAGTCTTTGCAACGTTACATTGGCTATGATGTCATCATGGGTGGGAAGGCACGTTCGGAAGAACGCAAGGCTTGCACGACCCTTTACACTCAACCGGCTGTTCTAGACCGTGGCTGCGTTTAGCAGCTTTGTATGTTCGATTGTGGGTTGTTGGTGTTGGCGCTGTTGCTGCAAGACTGGCAAGCACGCCAGTAAGCTTGTTCACATCAGTAGAACCAACACGCGTCAGTAGAACCAACATAGCCGTCCAGGGTTTGAGAGCTTTAAGCACGTGAGGAATCGGGCTTTAGAAATACAAGGGTTTGATAGAGGTTAGGGTTTACGGCCTTGAAGATGCTACAAAGAACCAGCTAATCAGCTACTTTGCACGGGCTGGTGACATCCCAGCCTTGTGATCTTCGTGGATCTTCCGTCGGACGCCCCGTAAGCCACAACCAGCAGCTTTGAAGCCCATGAGCTAAAGAGTACAGCTACATAGCGACTATAACGGATGTGCTTAGCAAGCTTTCATGCCTCTATGATACCTCTACACTCTAAGACTCTAAGGCCTTGGGGTTTAGAGCTCAGAAGGCAGCCTCTCTGATCTGTTGAACCCTGCATGCCGCCTCCCAACAGCCTACATCCAAAAGGCCCGGCGCCTTTCATTGAGTTCGTGATGAGGCCGGCTGCTGCAGCGATGGACACGAGGAAGGCAACACTCAGAGTGTAAAGGAAGGCAACCTTCGAGATCTCAGAGTGTTTAGGGATCCGAGAAAGGGTTCTAATAAAGACTCCACACGGGCTTAGGGCTTTAGGCTTCGAGTCGAGAATTTAGCCTTAAATCCACCCTCCAAACCGCACCGCAGTCACTGCAATCTCAACAAAGCGCGATCCTTCGATCAAGCCCCAAACCCCACATCAAACCAACCCTGAGCCCGTTTGCAACTGGCTTGCAACGTCACGCCAAGACAGCTGACTCGCGCCGGGCTGCACTCGCGACAGCCGGGACTCCCCCTAAACCTAAACACCCTAAACCCCAAACCCTAAATCCCGAAAGCCCCGAAACCCTAACCCTAAACCCCTAAACCCCTCAACCCGAAACCCTAAACCCAAAGCCCTAAACCCTACATATCAACCCCTAGGTCCGAGACTCTCAATTCACAGAAGGCCAGGAGGCCCAGGCTTTTCTCAGCCGGGTTTTCTCCTGAGGCAGCACTTGCGCAGAGACGGAGAGGTTCGAATATAGTACCCTAAATACAAGGAAGAGATTCGGATATTGCACCCTAAATAGTAGCAAGGGGTTCGAATATAGTACCCAAAATACTAGGAAGAGATTCGAATATAGTAGGAAGAGGTTCGAATATAGTACCCTAAATAGTAGGATCCTTCTTATAAGGATCCCAACACAAGGTACAGATTCGAATATAGTAGACTATATAATCGCAGGATCCTTAGAATGAGGACACCAATATAAGGTACCCTCAATGACTACATGTTATCTCCTTGTTCTGCTCTCGTAATTGGCTCTTATCATGCTCATATGCTGAAGCTTCTTAGTCTGGTCTCATGGCTGGTCAAGGTTGTGATGTGCACAACGTTGGGTTTAAGGTCTTGGTCTGGGGTTCTACCAGACGACAGTGAAACGCAATATGGAGCCTCAAACCTTGAGATAAAGAACATCTGAAAGGACGGAAAAGTTAGGTAGATAACTCGCTAGAGCTAGGCATCGAGGTAGGTAGCTAGGTCGGCAGCTAGGTAGGCAGGTAGCCAGCTAGCCAGATAGATGGACAGATGGACATCCAGCAGGTGCAGAAGCGGAAAGGCAGAAAGACGGATGGGCTTCGTGCTTGTAAGGCTTCTGCCAGGGTCAAGGCTGTCGATCTCAGTCAGATCTAGGGCTGATGGATGCCTTCCAACAGACGCCCTACACCCTAAACTCGAAAACATGCAACCCTAATTGAGCCCTAAGCCCTGAGCTTTGAACTTTTGGGACTATACAAAGGGTTGAACACAACAGGTGGACGGAAACCTGGACCGGTCTGCGTTCCAGCAATGATTAGCGCTCAAATACTTCATTTGCCATACCATGGATGTGCGACTATCTATATCTATTTAAGTAAAGATTTCATGAACACACAAATACAAGTCCAATTAAACACATGCATGAACAAATGTGTGAAAATAAAGTACAAACATATACATATACATATATATATATATATGTATATATATATATATACACACACATACATACTAACATACATACACATTCGATGCTGCGGAATTCGACTCGTACATCCTGCCTTCGTTTTCGGACTGTGGTATCCTAACCCTAAACCTTAAACCCTAAATCTCAAACCCTAAACCCTAAACCCCTTAAACCCTAAATCCCAAACCCTGCCCAGCGTCTCTGGCGATGAAGGGCGCCAGCCAAACCAGATCATCGGAGCCGCAGCTGACCTCCACAAAGCTGCTAATATAGGGGCCTTAACAATTAAAATAGGGTTTTGGGGCCCATGATACTATAGTTAGAATAAGGAACCCCCACAATAGTATAGGTAACCAATATTAGGGCCTTAGTTAGTAATTACCTATACCATTTCGGGGGTTCTTTATCATGATTATAGCGTAATGGATCCCAAAACCCTGTTCTAATTATTGAGGCCCCTATTACTACGGTTTAGGGTTGATTGGAATAGGGCTCCTTCTGAAAAGGGATCTGTAAGTGCTATGCTACTATATTTTCAAAAAATCCTCAAAGCTCAGCTGAAGAATCCTGCCTTGAGAAGGGCCGCCGCGCCGATGAGCACCAGGGAGCGGAAGACCATGGCGCTCGAGCTCTTCGAGACTGCTTTTACAGAGAAGAAGCTGCTACTACAGAGGCTTGCAGGGTTTTATTGGGGCGAAGGTTTGCTAGATGTAACGGGGGCTTCTTAAAGGTAGGTGTCTTTGCTGCAAGAGTTTTGCAAGGTTCGCGACATTGGAGGCCTGTGCGGTGTACATTGTCGTATGGGGTCTTAAAAAACACGTAGTGTTGTTGCTTGGGGGGGGGTCTTGAAATGCGGTACTGTACTTAGACGGGTCCTACGTGCTTGTGGGGTTCTATGTTCTGTTTTCGTTTTCCCTGTGCAGCTCATTGTTTGGGAATGAAAGTCCAGGCAATCACGCATGGTTCCCATTGCAAAGGACGAGCCCCTTCACATTTAGAATCGAATTCAATTCCCCACTGATCCCCTGCACTCCTGAAGTTCTAAAGCCGGGCAACACCGTAAAGCCAACTCAGCGCAGAAAGGCTCCCAAGCCAAGCTCCTAGGCGTTTTTGGAGCTCCTGTCTTGCGTACGTGTAGCCCCCTGGGCTTCGAGGTTTAGGGGCAAGCCCGGGGAACCTTGATCACCCTGCAATGACAAACCTGTTGAAAACCTACTCTACCAAGCTAGAAGCCTAGTATCCAGGTTTAGAAGCGCCCGAAAAAAGCCTGTCACTGGGCTACCGGGACCGATTTCGGCTTGCTGCCAACCAGAGAGACGGGATGCCTAAGAGGGCCAGGTCGAGCGAGAGGAGGCGGGATGAAAGGGAGCAAATCCCTCAGCCTAAGGCTGCGGGACAGGGGCAAAAGTTCAGGAAGTTTATGGAAGTTTAGGAACCCTGAACCCCAAAACCCTAGACCCTAAACCCTAAACCCTAAACCCCAAACCCTAAGCCCTAAACTTTAAACGGCCCTTTCGGCTCTCTTTGGAGAGCCGGGCCCAGCCTCGAAAATGTCGATTCGCGCTCAGATGATGGGGCTTCGGGGTTTCCGGGCCCAGTTTGGGGCTCCGAGTCTTTGACCGGAAAAAACCAAAAGAGACCTTTTTAGGGTTTAGGGTTTAGGGTTTAGGGTTTAGGGTTTAGGGTTTAGGGTTTAGGGTTTAGGGTTTAGGGTTTAGGATTTAGGATTTAGGGTTTAGGATTAGGGTTTAGGGTTTAGGGTTTAGGGTTTGAAACGCCCCCCATGATCCACACCTGAGTGGACCTTTGACCCCCACGACATCCACAAAGGGCCCGCTCAGTTTGAGACATCCCTGCCGGACTGCAGAAAGTTGGAACATGGGTTTAGGAGGATTGGTGCTGGGATCCCCTCTACTTTACCTTAAGGGGATGGGGATATTGATGTTCCAACTGGCTTCTACCATAGATCCACCAGACTCAGCGCTTGAAGGTTCAGGCAAGGACTGCCGTCGGTGAAGATGGAGGCGAACAAAAACAGCAAGGACAGGAAACTAAGGGATAATTTGGGACGGAACTTGAGTTCAGGGCTTCCGGTTGAATGTTTGAGTTCCAGCGCTCGAAGCACAAAACTCATGGACCCTGGCCCCTAAGCCCTAAACCGCTAAACCCTAAACCCCAAGACCGCCAAAACCCCAAACCCGTGAGTTCCACTTTTAGCCCCGAATCTTGCCGACGTGCCTGGCTGTGGCGGGGCAACAATCACCCCAGCTGGCCGGCCTGTGAGTGTGGAGCACTTCTGGGTGCAGGGTTTAGGGTTTTAAGGGGTTTAGGAAAGAATGGGATTTCGGATATGGGATGAAGGGCTCACGACCCTAGCTCCATATCTATACTTCTTCAACGGCCTGTTGTGTCCTCGAGCGTGGTCGTCGGGCGGTATGGCCTCGGGTGCATCAGGGATGGGTGTGACGTTTAGGTCTCCTGGGCACAAAGCCCCAAACCCTCAAACCTACACCCTAACCCATGAAACCCCAAACTGAAATGGATCCTACTATTTAGGGTAGTCGTAGGGTTTGTTGTGGTTTATTAGGGGTTTTGGGTTTAGGTTTTAGGGTTTGGGGCTTTGGCCCAGATCCCGAACCCTAAGCCTCCGACCCAGGGAGTGAATGAGCCGAGCTGAGGCCGTGGCTGAGCCACCTCCTTCGGGGACTGGACCAAACCTTGTCTGTAGGGTTTAGGGTTTCTAGCGTTTTTTTGAACACTATAGGGTTCTATAAGAGCGAAGAGGGGGTCTGTAAGGACTGTTGTCGGCTGCTGGGTTTCATCATGATGTTCTCGCCTATGGGGTTCCTTTGGGTTGGGGTTTAAGGCTAAGGGTTTTGGATTCCTCTGCTTTCGGGAAGGGTTTGACTCGCGCTTCTAGATAATTAGGGTTCTACAGTGTTGAACAAGGGTTCCTAGAAGGTTCAACAGGGTTCTACAGGCCTGGACATGGTTTTACACAGGTCTTGCATATTCTAGGGTGCTAGTTTGAAAAGGAATGCGTAGTACAACAGGCGCTCGACTTACCACGGTAGCTTAAAGTAAGCTCCTCCACAAGAACCTAGTCCGTGCATTCAGGCTTTGGGGGCTTAGGGGCTGGATTTAGGCGTTGCTGTGCAGGGCTTGGGTGGTTTAGGTTCGGGTTTTTCGTGGTCGGCTCCCCCTCAACACCCCCACCACACTACCGTCTGAACTCTTACCACACAGCCTGAAGACCTAATGGAGAGCTCAGAAAATTGGAACATGGTGATCCTGGTCCTGGCGCCCTTCGAGTAGAGCTTCTTTCTCAGCACGAATGATCTTAAATCCATGCCCCAACTAACTTTCAGAGTTCACTGTAAACCCTTACCGAGCTTTTCAACTATCATCCTGTTTATCGGGGTGCTTAGGATCAGGCCCAGCGAGTCGTGCTCAATCAAGCGGAAGCTGAACCTCGTCCCGAGTTTAGGTCTCGAGCACGAGTACTCAATTCTGTGTTCCTTTCGGTGCTGCAGGATCACGACCGTTTCTTAAGATACAAATGAGCACGGGCTGCGTTGCAATACCTTTGCTTGGATGACACGTCTTACGGCTCGGGTACGATACTAAGCAAACCTGGTTTGTAGTGACTACGTAGCTAGTATAGGGGCATGCTTAATTAGAACAGGGTGTGGGGTACAGTGTAGTATGCTTGCAATACGTAACACTAAACACATCGGGAATTACTCAAGCCTCTCTCTAGCCAAATCCAGGGACAAACTTGCACACCCTTATACAGCAAATTTTGAGGCCAACCAGAAGACCTTGACATAGTTTGCGGAGTTTAACTTTATGTGCCCCTGAAACCTATAGACCCTAAACAGTGTTATGATGGCTTCTAGGCTTCATCGCATTGCCCTGCTCAGCTCGGGGCGGAAATGGGCTCGAGGTGCCCCCATCTACCTCTTCATGGAAAGAATCGTCGCCAACCCGAGCTTGAAAAGAAGGTGGCTCAGGGTTGTATGAGCGGTCACCAAAAAGAGTCTGGGTGTGATCTACTAGGACTACATGAAGGCTATGAGGGGATGTGATTGCTGATCATGACATGTTCCAGGGGCAGGGTTGGGGATCATGGAAAACTTAAACCCTGAATCCATGAACCCTGAAGCCCTCATTCAGGCTCTTGAACTTCTTTTGTGGCTTCTTGTGTTTGCCTCCTCAAAGACTTACCACTTCCAGTCTGGATTCTTAAGAGTCTCTGACTTTGGAGCCTCAGGGCCGACAAAGTTTAGGACCTCGTGTTTGAATTTCGTGACCGGTGAGTGCTGTCCGTTTAGGACGTAGGGTTTGGGCGCTTAGGGATATACATTATACATCATGCATTGGAGGTAAAGCAAGAAACGTAGAGTTTGGTTCGAGTTCGAGATACAGAGCAGTTTGTTGCGCCGAGACTACGAGACGACTAGGAAAGGGTGACCAGGAAAGGGTGCCCCGAGAAATCCTCCTCAGAGGCTATTTGTTTGTTAAGGTTTAGGGGTTTAGGGTTTAGGGTCCCCGACACTGCGAAACCTCAAACACCCTACAGTGCGCTTCACGAGCCAGAAACACCTGCACACTGCTGGCAGATGCCCTAACTTCCTAAACCCTGAACCCCTAAACCCTAAACCCTAAACCCTGAATCCCTATCCCAATGCGCAAGACCCTGGAAAGTTGGCGCCTCTGCTTGGCTATTGAAGGCACGGTAGATCAGCACAGGCCTGATAACCACTGGGGAGCTCAGAAAAGACGGGACCTTGATAAGCGAGTTTCCGAAAATAGGGGACCCTACTTTAGTACCCAAGATGATAGGATCCTTATTGTAAGGACCCCAAAATTAAGTACCCCTAATATTCGGAAACTCACATAAAGATCTTCTTAGCATGACGGCACTAACCCTGAACCCTAAACCCGAATATGCAGCTCCAGTGTCCACAGGACTGCAGACTTGGGCAAGTAAAGGACCGCTTTCCCCGGCCCCGCAGCTCAACATCCCAAATTTTCAAGTTGTGGATGCAAGCTCAGGGCCCATAAGTCAAGATGCACTTGAAGGGCTTAGGGTTTAGGGTATGTCGTACTACTCACGGGTACCTACCATCTTACTGTTGCCTTGAACTACAACTCCGACTCCGAGAAAGCCTCCCTCTGCTCCTGGGCTATTTGAAGAATCGTGGGACCCGGAGTAAGTAGGGACATAAGTAAGGTACTGCAGCTAAACCTTCTTCCAAGCCCAGTTGCCGTACTTGTTCCACCCACTTGCAGGGATATTGTAGCTTTTGTTGGCAGACCTTCTGTTCAGGGTCTGTGCTCTTGAAGCTTGAATCTTAATCTCCTTTGAAGCCTATTCTGCTCACAAAGTTCCCTTTTGTCTTAATTATGCTTCATAAGCTCATATAGAATCCTAATTTTGATACATCCCTCTTGGTTGAAACTCAGACGTGCCTCCCCCTGACCAGCACGATCAGAGTGGGCCCCTCGTCCTCGGGGTCCACCTCGACGAACTCAGCACAGACCTTGGGCAAACGAAGGCTTCGGGCCTCTTGCCTTCCGGGTTCAGGGTTTTGGGTTCAGGGTTATTTTTTTAATGCAATGCCCTTTTCCGGATGTAGGATTTACGCGTCTTGGGTTCAGGATTCTCAATTTACGGCTGAAAGCTGAGAGTCCTGGGTTTCGGGAAGGGCGCAAGAAGGATTAGACCAGTACTAAGTATTCAGACCAGAATATGAGAGGAGGGTTTGGGGGCTCTTGGGATTAAAAACTAGGGCCAACTAGGGCTTCTAGGGATTGGTGCATCTCTTCGCGGTTGCTAACTTCACCTGGCCCCAAAAGACGGATTCAGCCACACATATGTATATCGATACATTTTTATATGTGCATATGTATGAATATACCGCTTAAGTTGTATGGCTGTTGTATCATTACCGGAACCAGGACAACAGAATATGGTTATAGGTGAAGGGTGTTGGGCTCCGCCGGATCGGCGAAGACCAGATCTCTGATCGCCTGCCCACCTGGCATGCAAGAGCAAGCGATGGCTAACCCCACACCTTACCTTTGGTTAGTAGGGAATGAAAAGGGGGCCTTAGGGATCTATAAGGATACTATAATATAGGGGCCTAATAATCCTGTAACTTACCTTTGGTTAGTAGGGAATGGAGGAATGGGGTACAATTATAACGACTATTACTACCATTCTTCCATTACTAACCAAAGGTAAGACATCTCACATCCTAAACTCCCCCCTACACTTTCACACCAGGGTTTGGCTTTAGGGTTTGGGGTTTGAGGGTGTCTTCGGAATTTAAGGATGCGAGGTTTTGTTTGAGGAGACTGATCGTGGGCTCAGCTGAGTGACCAAAGATCAAGCAACGCCGACAGTCCAGCCGCCGAGGACAGACTCATCAAGGCCCTCAACACGGGTGGTCTCAGAAAACAAGGCACCCCAAGAAAGATCCTAGACAGTGCGATGCTCAAGTTGAGAATCCCCAAGAAAAGTAACCTTAATTTCAGCGACTCTGGCACACACACACACACATGAGTATTAATAGCTACAAGTACAGATAGCAATGCTCTGCATACACGACTATGCGCTTGCAGAGGTGGCACTGTGTCTTTGTTTCTCTGCGCAGTCGCCTGGCTCGCAGGCAAATCTTCTGTGCCTTCGCCACTTCGGGCAACGGGCACTCGCGAGCAGGGATGCTCTATCGGGGAGGCCTCTGACTCATTTCCTGTACAAGGCTTTCGGCTTGCGGGGACACGGATCTTTGTAGTTCTGGAGTTCACCAATGTGGGCCTGGGATTAGGACAAGGATTCGCTCTAAAATGACCACACCTACCAGAATCCTGTCGATCACTGGTCGTCGCTCTTCGAGAGGGCGTCAATGTGCTCTGCCAGCTCTTCGAGCTTCCTTCGTCGCCGAGCCCATGCTTTCGGCTACACAGGGGCTTCCAATGAATAGTTATTAAGAAGCTAGGGTTTTAGGGTTTTTTTTTAAGGGCCCTTTTTCAGTCTGCACGAAGCGTCCTAAAAGCCCCTTTGGGCGGGCAGATTACCTGAGGGTTTTAGGGTTTAGGGTTTGGGGTTTAGGAAACACGCCGGTGTTACATATAACACGAACATTTGTTACAAAGCAGCCAAAGAGTTCCAACGAGGCCCAGCTTCGAGTTCATGGACTCGCGCTGCCCCGTGAGCGCCTCTGCGGCAAAGGGAGAGAAAGCCGTGGGTTCGGCCTTTGGCTTTTTGTAGGATCTTTTGGTGAGGGTTGTGCTGGCAAGAACCATCCTTACAGCCAGAGACCCTTCATCCACAGCTTGTACCCTGCACCTTAACTCAAAGAAACTACATCCTTAGCCCACATCCCGAAAGCCAAACTCCTGAATCCTTAGATCCACAAGCCTGAGTCCCAAGCTATCCTAAACCTAAAGCATCCCGAAGACAATAGACAGGCAAAACGATGCCAAAGCATGATGACCACTTAGGGATTAGGGCACCGGGATGCAAAGGGAGTTTAGGGCATGGAATTTGTGCTTTGCTGTCTTGGACACCAAACGGGCCCGAATGTAAAAGTTGGCCCAAACTCCTGAACTCCACACTAGACTTCCGAATCGGCCTTCATAAAGGATGTCACCGTGTCGGCGAGGTTCTGTGTTCTTTGCGTGTAGTTCGATGACCTGCACGCCACGCAAGCTCTTTAGGCCCGGCTAGGGTCTGCGCAATACTTGTAAAGACGGTTTTGGGGTTGAAGGTGGGTCCTTTGGGGCCTCAAGCCTTAGCAATTCCACCCACTGCTGCAGCCCGAAACGACCTGCATTAGCTGCATCTTCCTAGCGCAGTGGCAACTAAGTTGCACACAAGAAACCCAGATCGAATACTAAGTATGCAGATCCTCGATCCCAATATTGCACCTGGTCCACAACAACCTGGACCCTTACCCTTGATCTCTCAGCGATTGGATCTCAAGCCCTGCTCAGCACTTCATAGATGGCCATAAGAGGGGTTAGATGTACATACCGGGGGATCGAAAGCGACCAAAACCGGAGCAATCCCAAGACCTCAGCTTCTCCGCTCATAAGGAACCCCTGCCGACCTACCAAAAACATGGCCTAAACCCTAAACACCAAACCGCTTACACCCTGAAGCCTTAAACCCTAAACCTCTCGACCCGAAACCTTCACTACACTTCCCTGACCTTCCCCGGTACAGAAGCCACATAGGGTCCTTATAGGAGCCTTTATGCCCCCACCCTGTAATAGTGACCATAAGGATTCTATAGGATTATATTAGGCCCTATTCAGGAACCTTGTACCGGCAGAACCCCTAAGTCCGGAAACCTGTTCCAACCCTGCCTCTCGTCGATCTCCACGCAGAGGTTCTTGTCTTCTACCCGCGCCTCCGCATAGTCGGCCTTGTCTAGGTCTTGTGAATAGGGATTGGGGATTGTGGATATGGGTAGAGGGAAGACGAGTTCAGGGGGCTTTGAAAAGCCTCGAGTTCAGGGTTTTGGGGTACGAACTAGGATCTTCGGTCTAGAAGTTGTGGGGTGGAAGTCTCCTGAAGGGGTCACGCAACTCGAAGCCCAAACACCATATGGGAGTTTCCGAAAATTCGGGGTACCTTATTCTGGGGGCTCCTTATAGTAGGGATCCTACTATTTCGGGGACTTATATTGGGGTCCCCTATTTTCGGAAACTCTCATATCGCGACAAGTCCTTCGGCACTGAACCTGAAGATGCTAAATGATGCTCATAACATAACAGCCATACTGCGAGCTCTTACGAAAATCCCAAATCCCTATCCTTTAAAACCGGAACCCCTAGACTCCAAACCCTGCGACTCTACACCCTAACCTAAACCCTCAAGCCTAATCTCCAAACCGTAAGACTAAACCCAAAACCGACATCTCCGCTTGCCCCCATCTCGCTGCTTCATTTGAGGTGCCGGTGTCCCTCTCATCTTCCTTTTCAGAGCATCGAGCTCGTTTTGCACCTGTCGGAAGCTGGGTGTAGGGCTCAGCATCTAAGCTAAGGTCGGCGTGTTGGCGACAGGGCTTCAACCCTAGATTTCTAGACCATAAACTCTCTTATTGCTTTGTTGCTGTGAGCGCCTGGCGCGCTTTTTTTCTGCGCGGCGGGCGCGAGTTAACTCACTCACTTGCTTGTCGTTGCCCGGCAGCACCCACACCAAAACAGCACCCACGACAATTTTGACGGAGGTTCCAGGTTTGTAGTTTAAGCTTCAGTGGGTATCGACACCAAAACGAATATGACGGAGAACCCAACACAACAACGCAACAACACCAGATCAACAGACTAATCAAGACATTCACAGCCACTTAAACCGTCTCTCTTCGAAATCCTCGCCTCAGCCAGACGACCCAGGACCTCCTCGGCCTGTTCCTGGGAACTGCGTCTCAGGTTTAGGGTTTAGGGCTCTCATTGAATGAGACTCTTACGGTGTTTACATGTGCTTGGGGTTCTCACGAGATCTCACGAGGTTGTTTTTTGGTGTGGTTTACAAAGCATCACGCGGGTTGTCTTAAAAGATCAAGCTTCCAGGGTTGTTAACGTACGGTTTTGACACGTGGCGGGTTTGGAGCTTCAGGTTTAGGTGATTAAACTAAGGCTCAGGAAGTTTAGCTCAGGATTGCACTCGGTCTTTGGGGCAGTCGAGTAGCTTGATCAAGGCGTTCATTAGAGATTGAGGCTGCTTCGGAGTTTGATTTGCAAAATAAGACCTGGAGGAACATGCCGAAGTGCTGTGGACTTCGATGGCCTCTGCAGCAAGCTTTGTCGATGAATGGTAGCAGTAACACGGTTAACCCCAAAACCTGAAAACCCAGAACCGGGTGCCCTAAACCAGATTACGATCCCTACATCCCTAGACCCTATCCCCACGACCCTGAGCCCCATACTACACAACTCACCGGTGAGGTAACGCAGAACCCTCATAGTAACCCTTGAGGGAACTCTAAAAGGAACCCTAAAATGGAACCCTTAAAGGAACTCTGACATGGAACCCCGGAAGGGAAGCTTCTCTCGCCGAGCTGCCACGGCCTTCGTCAGATGGTTTCTGCTGCAGGTCAGCTCTTGGCTCAAGTCCTTTACAAAAGTTACAAAAGCACTAAATGGTTTAGGGCACCAAAGGTTGAGAGTTTAGGATGTCGGGTTTAGGGCTTAAGGCCCCAACCCACGAACCCTAAACCTTAAACCCCAAACCCCTAAACCCTAAACGCACTGTCGGGCAGAAAGCATCGGCAAGCCGGCTCCTCCAGCACATGGCGAAAGCTAGCATCATCCGCCGTGCCAGCGACCACGCCGTCTGCCGCCTCCATGCTGTAAGTATGCATGATCTCACATAACGGTTTACGCTTTCCCCTTGTTGGTAGAAGGTTGCAATAGATCCTGAAAACACGCATGGATTTTGGACAGGTTTGAATGACGGAGTCCGCTCCCATTTCAATTCCATTGGGTGTGCAGTGTACGGCTGATCCCCGATTTGTGACCTGCTGTTGGGTTTCGATGCTCTGGTCTAAGCGAACCCGAAGCGCAAACCCTAGCATTGTGGCGGGGATACTGTTCAACAGCACATTCTCGTTCCCAATATACATGTACATGATACGTCTGATGTGCCATACATCCTCTACTAGGAAAGATGCCTGCTTAATATAGTAATATAGAACAAGTAGGAGTCCCAGAGGATCCGGGGCCTGCCGGTTCGTCAACCGACTGAAACCAAATCCGAGAGACACCGGCTCAGATTGCCTAGGGCTGTAGGGTTGAGGAGGTTGGCATGCCGGGGGTTCGTAGGTTTGAGGTTTGAGAGCTTAAGGTCATGGGGTTTAGATGGGATTTATACTACCATGATCACATGTCCTCATATTAGCAGGTCAGTGCTCAGACCCCTCACCATGAAAACTGGGGGTGCGCACCTGCTCCCAGGATCCAGAGCTGCTGTTCAGGTGCTCTGAGAACGTATCCAGTCTCTCGGAGAGCAAGTTGCAAGCAGCGTCAGCGTCATCGAGCAGCTGGGATGCCTGGGTTGCAGGGCTTTGCTTTTACCGCATAGCAGCTATAGTAGATCGTCCGGGATGTCGTGCCTCGCTAGTTTTAAGGAAATTTTTCAGATTGATTCAATAGTACCGAAAGACTACACCAACATCCTTAATAACAGCCGCGGTGCAGCTTGCAGGTGCAAGTGGCCCCAGCGAATCCTCGCATGGACGCCACGAACATATGCCCTGGCTGCCCTGGTATCTCTCCACGCCAGAGAGCAGAGCCAGAGCAGGAAGAGGAACACTCCACTGCGACACACAAGACCGTGGGGCCGCCTCCGACCCAACATGGCGGACAAGTCCCATAGGGGCTCCTTACCGGTTTGAGGATGATGGGGGTTTGGGATGGTCGGCCGAGGGCTGAGTAGAACCTCGCCCACGAAATCGAGGACCTCATGACATGTCGATGAAGCTGCATGATTTAGGCTGAGGGCTTGGGACCTGGATATCAGAGCATGCTGTACGGGTTTGCGGGCTCAGCTCCATTGCTGGATCGTCAGCACCTTCTTCGCAACTCGCTCACGTCAGAGTGCTGACACAGCTGCGCGACGAACAGTGGCCATACTTTGAGTCGGGCCAAGATAAGCCGACTCAAACGCCGCACCCACCGCCCAAAAAACACAACTTTAATCTCAGTAGAGCACGGACCAAGCCCCAAAGACCCTGAGCCCTAACCCGGAAAGGACTTCAAGGCTGGGTTGCAAGTTCGGTGGCATGAGCCAAGTCCTCGTGACCCAAGATATTGCCATATCTCGGTGATCCAAGAGGGTCTAGTAAAGGACTCTGTAGATGCTGCTGGGTTTCTGTCGAGGTTTATAGGCCCTGGGGAAGTGTACGGCAAGTTGTTGAAACTATATAACGAACTTATATCTCTTATCAGATATTCTACATAGGTCTTTAAGACCCCTATAATAGCCCTCAAGGGGCGCAACAACCTCTTGTGGTTGGAGGGTTCAGGCTTCCGCTTTCCGACTGGGACTCGAGTCTGGCTGAATAGAATTTATTCGCGGCTTTTGGTCAGTCGTAGGGTGTAGGGTTCAGGGTTTAGGGTCACGAAGAGCTTGAACGCTGAACCTCCAACTCCTGAATATCCAGACCGCCGAGCTCTAAACCCTGAACCTTAAAGGCCCACGCCCCGATACCCCGAAGCTGAAGTTTAAACACCAACTCTAGAACGAGCCGGGCAGACGTCTGCGTCTCTGCTTCGACACCCGAAGTCGGCGCCGTCGTCGGTGGAGAGGGTGCAGGGTTTCGGGTTTAGGGTTGGCTACAGTGGAAGATCCAATGAGTAGGATCGATTCGGTGCTTCTAGACTTGAGGCCTTTATAGCCGAGGAAGGACAAACTTAGGAGGCCCGAGTGGTTGGAGAGTGTTTAGAGCCCAGGGTTTGGGGTTTAAGCGAAACGGTTTCGGGCTTGGGATTTCTGGTTTAGGCTTCAGGACTTACCCGGTACGAGTTCTTTGTTGAGGAATCCTGCCGCTTAGATCACGAGATCTGATCTCCAAAGCAATCTAGCAGGATTTCACATTTCGGGGATTAGGGTTGAGGGTTCTCTCTGCTCCGAAGCTCGCCTGCCGGGCGGTAGGGGTACTCTCCAAACCCCAGGTACCTCAACCCTAATTACACCCCTGAACCCAAACCCTAAACCCTAAACCCCAAACCTTAAGCCCTAAGCCTTAAACCCTAAACCCCTGTAACTGCACCCCTATCAGAAGAAAATTGGATACCTCGCTGTTCAGGGCTCCACTGAGATCCAGACCGCAGTGGCCTGCTCATCTTCTGCCTCGTTTACGCTTCTCGGCTTTCTGCAGGTTTAGCCGCTTAGGCTTGAAAGTTTGGACACTTCTTGGGGCTTTGAGAGTGGGGGCTTTGGTGCTTGGGGGGTTTAGGGTTGATGACGGAGACATTAGACTTCTTAGTTTCAAGGCTTCGGGGCTTTCGGTGGTGGACTTTGACAAGGCTCGCGGAGCTTCAGGGTTCAGATAGCTCTTTCGCGGCTTTCTGGGTTTAGGGCCTATAGGGCTTCAGGTTTAGGGCTTGAGGGAATCATTGGGGCGATGCTGTTTTGGCCTGAAATAAATCCTGCCTGAGAGTCTACGGCTTCAGGCTTTGTGATGTTGAGGAAAGGGGCAAGGCCACCTGCTGTGATCATACCTTTGCGACCGTCACATGTGGATTGGGAAGGTGGCTGAGAATGTCAATCCTGACCCGAGCCCAAGAGCTATGCCATGCTTCCCCGGAAACCAAAAAAAACAAAAATTTGGCCACACCTCAACCGTATACCCTGAAACCCCCCTAAAAAGCCTACACTCGGAAGCCCTCCGGTCTTTCTGGGGTCCTCAACTTCCCGCCTTCGCCGTTGCTGCCATCTCCACGCTGCTCTTGGAGAGGGGTGCCGAAACCTGGGACGCGCGATTCTTCGGAGAGTGCGAGGGGCTTGTCGATTATGTAGGGACTATACTACCCGAAAAAGGCTAAAGGTTACCTACTCTACTAATCGGCTGTGCTTCGTGCAGCAAGTAGGCCCTTAGCGCTTGTTGAGGTCTCTTGGGGTTCCCGGGGTTCTGAAGAGGGCTTCCTTGGATTTGACATAGGGGCCTTCATAATTGAGTAGCCTGTTGCGGTTTGTCACACTACCACATACGGATTATCCGTGATTGCAAAGACCTCTACACCCCTACACTGAAGGATTTAGTCTGTCGCACAAGCAAAAGAAGAAGCTGCAAAGATTCGCAGTATACGGTTGAGGATTACCAGTTTGTGTGGGCAGCCTCCAACACTGCACACAAACCCTAGATAGCAAGCTGGAGGCCTTTGACAACTGGTAACAATATCCCTTCACCTTTCCTATACATATCAATCAACAACACATACCCCCCAGCTCTATTCTAGCAACTATGTAAGACCTCCTATTACACGCTGAGCCCCGCGCCAGTTGCTCGATTCCAGCCACCGGAATCAAGCAAGTGATCCGACAATCCTAGGTCCTAGGCGTAATCGCAGCTGCCGCAGCTACTCTACACCCAAAGTTTCACAACCTCAACCCAGAACACAAAACCGGCCAGGGGGTACGAGCAGGATCAGGCAAGAGCCAGTAGGTGAGCTTCTACGCAAGTGGCTTCTTGTCCCGAAGACACGAAGACACCAGGAAAAGGGTGTCCGTGACTTTACCCAACAACTGCCAAGTTGGGACAATCACAAACACTCTTAGGTCTCTGCGTCCGTGATGGGCCGCCTGTGAAAGTTGGGATCTTTGCTTGAAGAGTTGGGATTTTGGAGCTGGGGCTTCCCCCAAGACTTCAGAGTTTCCGAGCTTTGGGGCTTCACTGTCCAGGCTTTCATGACAAAGGCCTGAGTGTACACTTTACGTCAGATCGCCGAGTGGCGTAAGGCTGGAGTCTGTTGCTTGACATGCATCTGCATTGAGTTGGGCTTTGTGTTCAAGCTTGATGAGACAGAGAAAGACAGAGAGAGAGAGAGAGAGAGAGCGGCAAGGGGCATTTACTGCCACGGGATACACTACAGTCCTCCAGAGAAACCCCAATCCCCAAGAGTCGACCTTGAAAATCCACTTCCCTGAACTCTAAACCCTAAACCCTGAACCCTAACCCCTAAACCCTAAACCCCTAAACCCTACGCCCTGAACCCTAAACCCTAAGCCCTGAACCCTAAACGCTAAACCCTAAACCCTAAACCCTAAACCCCTCAACCCTAAACCCTAAGCCCTGAACCCTAAACCCTAAGCCCTAAACCCTAAACCCCTCAACACTAAACCCTAAGCCCTGAACCCTAAACCCTAAGCCCTGAACCCTTAACGCTAAACCCTAAACCCTAAACCCCTAAACCCTAAACCCTAAGCCCTGAACCCTAAACGCTAAACCCTAAACCCTAAACGCTAAACCCTAAACCCTAAGCACTGAACCCTAAACCCTAAGCCCTGAACCCGTAAACGCTAAACCCTAAACCCTAAACCCCTAAACCCTAAACCCTAAGCCCTAAACCCCTAAACCCTAAGCCCTGAACCCCTGAGCCCTAAGCCCTGAACCCCTGAGCCAGATCCCTGGAGCCCTCGAAGTCGCTGACTGCGGCTCAGGCGCAGATAGTCCAGCGAAGGGCTGAGTTGGGCACTCGCCTCCTGCAAGCCCGCGTGATCTGCTGCGCTCTTGTTAGGGTTTAGGGTTCAGGGTTTAGGGTTTAGGGGGAGTTAAATTTAAAGTTGCCATAATCGGGAAATCCGATTATTTACTAAAGAGCCCTGCTATGGTAGCAAATATTATAGCACACAGTCTAATGCAGGAGCTTGCTTACGACATCCCCGGTTCTAAACCTGAGCAACACTAGGATCCAGTAGGATTCACAATTAAAACCTAATGAGAACCCAGGAATCGGGACAAGAAAAAGCTAATTCTGCGCAGGGCTGTAAGTTCTAGGTTTGGGTAGTTATACCAGGCTCACAAAGATTGCGTCCTCGGGATTTGGGGTTCGTGTTTGGGGCTTCGACGTGATGTAGCGTTTAGGGCTGAGCGGTGCGTGAAGGCTGAGGGCGGCAGCTGATTGCCTTCCGGTCCCATGCACTGTTTCGCAGTATGTGAAACCGGGCAAGGCCGATGCACGAAAGTGTACCCTCCCTCTATTTACTAACCATATCAGACGCAAGCAGTCACACGCCAGCGAGAGCTTCCTTGAGGGTTGCTTCTGTGCGCAAGCAAGGTTCACAAAGACAGATGTCGGGTGTCGAACAACACAGCTTGGGTTGTGGAGTGCCCACTGCTTGAAGTTAGGGAAGCAATGTACCCTAAACCCCAGACCCCAAACCCTGGTCTGGCTAGATTCGATGATACCGAACCACGCGGTTCA
The DNA here is from genome assembly GCA_905221615.1 of Symbiodinium sp. CCMP2592. Lineage (NCBI taxonomy): Eukaryota > Dinophyceae > Suessiales > Symbiodiniaceae > Symbiodinium > Symbiodinium sp. CCMP2592. The sequence goes on from CAJNDT010001480.1 coordinate 646,648, forward strand.
GTGTCTTAACTCTCACAACCTTCAGCACCCCATCGCAACCACAACAACTCGGATACATAGGGAATCGTGCATCGCCACATGTGTCAGTTCTTCGTCAGCCTGTCGGAAATCAAACCTCCTTCGGTCATTCCAGGCTAGCATGTGTTCGGCATGCACCCTCTGCTTCTGTGTACTTTCATCAACATCGACACCGGGCTGCAAACACCGCTTATCACAACAATATACAAACAATTGTCATCTCAACTCAATGGCAGCAGTTCCAGAAAGTTCAGTCGCGAAGAAAATATCAGTAAAGCTACCTGGTAATGCTATTACAAACAGTGCGAATGGGAAATAATGCCGAAAAAAGCAACCAGCCTCATCAGCACGATTACTCCGAACCTCTGCCCGAGCGCTTAGAGGCTTCTCAAACGCACTCTTATTGAAACGATTGAGTTTTCTGCAACGCTCCTCATCCTGCTCCGCAGCAGGCGTGTTCCTGTTGCTTGCCCCTAGCCCTAGTCAAACCCAAAGCCCAGACACGGCACAAGTAGGGTGAAGGGCTAGGGTTTTGGGTTGAGGGATGCCTTGACGTGCTTGGAGGTGAATGTTTCCACAGTTGGCATCCAAGTCGCCCATTCTTGTCCTCTAACCGAGAACCAGAGAGAAAGATTAGTATGAGAGAACGTGGAATTTGTTCATCATGGACTGCACGAATCGGCAACGACTGAAATCAGATCACAAAGATGTGCTCAATCAATCTCAGGTTGCCAATGCTTGTGATCAGCTTCAATTCACAGAGCCACCAACCTGTACGTACTCTCCTAGACCCTGCGCCCCACAACCCTGAGTCTCAACTAAAATCCTGAACCCTGAACCAACAAATCGAAGCCTACATCTTGACAGGCCTGTGCAAAGAGCGAGATAAACAGAGGCACCAGGCAGAGTAGTAGACAAACAGCGAAACCAAGAGTGGTTTGTGTGTGAGAGAGAGAGAGAGTAAGTATATGCATCGCCTGTCTGCCTCCATCCATCCAGCCATCCAGCCATCCAGCCAGCCAGCTAGCCATCTGTCTACCATCTATCTTCAAGTATGTATTCAACTGTCTATCTACCAAATTTAATGTACTGTTGCGACCGTTCAACCTGTTAGTAAACCACCTAATCCCCGACACCCAGAAGCACTAAACTCACAAACCTCGACACCCCAATTGCCCTGAACCCTGAACCCCTGCCCTCTTCCGGAATCCTCGCGCCTGAGCACCGGGGGTACCTCGGCGAGGTGGGCCGTGCGAAACACCTCGCGCACATCCACCGCGGCGCCACCTGGGACTGCAGCTTCCATCAGGTGTTTGTCGTTGTCTTTGAACCCTAAACCCTAAACCCTAAACCCTAAACCGAAGGTCACGGGTTTTGGGGCTTCAAGGCTTGAGTTTCTTGAGCTCCCGTTTACTTCGGGGGGCTGTCATGCTGAGGATAAGAATCCGATTGTTTAGGGCTCAGGTAGCAATGAACGAACACTCTGAGACTCTGGTGTGGCTTTGCTGGGTTGGGGTTAGGGCTTACGAATTCTCTTTCGTGTGTAGGAGTGTCGGGTATCACCTCGTCCGGATTCGGCGTGTGGACTTTTGGAGTTCCGGGCAAGATTGTGCTTGGGGCGGGTGCAACCACCAAGGCACTTCACGGTTGTGGAACTTGGAGAGAAGTCTTATGTTGCGGGCATCAGGGTTAATATGCGGGATGGAGGGTTGGGGCTGGGTTTCAAGATCTCAATCAAGCTGAAGCCCAAAGAGGAGGCTCAAAGATCTAGACCTTCAACCATGCGTCGTAGGCCCTGTTCTTCCTGGGTTGTAAGGGGTTCCGCCTTCGACGAAGGAAAGCCTTGACGCGATTGACATCGAGAGAGTCCACGTTGAGGAGTCGTTGTTTTCTGGGCCTACGCCAAGCAGAACCAATATTACTCCCTTAGGCTGCTTAGAAGAACTATACTACGATTTCCTGGCTACTACGGCCCCTAAATTATTGATTTCTTCTACCAGCCGTGTAAAGGTCAGGCCTGAGACTTTCGGGAGTTGGCTTTTGGATTTGGGCTTCGCGGCGGGTCAACGTAAACGGCCACAGTTGAACTGGGGGTTTTGTGGTGTGATGGCGTATATCATATACTTATGTCAACGTAGGAATTGTAAGGGGATACTGATATGATGATAATCTTACTGATTACTTCTTCCGACCACTATATCATTGTACTGTTGGAGTCAAAAAGGCATGGCCCATGGCGTTGCTGCAGGTCGCTGGGTGCCACACCCACTGACAGGTCGAAGGCGACCAGCAAGCCTGTGCAACAGCGGCATGGAACTTCAAATCGCTTAAGCTTCAGGGTTCGAGAGGTGGCTGCATTGCCTTCCCATTTTCGTAGTCTTTTAGACAGCCGCAGACATTGCCAAGGTTGAGGAGTGTCTTGGCCACTTCGGGGTGTTCAGAACCGTCGTGCTGCTCCTGGATCTTCAAACAGCGTTCCAGCAGTGCTTTCTGCTTTTCGTAGTCCTCCAGACGACTGTAGACAGTCCCTAGATCAAAGAATGCCTGTTTGGGGGTGTTCCGAACCGTGGTGCTGCTAATGGATCTCCAAGTCGCGTTCCAGCAATGCCTTCTGCAATTTCCAGTCCTCTAGACGACCGTCCGCAACACTTCGAGGGCTAGAGCTATATGTATGACTGTACACACAAAAGAGGATAGCGCCGGCGCGTATGGCGGACGATCGTCGAAGGTATCCAGGGTTCTAAGTCCAAAGTTGATCTCCAAGTCGCGTTCCAGCATTGCCTTCTGCAATTTCCAGTCCTTTAGACGACCGTCGAAGGGTTCCGGAGTTTCTAAGTCCGAATCTGGCACTAAAGCATTGAAGGTGTCCGGAGTTTGTAAGTCCAAGTCTGGCACCAAAGCATTGAAGGTGTCCAAAGTTTGTAAGTCCAAGTCTGGCACCAAAGCATTGAATTCATTTCCTGCAGACCCGCATGCCGAGAATGAACTCAAGGAAGCAATCTGTGTCTCGCCGTCCCAGATTGCACAATCCCTGAAGGAGCTTATGCATTCAGGCTGCTGCTGCATGCAGGTTTTCTCGCTGACTTTTTCCTGGAGATATAATGGAATGTCGCTCACGCACCTGCCGTTGCAAAGGATTTTAATCAAGCAGGATGTGTACTCAGTCACACACTTCCCCTGGGCCGCCGGTGCGTCGTACATAACTTGCCCAGGTCTGCAAGCAAAGTGAAACAGTGTGTCACAATTGATGTTCGGAATCGGCGATGACAGCGGAAACAACTTGCACACGTAATCAGGGTCGCTTGGTTGATTTTGGCAGCAGGCAAAGAAGCCACAAAACCTGATGTTTCTCAGACTCTGGATGTAGTCCTTAAAGCTCATGAGATCCACCAGCCAACCATCGACAGCCTGCATGCATTGTGTGCGCTTTTCCACAGAGTATGCCCCATGGCCAAAGAAGAAAAACATTATCATATCACCATCTTTCCAGTCTTCAAACCACTGCTGAAAACGCTCTCTCGTTTCCTCGAAGGTCAGGTTGTCCCATCGTCGCTTGGATTTCGCTGCTTGGTAGAACTCGCAGGATTCCAGTCTCGCTGCATCGTCCACCACACCCGGCAAGTTCTTGCGTTGATCATGGTACTCACTGTTTGCAAGCAAAGCAACATGCCAACGGCTTCTTCTTTGTGAAGCTGCTGACAGCTGCTCTTCGTCGCTCATGCTGGCAATCTACCGATGTGTTGCTGAAGTCCGGGAAAGTAGGGTTTACTGGCAGGTGGGCAAGAATTGCAGGCTTCTGGCTCTGCTGCAAGGCATAAAACTCCGAGGCTTGCAAGGATTCGCTGCTTCGAACACTTACCGCAGGCATGTTGTCGGCTTGAAAGAGGAGCACCAGATGTAGAACCACCCCGAAGTGAACCTTCGGACGACTGAGCAGAGAAGAAGCTGCCGCACTGGCCGAAACTCTACTCCCATGACTTCACATGAGCACCCAGACCGCAAAGCAACCTAAGCACACGCTGAAAACCAAGCACGAACTCCCAGGAAGCAAGAGTGGTGAACCTGAAGACGTCCACTCCTAAGGCAGTGATCACTCAAGCCGGCTTACAGCTTAGTGTTCGCAGGAGGGCCGGGGAACCGAACCTGCAGTGCGATACCGCACCTCAACGACAACTGGAGCTTCAGTTTCCTGAACGGCGTCAAAGAGGAACCGGCGATCTGGAGGAAAGACTGCAAACGCTGTACTCGCGAATCACCAGCCCCCCAATTCCTAAACTTACTAGATCCTAAACCCCTAAATATGCCATGCACCCGACCTCGCTGCTGTGGTGTGAGCACCGCCAGCCGCACAGTCTGAGAGCCGCTAAGAGCGGCCCAAGTGGCGGCACCAAGATCCTGAGAGGCTCAACCCTCAACCACGCCAAACCCTACTAAATGATACTACACCCTAGCTATGTAAACCCTAAAGCCTGCTGAACCCGAAACCCGAGAGAAGCCCAGTAGCCGATATAGGGCTGTACGGCTTTGGGAGGGTTCGAGGAATTCTGCAAGGGTTTGATGCGGGTTGTCTACGAGTTCTGCGAGTACAGGGTTCCATAGCAAATTTATAAGGGTTTGCAGTGTTCACAGGGCGTCTAGACTTTAAAGCTGTCCAGCGGCTTTGGCTAAAGGTTTCGTCTTTGGGGTTTTGCGGGTTTGAGGTTCAGTCGAACATGTTGCGGTTCGGTTTCTAAGTCCCTCCCGCAATGGTATGGCGCACTCCCTCCATCCCTTTTCAACCTTCTCTAAGGCCTTTTTCAACGCGTGTGAGGAGGCGCATGTCCGATTTCGTCCGAAACGCAAGACCCGAAAACACGAAGCCCTGTCCCTCAAAGCAGATCGTAGAAGCCCTCCTTCGATCAGATCACCACAAAGAGGTCCTTCTAGTGGCTTTCCTTTGCACTTTGGATGCTAGAAGTGGGTGGAGGTCGCGGAAGCTTCAGGGCATCTAGGCACCCATACGTTCCTCCGCAGCAGCCCGGAGACATCAAACCCCAAATTAAACCCTAAACCATTAGCCCAAAACCTCGAACCCAGCACCCTAACCCTTAAACCGAACCCCGTGCCCTCCCAGGTCACAAACAGGCCGAGAGAACCTTGGGTAGCTTGGCGGTGTGGTCGCGCAAGGCGGGACCTCCCATCTTCAGACTCTCGCAGGCTTGATTCGGGGTTTAGGGTTTAGGGCTTGGGGTGTAGGGCTTTGGGGGGGTTTAAGGGCTTAGGGCTTTTGGTTCATGTTTTGGACCGTTGGGCAACCCTTTATCCCAAGCAGGGTTCAGGATTTGGCTTAGGGCTGATCTTTCTTGGACGAACGGGTACCCCTAAATTGGAAGTCAGCGTTTAGGTTGAGAATTTGGGAATCAGGCTAGGGTTCGTGGGTGGGTCCTCACAGGGCACCGGAGCGAGCTGTTGTAGAAGACGCTTTAAATAAGTAACGTAACTGTTTGTGTAATGTTCACTGATAACTTCCGACACTACCCAACGCCTTCTTTCTGCAGTGCAATAATACACAACGCCTCCAAGTATGTATCGAAGCGGCGGACTCTGGGGCGAATTACTCTGTTTCGCGACTCAGAGCTTTCAGGCTGAGGGTTTCACTCGTACTGCCCTGTAAAAACCCTAAAGCCCAAAGCCTTCAAGCCCCTAAAGCCCGAAAAATCTGAAAGCCTTCAAGCCCTATTGCTCTTGACCCTAAACCCTACACCCTAGACCCTAGACCCTAATTACGGCCTGAACCCTGGAACCTAGACACTAAACCTAAACCCTAAGTCCTTCAAACCCTAGCACTTGAAGCCCAAAGCCCAAGGCTCTTGGCTTCCCGCCCTCTGCCACCGAAAGCAACTTCAGAGAGCCATCCTTCGGGCATTTGAGATGAGTCTTTGACCACTGAGCATCGAGATGCAAACTTGCAAACGGCCTACAAAATGCCAATAAGCCTTCGACTGTCGTGTTTACGCATGGTTGAATTCGCAAACACAAGGCAGCTTTGTCGAAAAAGGGGACTTCAACGCCTGCTATATACAAGCATCAGCACATGCTGACGCTGCACAGACGTCAATACACTCAAGAGGAACAAAAACAGCTGATCACGACAAAAAATGAACATGACTTGCCCGGGCACAGGACAAACTGGCCCATGTTCGTGAGGCCTCCACCCTAAACTCCGATCATAAAGCCAACAGAGGTCTGTCCAGATTTGGCAATTGAGATTATAAGTACCCTTAGCAGACTTCTGACCCTACTTACTAGGTCAAGCGACCCTTTAAGTAGACCCGAAGGCCCTAACCTCTCATCGGATCTTGGTAGACCGTTGACAGGACCTCTCCAGAAACCCCAAAGTCAACCCACAACTCCGAAGCCAAACAACAAGCAGATTACAAGCAGCGCCAACATCGGCCTGACAACGCAGTACAATGAAGGGGTCGCGGATGCTCGCTTGAACCCTGAGAGGGCAAACGGTGGTATGGTCATGGTCTAATACCTCCAACAATTATAGCCGGGCAAGAAGGGAATATCACATTCCGATTTTTCAGAACCCTGCGATTTGGGGGCTTCTCCTTCACAGGCCTTAGGTGACCCCTGAAGCTCAATAAAGGACGGCCTCGTGCGGTTGGAAGGAGCGAACGTCTCTGACTTCAGGGGTTCAAGATTCGAGTCTAGGGTTTGGGTTCAGTTGCCATTGAAAACCGTGAACCCGAGCGAAGATGTAGACTGAGTCTCCACTATAATACCCCTCAAAACCCTCCTCGATTGTTGAATCACACAATCAACCGGCTTTTCCAGCAGAGCCGGCTGGGGGCCCTCGCGCTCGACAACCGGACGGGTAGACGGCAGCAGGTGGAATGGTGCCTGGACAGCTTGCTCTGCACTGTGGCCTGTGAGTTACGTCCAAAGTCAGAACATGGAAGAGGAACCAATATTGGTTCTTCCCTGGTGCGCCGTGTGTGAAGAATAACAGGCCATGAAGCTATGTGATGCTGATGATGCTGATGATGCTGATGATGCTGATGATGCTGATGATGCTGATGAAGCTGATGGTGCTGATGGTGATGATGGTGATGATGATGCGATGATGACGATGATGACGATGATGGTGATGGTAACGACGATGGTGATGATAATGAGGATGAGGATTATGAGGTGCTGAGGATGATGTTGATGATGATGGTTGTGACGACGATGATGATGATGATGACCGTGGTTCCAGCTCTGATGGCCGTGATGCCAATAGTGCTGGTGATGGAAACAGCGATAGGTCTAGATCACGAGGACGCTGGCCTGTAAACTAACCTCATTAGATTGCTATTCAGCGGTCTCGCTGTGGGGAGGAGCATCCTTGTGTTTGAGGCTGATGCTTGATAACGAAGGGCGGAGGGCCCATGATGCTGATGCCGCTGTATTCATGTAACATGGGGCCCGCTAATCATTGGATCAACTTTTTGCAGTAGACCATAGCCTCACGATACTATGAGAGGATACTGGGCTACTGTGGGCTGTGGGTGCTGGCTATATACCACAGCGTGAGCCATCGAAAGTCACACATCCGCAGCCCTGCTGAAATCATGATGTGACGGCTTGGGTGTAGAACAGCGCAGCCGGGAAATTGCCTCTCCTGCAATGCTTGCAGCATCGAACCAACGCATGTCTGATCCTTACCCCTAAAGCGGGACAGAGACAAGGACTAGAAGGACTGAGCAGGTACAGATTCGCCGAAGTTCAAAGCTCGGAACATTGGAGGCCCCACCGCCAGCAAGAGATGTTACGATTCATTATACTCTCACGCACAAGAACTCGAATCTCAATTGTAAAGAAATCCGAGCAGCGGATACCATGGCTAAGCTGCACACAGTTTGAGTTCCTAAACCCAAAGCCCTCTTTCCGAAGGCTGCCTTTGCCCGGCGCGGCCGGCATGAAAAACGCTCGCTGCGGAGTCAGCTGCACCTGAAACGGTGTAGGGTAAGGGGTTTAGGGGTTGGGACTTCAACCCTAAAAAGAGTTGAATACCGCGTTTCTTTTTTGATGCTAGGTCCCAACTCTTGCAGCGCTGGTCGAAGGCCATCGACCTTTTAGGGAACCTAGTGGCCTTCACGAGCCGGGGTCTTCTCGAGTGCGTTTTTTCTTGAATCATGTCCCTCTGGTTGTATCTTGTGGCTGGTGCTATGCTTATTGTCATGCCTGCCTTTTCTCTCGGGCGCCTCACACATGTGGGTCCAATGTTGGCTCTTTCTGTGACCCTCTTGTGTCCAGACTTCGAGTCAGTCGAGTACTCCTGCATGACTCTAGCAGGAATGTGACACATTCAGACCGAATCATCAAGATCCTCCTCGCGATCACAAGGCACACAAGACGACAGACCCCAGAAATATGGAAGGTGCGCATTTAAATGCCTGTAAACAATTGGGATTTAAGCTAGCCGCAGCATTGGAATCATAGTTCTACATTTACTCAGGACCGAAAGCCTTTGTTGCTGCCATTCCCAGATTCGAACGCCAAGGCGGAGAAGCCCGGGGCCCTAACTACAATACGGATTCCGAGTATATCATCATAGAACTATATAGGGACTGTACCCACGTACTCGAACAAATGGTTCAGACCCCTGTCCACCCCTTTGAAACGAGCCAAGCCAAGCCACCAGCAGCTTTCCGGCGAGAACTGGGCCGGCTGAAAGCGTGGGCTGCGCTGTGTCCCAGCCACGAGGTTGGCTGATTTCCTTTTTTGGCTCGAGCTCTGCTTGAGTTTGCAGACGAAGTGTGCCCACCACATAACAACTACAGGTACTTTACCCAGCATTGGAGTTCTCCTACACGGAGATGCTTGAATCTTCACATGCAACCTATGGAAGTGGATCTGCCCATGAACCGACAAGTGGGGCATTGAGGGTTGGTCGTATGAGTTGCCACATGGCCACGAATTCAGGGATCCCGTGCTCCAAACTTCCAACATCTCGAACAAACGATTTAAGGCTTCCACCTCGGCGTCGATCTCCAACACAAGGTGTGGGTGGGGGCACTCGCACGGACGTACACCCAGAAACATCACGAGCACCAGTGACTAATGCGCCGAGCATGGAAGCTCTGTCCGCTGAAACACCATCGACCTGTGTCCTGCTTGCCCACAACAGGAGATCCTTTACGCTGATCTCGACCTCTTGAGCATCAACATTTGCCGGGAATGTAATGGGGAAGCCAGGCGAAACGAGCCTCCGAAGCAAAGACATAGACCCCGAACAGAAAGCTCCGATGTCCTCGATCTCCTCGGTCGTCTCAAGAAGCATGCCTTGGACTTTCAAGCTGGGAGGATGATGAATGCGAGTAAACATTCAGATTGCTTGGGGTTGTCGGGCTTGAACTTGTCTGACTGAGGGTTTATGGCTTTGGGCTTCGGGCTTTGTTTTTTTAAGTGCAATGGCTCTTTCTCCACGAAGCAAGCTTTGCAGGTCCTGAGCCTGCCTCCTAAAAGAGGGCTTAGGGTTGGGTTTGGGGTTTTCAAATTTGAGACCCCAAAACCTCCGGAAATGTGGCGCCTCCCTACGTTAGGTCCCTCTTCTGGTAGCCGAAGGGTTCTGAGATACGCAAGCTAGCATCCAATCTTCTGAACGCACGGTTTAGGGCTAGGCTTTGGGGTTGTCTTTGGAGTTTAAGGGTTTGGAGGTTTAGGGCGTAGGGTTAAGAGACTTTCGAGTTATATTGGGTTTATGGGGTTTCGGATTAAGAGTTGCACCGGCAAGGCTTCTGAGGGCTCTCAGGCCCAGTTGCGCTAAAAGCTCGAGAACCAAGGCAAAGGTTCCTGAAAAGCACGAAAAGCTTCAACCGCTTGAAGATCATTCTAAGTTTTGCGTAGATCTGTAGAAAGCTTTGCAGGCTGCTGAAGGGCGGTGTAGACTTCTGTAGGGCTGTATGTTTGGCCTTCTGAAACCAAAAGGACGACAGCACGGAAGGTACGGGGTGAGAGTTCAGCGGTGTAAAGCCTACTTTTAGGAAGTACGCAAGCCCAACAGCCTCAACCCCAAACCCCCTAAGCCCAAACCTGGAATCTCTTAGATCGTGAGCTCTGCAGCTCAGGTGCTCCGCTTGGGACTGGAGATGAGAACGTAGCGATGGGTTGGCCGAGCCTGATGGAGGAGTTCAGAGTTTGTGAAAACTTTCCTGCTGAGGGAGGGGGGGCGGGTACTGTTCTAGGGTTTTGGGTTTCGGATTTGGGGCTTCTTGCAACGAGCATTGTCGCAGGCTCGAGTACCGAATGCTCAGATCAACGTCTAGTCTAGTGTTGTGGGATTGAGCTCTCGATTCTGGTCTTAGGGTGTGCCGGCGTTGCGAGGCTCGAGGCCAGGGGATCCAACAGGTCCCGGACAGTCTCGTAGAAACAGATCCTTCCCGCCCCTCTCGTATTTAGAAGGTGAGTCTGCCTACATGTACTTAGGATGTGAGATCATGATTAGGATGACTCGTGTCTCGCCGCTAGGGCTGCGACCGCAGCGACGGCCACCGTCTTCTTCGCTGCAGCCTCCACTTGGACTTTGCTGTGCGGCATCTGACGCTCTTAAGGTTTTCGGTTCGGCCCTAAATTGAAATCACAAGTCCTAAACCCTGGAAACCCCGAAAGGGTGTACCGCAAGCCCTGAAACCCTGCACCCCGACTGCATGAACCCAAAACCCCCAAACTCTACAAAACGTACTGTACTTATAAGCGGACTGTCAGGGAATGTTCATACTAGTAAAGAAGTTATTCACACCGGAAAAAATGCGCCCGGATCTCCCTAGCTCATGTCGAAAAGACAAAGCTTAACCCGAAAGGCCAGCGTCAAAAACTCGGCACTCCAAGCTTTAACTTTGAGGTTACCCCCTCCTCGCCTGAACACTCCATCCTAAACACTGAACGGCGAAGACGCAGACAGTGGGGTTATAAGTCAGCTCAATGTAGCTCTGTAGTCCCATCCACGGAGCAACTAAGGTACTCAAAGAAAGGCCCCCGATCCTTCAAGTAACACCTCAATGCTAAACTCGTATGGTGTATCGAAACCCTTCTCCTCACCCTTACAGCAACCCGCACAGTACCACTTGTAACAAGCCCTGGAGGAATCCTGACTGTAACCGTAACCCCTAGTAACCCTTACGGGGTCAAAAAGAAGCCCGGTAGAAGCCTGCAGCACTGGCTGCTCTGCAGCCTGCCGAAGGGCCCAGACCTCAGAAGCGAGGTGAAGGCAGGCAAGCTCACCAGTATCCTTACAACCGAAATGGTGGACTTTTGAACCCAAAAGCAGTGTCGTGCGCGGTGATGGAACGGAGGAGGAGGAGGAGCAGCACGTCGAAGGTAAGGAAGTTGGTGGTACTGGTGACGACGGTATGAGACTGCTGGTCATGGTCATAACGACGGCAATGGCCATGGCAACCGTGCTGGCGAAGTTGGTGATCACGATGTAAGTGATGGCATAAGCCAGCAAGCCTCCACTTCACCATCGTCTTCATCCTCGCACCCTGCTCAGCGTCATCTGCACCAACACCATCACCACCAGCATAAAATCATCATCGTCATCACCATCATCATTATCAACAACAGCAACAACATCATCCCAACCACCCTTGGCATCTGCATCGACATTGGCGCCGCAACAACACTCATCACCACGTTGCTCTCACGGCCATAAACGACAAGACCTTCATCAGCGCCCTCATGATTGTCGCCATCGTGAAACCCGTGGTGATGTTGACGACGATGGTGTTGTTGTTGTTGATGATGATGATGACCTTCATCGTCACCGACATCGTATTCTGCTTCATTCTCAGCATGAGCCTCGCCGGGCTTCGGGCCGCACTGAAGCGGGCGTCTGCAGGGAGGTCGAATTCGGCCTGCTCCTTCCAGGACGAACGGCTTGTGGATTCTTTCATTTAGCCGGATCTTTTTCTCTCTCTCGTTCTCTCTCTCTCTCGTTCTCTCTCTCTCTCTCTCTCTCTCTCTCTCCCTCTCTCTCTCTCTCTCTCTCTCTCTCTCTCTCTCTCTCTCTCTCTCTCTCTCTCTCTCTCTCTCTCGCTCTCTCTCTCTCTCTCTCTCTCTCTCTCTCTCTCTCTGCTTTAGGGTTTAAGGTGTAGGCGATTCAGGGAAGGGCGGGATGAAGGCATGGGGGGTTTCCGGGTAGGTTGGAGTTAGGGCATGTGGGTTGAAGGTATGAGGGCATTAGGGTGCAAGTTAAGGTGTTGGGGCATCAGGGTTGAGGGTTGGGGGTCTCCACAAAGGCTTCATTGCATGCTCTATGGCCTTGTTATTCAACATTTTGGCACAAGTTTCAAGAGGCTGATAAGTCTCCCTTGCGAGATTCGGACTTGGGTTCCTGCGTTCCCATGAAGCTGCCCACCATGAAATCCTGAACCCTAGAACCCCTGCAACCTACTCTCACCCCAAACCCGAGTCCCTTCAAGTGAAGTGCCCCGAAACGAAAAAGGAGACTGAGCCCCAAACTCCAAACCCTAAACAGTTTCATGATCTACTAAACCCCTGAAACCCGAGTCTGCAGGTTGCCCCAAACCTTGAACCACAAGCAATAACGCCTACTAAACCCGGAATCTTATCCCCTAAACCTGCAACCGGAGACCCGTATCAACCTTGTAGGATCCTTAATATGACTTAAGGAATATTCCTTAAATTATAGTAGGATCCTTAATATGATTTAAGGAATATTCCTTAAATTATAGTAGGATCCTTAATATGATTTAAGGAATACTCCTTAAATTATAGTAGGATCCTTAATATGATTTAAGGAATATTCCTTAAATTATAGTAGGATCCTTAGTATGATTTAAGGAATATTCCTTAAATTATAGTAGGATCCTTAATATGATTTAAGGGATATTCCTTAAATTATAGTAGGATCCTTAATATGATTTAAGGAATATTCCTTAAATTATAGTAGGATCCTTAATATGATTATAGTAGGATCCTTAATATGATTTAAGGAATATTCCTTAAATTATAGTAGGATCCTTAATATGATTTAAGGAATATTCCTTGAATTATAGTAGGATCCTTGAACCCTACAATCCCAAGCCGCCTCCAAGGGCACTGCTCGCTGAAGGATGTACAAGGACCCTTTCGACTCAGATCCTGATTGCACGGGCCTTACCTAAACCACCCAAAGTAGGCAAAATAATGGCCCAATACCCAATACCTATACCCAATACCTGTAAAAGGCAATTATTCTACATGCTTTTGGGGTCCAGGTTTTCGTGCCCATTAAACATTTGCTATGACAAGGAGCCCCCAAAATAGTATCGGTAAGTATTAAAGCCCCTGTATGATGTGGATCTTAAGATCTTCGGTTATGAGCCGTTTGGGGCCGAGGGCTTCGAGGTTAGCCTTTAGGGGTTCGGGGCTTGGGGTTAGGCTCTTCGGGCTTTAGCAGATTAGGGCCTACCAGTAGGGTTTTCAGGCTTTTCGAGGGTTCTGGGCTGAGGGCTTGGGGTTTGGGAAACGAATTTTTGGAGGTTTTAAGCTTTGAAGCTCGTTTAAATCTTCAGAAGGACTTTACAAATGGCTTCACGAAGCGATTGCACTGGGTTTGTAAGTGCGTTGCGAATTAATGTATACCAAGTGTATTGAACCGAATTGCCGGCTGCAGCTTGCTGCAACCAGCTGTGGCACTGCAAAAGGGGGTTAGGGGTTTGGAGTTCAGCTGTGGTGTTTGGGGGTGCATGATTGTGGTACTAGGTAGTAGATTTGTTTCGAAGGCTGGCCGGAGCAAAGCATCGGGCCTTAATTTCAGGGCTTAAGTTTCGGGTTTTGCAATGTTTGAGGGTCTTTGAAATGTTGCGCTGCCATGCGGCTTGGGCCTTCCTGCATTGAGCATGCGCTGTATGCTGTGAGGTTGGATTCCATTTTGTTCCATTCAGTTCCCTGTGCTGCCGAAGTCTCTTACACGATTCAGCCCTGCGCTGCAAGTGCCTGCCTTCTGCTGACAGTGCTGGGCTCAAGACCGTCTAAACAGTACGCGGTGATTTACAAAGAATAGCGCTTTGGGGATATACTGTATCATGGTGATATAGAAGCTAGATAGGCCTGTATATCATCTTCCACTGTAACTTCAGAGGATACTGTGACCCGTACTCGGGGATTCTCGAAGTATCTGGGTTGCCGGCCGCTGCTAGCTAAGAAGCGCTGCGTGCTGCAGTCGCCTGGGTGCTCGAGTGCCCACTTCCGGTTTTGGTTTTGGGGCTTAGGGTTTAGGGTTTAGGGTTTAGGGTCTCCTGAGTGGTGGTCTCTGGTGCTAATTCAGGCTTCAGGTTTCGGAGAACCCTCAACCCTAGGCTCCTAAACCGTTCTTCAAAGAAGGTATTGGCACGTTCGAGATGCTTCGTCGGTGAGTGATGTTGCTTTGAGACCCCGGAGGCTTCGGATTTGGGCCGTTAGGCTTACCCGTTAGGGGGACTTTAAGGCTTCGGGCTTAGGGTTAGGATCAAGGTGAAGATTCAGGTTGGCACCCAAAAGTAAGAGAGTCAACATGCCAAACCTTGACAGGCTCCGGGTGACAAAAACGTAGACGGGGTAGAACTTCAACACATGCCCAGGATCTCAGACCCTGAGCCCGCCCGAAAATCCGCAGACCTCCTCAAAACTGCAAACTTTAAGTCCTTCAAAAGCCCTAAACCCTGAGCCATAGACCCTAAACCGCACCCCCCAGCCCAAGCTTCAGAACTCAGCCACGAAACCCTAAAACCCTGAACCCTAGGCCCTTGCACAACTAAGCCCTAAACCCTAAACCCTGGATCCGGGGCTCTGACTTTTGTCCTCGGAGTCGCTAACCCAGGGCTGCAGGCACCTTTTTCGCTGGGCGTCTCCGGGGTTCAAGGTTTAGGGCGTTTAGGGCGTTTAGGGTTTTTTAGGGCTTTTTTAGTGTTTTTTAGGGTTTAGGGTGTTTTAGGGTTTAGGGTGTTTTAGGGTTTAGGGTTTTTTAGGGTTTAAGGATTTGAGGGGTCTAGGGGCTTTTTTTTTAAACGTGCAATGGGCCTTTCGATCTGCAGCAGCAAAAACGTCCAGCTCACTCTTGACGAGTGTGTCTTTACTTTGTTTTGGGGTTTAGGGCTTTAAGGGTTTAGGTTTAGGGTTTAAGGGTTTTGGGTTTGGGGTTCGCCAGGTTTGGGGGTCTAGGGCTTCGGGTTGAGAAAAAGAAATGTACCTTAGAAGAAAACAGGGCAAGGTTACCACTACCAACCCCCAAGCGAAGTGAAGCGTGGACGATAAAAGGAGCCCAACAGAGCACTTTAAAGTTTCCTGGGAAGATAACGTAGCGGCCATAATAATTGGAATAGGGTTTTGGGGCCCGTTACACCATAGTTATAATAAGGAACCCCCCAAAATAGTATAATATAGGTACTCATTAAGGCCCTTCGTTACAACAAGGAACCCCCGCCAATAGTATAGGTACTCATTGAGACCCCTAGATTATGTGGTTCCCTGGGCTCCTACAATCGAGCTCAAAGCTACCCGAAGCTCGGACGCCCTAAACCCTAAAACCTAAACCCTAAACCCTAAGACCTAAACCCTAAACCCTAAAACCTCAAACCTAAACCCTAAACCCTTACCCCTAAAACTTAAACCCTAAACCCTAGATTCTGCAGGATGCCCAAAATGGAAGTGAAGTCGAGGCTCGGAGGACTGCTCCCCAAACCCTGGAGCCCGAAGACCCAGACACGCAAAAGCAAGAACGCCAGAGTTTAGGGTTTAGGGGTTCAGCAGCTCTGACTTTGAAGATTTCAAGTCCAGCTATTTCTAGTCAAGCTATCTTCAAGAACAAACCCCACCCGCCCAGAGAATCCCCTCACATTAGAATTAAAGTCTTATTTTCACGTACATACAACTTAAAGAAGTTATTACATTTCCGTAAATTCTGTTCTTGCCAATGGATCTTTCAAGAGAGCTACTTAAGAAAGAAAGGACTGCCCAGACCAGCTGAAGCTGCGGTCACGTCGTCGCTTTACGATAGCAACCACAGCTGTCAAATGTCATGACTTGCATCTCCTCAACGATCCACAACAAAGAGCTTCGACGAGGCTAGCCGTACAAGCTAGATGTTTTGACCCCTGGAGGGGCCCAGCTTTAGAAGACAGATGTTTTAAGCTTTGAAGAAGCTAGCCGTGCAAACTAGATGTTTTGACCCCTGGAGGGGCCCAGCTTTAGAAGACAGATGTTTTAAGCTTTGAAGAAGCTAGCCGTACAAGCTAGATGTTTTCTGCACACTTCCGCCAGATTTTGCCAACAAATGTGTGAAATCCCTGGCCCTTTGTTTAATAAAGTATTTACAGGCTTTTTGCTCGGTGGCGGATCACTTCCACCAGATTTTGCCCGCACATCTTGGGCCCTCAACCCGAGGCCGCTAAACACTGGGGCCCTAAACCCCTAATTAAACCCTAGGCCGCTACCATGCAAACCCAAGACCCTAAACCCTAAGGCCCAAACCCTAGGCCCTAAACCCTAGGTCCCAAGCCCTAGGCCCTAAACCCTAGCCCCTAAACCCTAGCGCCCAAACCCTAGGCTAGGCCCTAAACCCTGGGGCCCAAACCCTAGGCGCTAAACCCTAGGGCCCAAACCCTAGGCCCTAAACCCTAGGGGGACGTCAACAGCCACGAGTTATGACCAAGAGCCACGAGTTATGACCAAGAGCCACGAGTTATGACCACGAGCCACGAGTTATGACCAAGAGCCACGAGTTATGACCAAGAGCCACGAGTTAACGAGTTATGACCAAGAGCCACGAGTTATGACCAAGAGCCACGAGTTATGACCAAGAGCCACGAGTTACGACCAAGAGCCACGAAGACTATAACGTTTAAATTACTATAGGTAGAGAGGTTTAAGGTTTAGGGCTTTCAGGTTTAGGGTTTAGGGCTTTAGGGTTTTAGGGTTTAGGGGTTTAGGGTTTTGGGGTTTAGGGTTTAGGGACCACCCGCAATTCCCAAACTTGAGGGGCTTGGGGTTTAGGGTCATTTAGGGTTGTTTTCAAGTGGTTGGGGAACCCTCAATCAGAGTCTTCTGGGCCCCGCGGCTGTAGCGGCCCCATGGACGGCAATGTGTCTGAAACTTCGAAAGTGTAGGAGCCTCGCGTTGACGGTCAACGGATTTGGGTAACTGGCATCAAAGCATCTTGAAGCAACCTGCTTACTGCTCATCCTGGGCCTGCTACCCACTACAGTGCGAGGTAATCTGACCAGTTCTTGGGCCTAGGGCCTGCAGCTATCACGCTGCAGACCCGGCGGGAACCCATCGCAGCTGTGTGGGATGCGCGATGCGGCCAAACACATGGGAACATCCAGGGCCCCGGCGCAAGAACCGATACACGTCACCTGGGTCATCAACCCTAAACGCTGAATGTTGGAACAGAGGATAACCCCAGACTGCCACGATTTCGAGTCATGGGAACCAGGGCTTTGGGGCTGTACCCTCAGGGGCCTCAATGGGTGTAGGGCTTAGGGTGCAGAGAAACTGCTCCAAAAGCAGCTTGCAGACCGGAAGTCAAGTTTCTGCTCTGAGTCTACGGCTACTGCATTCTTATGCTTACCATGGCAATCTCTCTCGCCTAAGCCCTATTTGAACCGTTTATAAGCCCTCAACCGTACACTGCCAATCTTGCGTCAAAAAGGATGGCATCGACCCAGGCAAGTTCTTAAGCCCAGTCACGTAGCTCTTCATGAACGGAAAGCAGCTCCTGAGGAAAGTGGAAGCCTACGCCGTACAGGACGCAGAAAGCGCAACACCGCAACACCCCTTAATTCAGGAAAGATACCTTCAATCATAAGAATGAACCCAATCTGATGGTTCAATGCCTAATTGCAGGGCACCGGGCTCTCTCAGAAGCTGCGAGTTGCAGAAATCCAGAGCTTTACAGGTTTTGACTTGAAACGTCGCACCCTAATAATTGGTAATAATTACCCTGAAAGCTGAAGGACTTGACCACACCAACAAACTTGAACCCGAAAAGGCTATATCCGAAATCCCAACAGATTGCACCCTGAACTCGTGAACTCCTGAACTCACAAGTCCAAAGAACGGCATACCATAGTCTCTCATTCGGTTGGGGGGTTAATCTGTCGGGGGTCTTCGGACGTGGGCTGAGGGTGTAGTTTAGTATGTATAATCTCTAGAGAGTGCGTCGGCGTGAGGCCCGCGTTTCGCGAATAAGCATATGTGTTGATACTGATTCTACAACGATTTTACTAACAACACCTGTGACTTGCTCATGTGGATTCAACTCGTAAATTCTCGAAATACAAGGTTGAAGCTAAGGAACTAGATCAGGAATAAACCCTGAATCTCAATGCCAGCTGCAGGCATCAGGAGTCCTTCAGCTTCAAAGACTGCACGGGCAGCTCCCCTGTCAAGTGTGAACAGGGTCTTGCCACCCAATCTTTCCTAACCCCGTACTTCACTGGAATCCCTGAACGAGATCCTAGGCTAACTTTGCCTCAGACCATGCAGCAAACTGAATTTGGAGCTAAGGATTGAGGGCTTCTGTGCGGTCTAGGAATGCGAGTAGGCTTGGATTTCTCATTTCTGGGACCCAACATTTCGGATTCAGAGGTGACCTTTTCAGAGTATCAACGGACCACGATGCTACAGCCACAAGACCAAAACCCAGGGTCGAGGTTGTCTGTCCAACCTCAACAGCCCGACCTCCGACCGCGAACCCGGGATCCAGTGAGCCCTGAATCGACCAGTGGTCAACACCCACGTGGACATGTTATGACATGCTGAAACAAGAACCATCAAGAAAAACACGAACGCGTGGCATAACCGTCAAACAAAAAAGACAACATCATTCCTCAAAAAAACCCAGAAGAGAGCTTATAACTACTTATAATCCCAATTAAGGTACTTATAACCCTACTTACTAAGTCCCATGATCCTTTAAGGGGGGCCTGGTTGATGCAGTCTGGGCTTCTTCAGCGGCTGCCTGGGCCCCGGCCCCGGCCCCGTCTGCGGAACAAGCCAAAGAAGGTGGAAGAATCAACTAACTAAGTTAGAATAGGGTTTGGGGGGGGTGTATTATACTATATTCATAATAAGGAACCCCCAAAACCCTATTTTAACTAGTCAGTATGTTCAGGGTTTAGCAATCCTTGTAAATTCGACTGGGGATCTGGGTTAGCTCATAGATCGAATCCAGGAGAGACTATTGGTTGATACTGCTAAGTACTGGCTTTCCAGCCTCCGGACTAGTCTGGGTTTCGGTATACAGTGCGTGGCTTTAAACCCTAAACCCTAAACCCAACCCTAAACCGTGCAGCTTCAAGTTTAGGGTTTAGGAGTTTGGGGTGTGTGGTGTGGGGATCATGTGCGCCGTCGTTGCTCGTCGTAACTTCACGCGCCTCGCCGTGCCTTTCACCTTAGCGGTGCCGAAACCCCGACCTAAAGCCCAAGCCTTAAAACCCGAAGCCCGGAACACTACAAACCTTAAACCCCCAAGCCCGGAGTTTACAAACCCAGGCCCAAAAAGTATACGGGTTTGAGAGGTAGAGGATTGGAAAGGATCTGCTCTGGGTTCCTCACTCCGTGACTTAGCCTCCGCGATCCAAATGGGAGTTTCCGAAGATAGGGGACCCTAATATAGTACCCAAAGTAGTAGGATCCTTGTTATAAGGACCCCAAAATAAGGTACCCCTAATTTTCGGAAACCCCCAAATTGTAAGCATCACTACAAGGACTATGATAAAATACTATCGGGGTGACAAGTCATAGGAGGTGTTTCGGGCTTAAAGGGTTTAGGATCTAGGCTGCAACTCGAACCTCCAAACTGCCCTCCTGCTAGAACCCAACAAGACCAGGACTACATGGGTGGAGGAACACAATGGCATACAAGAGGAACATCCCAAGACTATGACATGCCCTCCGTCTGAGGGGCTTGGAAGCCCGAAAACTCCCGAAGCCATCAAAAGAGGTCATGGGAATCCATCTCTCTAAGTCTCTAAACCCCTGATTCCCCATATCCTAAACCCATAAAGCCCCTGAACCCTAAACTTTAGTGTCGGGACAGGTGCAGCATACTGGGCAGCTTCTTCTTTGAGACCGTCGCCTGGCAAGCCATGCGTCATGCGTGTCGGAGTGGGCGGGAAAGGTTAGAGGCATGAGCTTTAAGGTAGATTCCAAACCCACCAAGCCTGCCCAAATTCCTCCAGGCAGGGCATACTGAAACAGCCAGACCCGCATAAGGATGCACTTGAAATAGAAACTCGATTGTTTCACAGACTTCTGCTCTGGATCCCAACCCCGATCTGCCTCCCTCCCGATGTCGTTTAACCCACAACGCTAAACTCGAAACCGTCTAAAGTCAGCCTGAACCCGAGGCTCCCGTCAAAAGTACCCAAACCCATGAGTCACCGCCCCCCCAGAACCCAAAGTCCAAACCATGTTCGAGAAACCAGCACAAGCCTAAAGCCAAAAATCCTCAACCCTGTGTACTACAAACCATCCCCAGTCCCCTCGCCACCTTGAGCACGCTGATGGATCCGACCATGTCGACGAGACATACATAGTCCTCCCCTGAGGGTCGGTCTCACGGGGGTGGTGGGTTTGGGGGGTCGCATGTCTCGCTTGGGCCGCTTAAGGTCTTTAGGGCGTCTATGGTTGTCGGATGTTTTCAGCATTTGGATTTGGGCTAGACGATGCGTCGCGTCAAGGGAGGGGAGCGGGATTCGGCTTTACGGTATTGGGCCGGCTTTGAAGCCTCACTTGTAGTAGCTTCGATGAAACCCCAAACCAGAAACCCTAAACCCCAATCCCTAAACTTTCTAAATCCTGAACCCCAATCCCCCAAACTCTCATCCCTAAACCCGAAACCCTAGACCCTAAACCCTAAAACCCTAAACCCTAAAACCCTTAAACCCCTAAACCCCTAAACTCCTAAACCCCTAAACCCCTAAAACCCTACAACCCTAAACCCTGAACCCCTAAACTCCTAAACCCCTAAACCCCTAAAACCCTAAACCCCTACACCCCTAAACCCCTAAACCCCTAAACCCCTAAACCCCTAAACCCCTAAACCCACCCTAACCCTGCATCCTGAGTCTCGCACCACAGTTTCGCAGCTCCCACGCCGGTGAGTGCTGGCCGGTACGGTTGGCTTCGAGGGTTTAGGGCTTAAGGGTTCGGGCTTTGGTTTAGGGTTTAGGGTTTAAGGGTTTAGGGTTTAGGAGTTTAGGGTTTAGGGTTTAGGGGTTTAGGGTTTAGGGTTTAGGGGTTTAGGGTTTGGGGTTGAGGACTATGCTTTAGGGTCTAGAGTAAAGTGAGTTAAGGGTTTTAGGTTCAGGATTTGGGGATACGGACTAGGGTTGAAGGTTTCGGGATTAAGAGCCGCAACAAGCCACCGAGACATAAGCAAGGGTTTCGGAAGATAGGACCGAAGTCCGAAGATGCAATATCCTAAACGGAACGCCTGAAGCCCTAAACCCTGCTTTGTGGAGTTGTGGGCTGCAACTGCTACATAAGTAATAGATAGATATATAGATCTACGTGTGTGTATGTATGTATATATAGATAGATAGATAGATAGATTTTCGTTCGTGTAACTGTACATATGTACATATATATATATATATATATATCTGCTCTTTTCTGCTCTTTCGGGCTAAGAGTCTGTCGACGCGGCCCTTCTTGGGGTTGCAATTAATTAGGTGAAACGGTGAAAGACGACTCTTATCATATATATATATATATATATACATATATATATATATGTATATATATATATATCTGTATATATACATGTATATAACCACTTCCGGGAGGATCGGAGGATTGCCTTTCAGGAAAGGACCTCAAACCCAAACTCTGAAGCATTAGCCTTTAGGGCTCTAGAGATTACGTTAGGGGCTTACGGTTTAGGTCTTCATGGGGTTTGGGGCTGAAGGTAACCTCACGTTTCAAACTCTGAACCCTGAAACCTAAACCTAAACTCGAAGCAAGAACTTGGCCAGTGCTCCTGCAAGTGCCGCCTGAATCTTCAGAGATCACTGTTCGAGCTTCTCTAAACTCCCGAAACCCCCGCGGCCGTCCCTATAAACACCCCATCTCCGAGACCTGGACGATCAAACCCCAAGTCGGATGGCTTGAACCGTGAGAGCTTTAGGTTTTGGCGGAACTAGGCGAACTAGGATGTAGGCTCAGGGATTTAAGGTTGAGCGCTGCATTGAGGCTTAAGGTGTGGGCTTTTGCATCGAAAGCTTCCATGATCGCTTACAGTAATCTCCGTCGCATCAAGAAAACTCTCGTCAGAACGAACTCCCATGCTTTAGCCTTGATTATATAAACTCTTTCAGCCTTAAATCCTAAACCTGAATCTGCCGCCCCCACACTGGCCTGCCCGGGCGACGTCCAGACAATGTCGGTGACGATGTCCCGGCCCGTCAGGACGAGGTGGGCCAAGTAAAGGCCTGGGGGGGCGGGAGGGCTCGTGGTAGAAAACGGCCCCAAATGGTTTATAAGAGCCTTAGAAGTTTCTGCGTTCATGAAATGTGTCATAAGGGTTCTAAGACTCTAATACTAAGACGGTGTGCACGATCTGGGGCTTGGATCGGGGTCTTGGGGTTTATGGCTTGGGGGGCTTCGGTTAGGAGCCTTCGGAATTAGGATTTGGGATTCAACGTCAGGGTCGTGAAGTGTAGGGATGGCGATGTCCATGCTCCTTCATGTTGGCGGTGTTCTGGGGGACTGGTCAAGAGCAGCGCCAAACTCTTGGTGCGTGGGGCGGGGGTTGTCCATGGTAAGGACGGCAAGCACGGTCATGAAGAGAAGACATGATAAGACTTCGCATAATAGTAGCATGCTCCTAGACTTAGAAGACCATGTCCCTGGACGGCGATCGGGGGAATATGACGCCTTTCGAGAATCAAGAGACCATCATCCTTTCGAGAATCAAGAGGCCAGCACATTTTTGCCGGTGCTCCCTAGACCCTCCACGGCAGTAGGAACCGAGGCAAGGCTCTGGGGAGATCCGACCCGAAACTCGAAATCGAAGCAACAAGCAACCGCCCCCGACCCTGGACGGCTTGTGGTTTCAGATTCCGAATTTCTAGCGGCTCAGGCCTCTAGAGAAGTTGGACTGGGGACACCCACAACACGTGCTGTAACCCCATAACTTTTACTCTAGCAACGTAGACCCCTGAGCTAAACAAAAGAAGCCAAGGGAGCCTGCATTTTGGGATCCCCTATGATTATCCCGGCTTTGGAAAGGGGTGCGTTCATCAGGGATCTACATCTGCTTCCTTCCCGGGCCCCGTCAACACTGAGCTCTGAGCGTCCCGTAGGGTGGATGGAAAAGAGAACGACCTGACTGGCGGCGGTTTGCAGTTTGGTGTCCTTGATTGTGCTGGGGTTCGAAGTTTTTGGGCTTTGGATTTATTTTGGGGGGATTCCCGCTGTTCGTCACGCTGCCATGGCTTCCCAGAGCAAGAACTGTGGAACCTTAGAAGACTCATCGGAAGTCCCAGTTCCCCTGTTTAAAAGATCATGGGAGCTAGAAGAGTCGTGGGTACCCTACTTGGGGTGTTTTAGTAGGTACAGCAACAGCTCACAAAGACCCATGATGATTCACGCCTTACCGTCGCACCCCAAAGCCCTAAGACTGCAAACTTGAAGCCCGTAAACAAGGCCCTCAACCCTACCCTGTTAAACCCTCTCGCGACCCTAAACCCTAAACACTAAACTCCTAAACCCTAAACACTAAACTCCTAAACCCTGAACCCTAAACACTAAACTCCTAAACCCTAAACACTAAACTCCTAAACTCCCAAACCCCCAGAATCGGAGGCCCTTGCAAGTCCCTTACTTGACATTTAGGGTTTAGGAATTAGGGTTTAGGGTTTAGGGTTTAGGTTTGCAGTCCAAGGGTCTGTTGGTGAAAGCACCACCTGAACAGGCTCAGGTTTAGGTTTGGGCTTCGATGTAGAGTGAGTCTTACAATGAGCATAGCTTGAGGTTTAAGTTTAGGCTTCGATGTAGAGTGAGTCTTGCAATGAGCATAGCTTGAGGTTTAGGCTTCGATGTAGAGTGAGTCTTACAATGAGCATAGCTTGAGGTTTGGGCTTCGATTTGGGGTAAATGGTTGCCTATGCACTCGCTGTCAGGAAGGGAGATGTGCAGACACCCTCGCTGAACGTGCATAGCGTTCGATGTTCGGGGTTTTGTGGTTTGGACTTGGGGTGAGGGCTTGCTCATGAGAACACTGCATGTCAGGAATGGAGGTGTTCCTCGCAACAGCTCCGGCGGGTCTAGCAATTGATGCGAGCCTATCCTATAAAGAACACCCGAAGGGCACGGCTCCGGCAAGAAGATTACGATACTCTCAGCCTGTCATAACAGACATGCTCAAGCCTGACTCTCGGTTTAGGGTTTAGGGTTTAGGGCAGTACGGTTTTGGGTTGTTGCTGTGCTTCTAACGATTGGGTTTATAGGGTTTAGGATGTAGGACTTTGTTTTCTTGCTAAATGAATGCCGGGATCCTGCAACAACAAGGCTCTGAGGCCCAGGCCGCGCTACAGTTCGCGAGAAGGATGTCCAACCTTCGTTCCAAGAATCGCAGGCTTCGCACATGAAGCGGCATCTTCCACAAATTCTGCGGTCCTCACATCCTTACAAAACCTCAACAAAGCACTCCGAAACCCCAAAATCGGCAAACCTTTAAAACCTATGTCACACATACCCTCTACCCTTCAGCAGTTGTCTTAAACAGTCCCAATGTTGGCATGATCCCTCCCAACATTTATCGTGCTAAACCGCGGTAAATGCCCAAGGGCAGCTACATGAGGAACCGTCCTACAAATCTTGGAGCGGAAGCCTCAAGCTAGGAAAACAGGAGACGCACGCCGTTCCGGGAGCTTTTTGTTGCAGACGGCTCTGCACGTTTGTAGTGCAGTCAAGCCTTGCATTAAAACTGTGGGAAGTCTGCGTAGCAGTAGCCTGTTGACGATTCGACGATAGACTCCTACTACACGGTCAGCAGCATCGGCTGCAAGTGACCGCTCTTCGCCGCCTTCTGCCATACTTGGACGGTCACCGTAAGGTTTTGCGGCAGGTCTGCTGAATGATCGATCCATATGAGGTTGCCATCTTGGTGAACCTTCCCTGCAGTTGCAGGCTCCAAAGAGTAGTCCAGCCCATGTGGGTAGTGGTGCTGGCAACTTGCAAAGATCCTGAGCTGCTGAGGGCTTTACCTGTAACTCCAACTGCCTGCAGCTTCATGCTATTAAGCTGCAGGTAATTGGGCTTACGTGTAGGGTTTAGGGCACACCTCCCAAAAGGCTAGGTTTGGCCTCCCCAACATGACAAGGAGGAAGCCTCTCAAAAGTTCGCGTCCTAAAGCACCATGCTAAAGCCGGCCGAGCGTCTCTGTACGTGCTGCTATCGATGGATCCGCTGCATACCGAAGAGTGAAGTTGCCAGAGGCCATATCGAAGCTCATGCTCCGGATCACTCCTCTAGCTGATTTAAATGGAGTATATAGAATGGGAACCCAAAGCCGGGAACCCCAAGAATATAGTAGGAATATAACAGGAGTATATGGAGCCTGGTAGGCATAGTACTCCCTTTAAAATTGATGATCGTGAGCACGAGTGAAGAAACTCAACAACAATGGAAACTGTTGCTGAGCATTGCTGAGGGTTTCGAAACTGGAAAATAGAATCCCTAAAACGCTAAACCCTAAACCCCCAAAACCCTTAACCGTGCCTTGGAAGTGACCAAAATTTTCGGGGAGTGGGATTTCGGAGGAGAAGGTACTCGTGATCAATTCCTACATTAACTTCTCATCTTTTTCTCTCAACCCTAAACCCTGCAACCTGAAACCCTAGACCCTGTAATCCTCAACACCAAACCCTCAACCCTCAGCCCTAAAACCTAAAAGCTTACCTACTAAGAACCCCTGAGTCGATCCCTCCTGCCACCCGTCTGGCGTAGGTTCTTGCCAAGACTGGCGCTTCAGGGTTCTTGCCATCCTCCCTTGGGATCCTGAGTTGCGCTGAAGGAACGTAATCTACGCCACGATACCATGGGAGCCATACTAAACTCTAGGCTTAGGGTTTAAGGGTTCAGAGGTTTAGGGTTCGTGATCCTGAGCTGGTGTTAAGTCGCCCATTTAATGGAACCATATCAAGTTTTAGGGCTTTGGTTCTTATACATAGTTATGCTAACTTAGCATAAGTTCGTCTAAGGGTCCTAGGGCCCAAACAACGGGGCTTTGGGGCCAAATACCATGATCTGAATGGTTTTTGGGACCAAACCGTGATATATGGGTCCTGGATCATGAGGGTTCCTAACAAGCAGTCCAGGATCATATACCAGTATGCCCAGGAGTGTAGATTCGTGTCCATGGCATTCATCGAGAAGTCGAGCAACCTCCGCATCACCACACCCGAAAATCCCAGACCTAAACCCCGATGGCATTCAGGGAGGAGTCGAGCTAGCTAACCCCAAACCCTAGATCTGTATGGGCATCTATGGAGAGGTTGCGAAGCCTTCGCATGACTGGGTCGCTTGCATTCACGGCCCCGAACTCACTCAGTATAGCTGCCACCTTCAGCCGCTTAGTGTCTGATGCCCTGATGCCAAACTGCCAGCCATTGAATTTCTCACAGAGCCATTCTTTCAGCCGAGAGGATGATGTACCGGGCATGTCTGTCTGCACCCAAGGACAGTAGATGTGATAACTGAAAGCAGTCTTGTGTCCTTAGCCACGTGACCGGATCATAACTGTGAGAAACCTATTTCTGTGTTATTCTATACCCCGAACCGAGTGAACTACCCCAAGCGCTTACCTCTCAAACTCTAAGCGCTACCGAACCCCCTATCCCTAATCCCTTAACCTAACGCAATGGCAATACCTCATAAAATCTTTTGCTTACTCCTGCCTTGTCTCGGAACCCAGCCCCACCAGGAGAAGTGTCTGAACCGTAGTGCGTGGTGTCAAAGATGTTTCCTCGAGCTCGTCAAAGGTGTAAGTTTCAGATTATGGCATCGGATTTCTTGGATTGTCACATATTCCTGCATATTACATATGGGTGGTTGTCGAAATAAAATATCGTCCCTTTTTTGGGTACCCTAAATAATAGGTGCCGTATTATTATACGGGACCCAAAAAGGGACCCTACTTTTGACAACCACCCATATATAACCCATATCTCCGAAGCCTCCATGGGCCCCCTAAATCCCCAACACAAATCAGCGTGTTGCCTCCCGTGGCTGGCTCAAAGAAGATGATCGTGTCATTGTCCTCAGACGTCCAGTATGTAGCGGGGGCCCGTGTCAGGAGACATGGTGATGTACAGGGCTTCATGGAGATATAGAAAGATGTAAAAGGGGCTAGACAGGAATACCAAGGTTCATAAGGGGAAATAAGGGTATAAAAAGACATATAACATCATATAGGGTTGGATCATGTAGTTCCGGGTTTCAGACTTTACTGACATTCCCAAGGTACACGGCATAGGCCTTCGTATCATGCAGAAAGGCTTAGTTCGACTCCTTATCGGAATACTAGCAGTTGTAGCTGTGTATTCCTTAGCTTCGTTGCTTCAAATCATCTGCAACTGTCACCCAGAAATGCGACTGTCTGGAAAGACAGGCATCTTCCTCGCGGATTGCGGTGTGCAGTCGTTCATAAAAAGCTTCCAGAATCACCTGGGACTTTTCAAAAGCAGGGAGCCCTTGGGTGGTTTCGTGGGTCCGTGGGAATTGCAACTCAATCTGTCTTTGTGTCCACCTTCTTCTAGGTTAGCTTGTTCGGGGGGTTCTTGTTTAATCCGCAAAAGTTGAAAGTAAATTTAGAGAAACGTAAATCCCAAAGCCCTTTTCTATATACCCCGATATAACCCCTGCATCCACTTGGAAGGGTATTGTGGGGAGACCGCTCCTGAGACTCGTCTGTGAGAAAGTCCCACCTTGTCGGCGCGAGAAGGAACCAGAAGAGACGGATCTGCAAAGACATCGCCCAACCAAGGCTCGTTGATGAGCTCGTAGGCTAAGACATACCTACGGCGCTCTTGAACGGCTGGTTTTGGGGTAAATCAAGGGCATTCTGGGTTGTGCTCCAACTTCCCGGTACTGTAGTTAGTAGAGGCTGAAAGAACGGGAAAGCGCATTGAAACTGCTTTACGGTTGAGGCTTTGTAGGGGACCTGGGTTCTAGCCAAGATCACTGACCTGAACTAACTCGCTTGGGGAAGTGTGCTGCATTTAGCCCATCATACCGAACATCCCAATTGAAAGGGTACTGGGTTTCAGGGACTGTGAGAAACAGCAGGATCGCGCTCAATCTTACTCGCACCTAGTGAGGAAAGTTCAAAAGTATCACAAATTGAAGAGTCCAGGTTTTAGTCTAGTATTCACATAACTACATATGTGTATACATATACATATACATATAATATATATATATATATATATATATATATATGGCGATGGTTCGGAAGGGAAAATGATGTCAAATTGATACCTAGTTACTGATTGTTCCGGAACCTCCGAGCAACCTTGCGCCAGAAGCCGGCGAAGGCATCGAGCCTCCCTGACTCATTGTTGTAGAGGAGCCTTGAGCTGGTCTAATGGAGGGGCTTGCTGTGTCTCAAAGGATCCGTACCAGACTGTGGCTCAAGAAGGTTGAGCCCACAGGCTGTCACTGAAGAGCTGGTCTCAGGACTTCGGGACGCGGTCTAGGGCTCCTCTTTTTGTTATGGATGCAGGGTTTAGGGGTTTAGGGTTTAGGGTCCAAGCCCTGAACCCTCAGCCCGATAAATGTTGTAGTGGCGGGTAGGTCTGGATGTGGGATTTCCGGGTCGTGTGATTCACCCAGAACCTCGCAGAGCCTATCCAAAGGCCTCGCAGAAGCTCCCCAAGCTCATGGCCACGCCCCACAGCACCCGCCCCCCCCCCAACCCCAATCCGCCTTCCCAGTTTCAAAGTCGATGAAGAAAGCTCCAACAGGGTCGCCCAGTGCACCCCAACAGCCCAGACGGGTGTGCCAAACGAGATACACTCATGATACTTTCTGGCCTGTAAGGGGAGTCTGGGCCTGAACACCGAACCACAAAAAGAGCAGAAGAATCCTACTCTCGCCGAAACCTCTAGTACCCCCAGTACCCTTTAAAGGGGTCTATATAAGGGTTACTATAAGGGATCTATAAGGGTACTATAATATAGGGAGTGTGGATGCTATGGTTTGTCCAGGTAGCTGGGCTGCGTTGGAGAGGGCACGGGTCATGTAGAGCCCAGCCCACCCGATCTTTCCAGACTCCGCTTCACCGCAGTTGCTGATCCGACCGTATGGCCCTGAGTAGGTATCCTCAGGTGGGCTATTGTCTAAACTCCTAAGAGAGTCATAAAGGAGGTCGGGGTTATGTAGGGGGGTGAAGACTATAGCTCAGATCTCCAGGATCTAGGGCCTTCGCACCCTAAGCCCTAAATTGGGCTTTAGGTTTCCCAGAAGAGTTGATGGTTACTTACTGCACAGAGAAAAATTATAAGAAAACAAAAAAACTTTACTGAACTCAGAACCATCCTAAACGCTACCCCCCCCCCACCCTGGGTCCCGAATTCTGAGCCCCAGTACCCTGAACCTTGAACCCTCAACCCTGAACCCTGCTAAGCTGCTGGGCATCATTTGGACCGTATTTCGGTTTGGCCACAGGATTGGGAAATGCCCATCGGCCATTTCTGTGGAAGTCATCTGAATCCGATGGCCACATGTGCCATTCAGGCAGTCCGTGTCCACAGTACTGTTTGGCCAGAAGGTCCTGCAGAGGACGAACTCGGGGTCCACTGCTTAGGGTGTAGAGTGCACAAAAAACGGATAGAAGTTAGTTGGAAGGTGGAAGTACATTCACAGTCTGAGCTTGCCTACGTTTATAAGCTCAAGCACCTCAATGTCTGTAATGTCTTCAAACACCCAATACAATAATGTCAGTAGTGCTGGGTAGCTGGAACCATCAAATTCCTCCGCGATTCACTTCTACTCTCTGCATACCAAAACCTAACACCTTAGCACCCTAGCGTTTAGGAAAAGCCTAGGGTTTCGGGTTTGGACTTAGCAAGTAGGTGTTAACGGGGATAACTAGGGTTATAGTATGGGTTATAGGGGTCGCTCACCTGCTTTCTAAGTCCACCTGACCCTCCAAGTATGGTTAACCCTCAAGCAATAAACCCTAAATCCTAAACCATGCAATCCTAAATCCGGGGTCCTGGTGCATGTCCAGGAAGGACAGAATGCCCCGACTTCCCAATCCGTTCACCTCAGGGATCAGGGTCATTGTGGTTGGATGCAGCGTCAAGGGTTAACGGTTCTGGATTTCGGATTGCGGGTTTTAAACTTTTTAAGGTCCAGGGAGAATGAACTGTCAGAACAAGGCTCCGTGTTACAGTATGAGGAATATCAAGACCAATACTCGCAATTATTCAGGGTTGTACATGTGAGGTATGACCTCAACTTCCCAAAGGCCCCCTTCTGTTCACGATGCTTTGCCTGCGCTTCCACAAAGTCCAGGTACGTCTCGTCGAAGATCCCTGGCTTCGTCTCGTACAGGTCCCAACTCAAACCCACTCGCGCTACATTGAAGCCCAGGTCCTTCATGACATCCATCTGTTTGTCTGAGAGCTCCTGCTCCTTCCCTCGGCCGTTGTTAAGGAACTTCGACTACATCCGGGTAGTCTACAGCTCTAGGGAACAATATTCTTGTCTGTATAATGCACTGTTTCGTAACTGATCTCAAGTTCCTAAACAGCGACCCAGCTTCGAGAGTTCTTGCCCACTACATTGATGCCGTGGAAGAGAACGCTTCGCCCTGTGGAGTCTACAAAGCTCTGGGTCGTAGGATCCACGCGCACACCAGACTCAGTCGAAGCTGGGCTCAGCAGCTGGCACGCTACGAGGAATGCAGAGAACTGCCCACTTGCCCGGGACATCGTCATTCGCAACTATGTGGGAGAGCGCTCTGCTGCCACTGCAATCTCTTCAATGGCCCATGGGCGACAAGGGTGCAACTACGGATACTTACGTGCATACATGTGTGTATATATATATATGCATATACACTGACACCTTTACAGTGACTCAAACATTGCAGCACCTTCCTGCGAAGCCTTCGCGGATCTTCCG
This sequence comes from Symbiodinium sp. CCMP2592, assembly GCA_905221615.1. NCBI lineage: Eukaryota > Dinophyceae > Suessiales > Symbiodiniaceae > Symbiodinium > Symbiodinium sp. CCMP2592. Next base: position 677,818 of record CAJNDT010001480.1, read on the forward strand.
GGTCTAGGGTTCAGGAACCTAGGATTGCAGGCTTAGCCTCGCATATGCTTCACCATCAGCTTCACCTGGGCGCGGTTCGAGCCACACTTGCATGGAGCGAGTTGGCTGTTGTTGCATTTGACCCTAAGTCTCCCAGGACACAAGTATGAGGGTGTAGGCAAGGTACCCCAAACACCTTGCAACTTATAAGCCCTACACCCTAAACCCATTCAATTATATAGAGCATTGAAAGAGTTTCCATGTTTGGATTTTAGGGTTTAGGGTTTATGGGTTGGGGTTTAAGGTTCAAGCACCTGCCAGTACTGTTTAGTCAAGTATTCAGAGCTCCAAATCCTGACCCCTAAACGCTAAACCTGAAACCCTAAACCTCAATGTACAAAGGTAAAGTTCGTCCTATCGAGAATTTCGGGTAAGCGAGTGAGGTTCAGCTCTCTGAGAAACTGCACAGGCTTACCATATGGGAGCTGAAGGCTTCTATATGAGGGTCCTCATGTTCTGAAACTCTGGTGTAACATCTGGTATCTTTATGGGACTTGATGTGACCTCACTGTAGTATAGACTTGAAAACCTGAACTAAGAAGGTCCTTATACTAGACTACAGAGCTTGCGCTAAACTCGAGGAAGAAGATTCGAACAAGAGCCAAACCTTCAGACCCGAAGCCCCAAATGCCAAAGCCTAAACCCTAAACCCCTAAAACCCTAGAACCGAAGCCTCTGAAATGCTTAAAGCCCCAGCACCCTAGAGGCCCTCAAACCCATAAAGCCTGAAACTCTGAAACCCTAAATCTGAACCCCAAACCTAACCCTCAACGCCGGAATAACAATAAAACAGCGGCACAAACACCCCGAAAACGCTTACCTTTGGTTAATTAGTAAGTTCTAGGATTATTAAGGCCCCTATATTATAGTACCCGTATAGATCCCTTATAAGGCCCCTTTCATTCCCCAGTAACCAAAGGTAAGAAAACTCTGAAGACCAGCAACTTCGACTCGTTTCGGATGGCTCTGGTCCTGAGCACAGGGCTTGGAGGTTTTCGAGGCTTTGGGGTTAGGGTTTAGGGGTTTAGGGGTCTAGGGTTTAGGGGTTTAGGGTTTAGGGGTTTTGGGGTTTTGGGTTTAGGGTTTAAGGTTTAGGGTTTAGGGGTTTAAGGGTTTAGGGTTTAGGGGTTTTGGGGTTATGGGTTTAGGGGGTTTGGGGGTTCGGGTCTCTGCCAAGGCTAGGTGCGTAGGGTTTAGGGTTTTCGGTGGGTTTTGGCCGAGGGTTTTGGGGTTTTTGGGCGTTTTCGAAAATCGAAAAACAGGCATGCGCTCCAAACTGCGACTTGTGACAGGGCGCGTTGAAATTACGGCTCAAAGTGCCGGCCGTGTTGAGGTCCGTTGTCGATGAGGAAAATCCTCTGAAAAAACCACGGACAATGACCGAAGCCCAAAACCTATTGCGCCTGAACCATAAAGCCTGTAGGCTCTACAAACCTAATTCATGCTGCAGCCACAGCCCCAAGATGAAAAAATCGGGTGATTTAGTCAGAAAAGTTTTCAATACAGCTACAGGCCGTGAGGAAATTGAACTCTCACTGCCAACAGCCCCCTTCCCTGATCCTCCAAATCGCAAACTCAAGTGCCCCAAACCCTCCAAAGTCTTGGGCTTCGGGTTAGGCCCCCCTGACCATTAGGGCTTCGGATTTACTGTTTGAGCATATAGGGCTACCCCCTTGCTCCATCCTCCAAGAAATAGCTGCAGGCTACAAGCTAAACCCTAAACCCCTAAACCCTAAACCCCTACACCACTAAACCCCTAAACCCCTAAAAACCCTAAAACCCTAAACCCCTAAACCCCTAAAAACCCTAAAAACCCTAAAAACCCTAAACCCCTACACCCCTAAACCCTAAACCCTAAAAACCCTAAACACCCTAAAAACCAACTTCCGGCCTGCTGTTCTCCTCGGGATCGACAGGCATCCCGGCGAGATTCAGGGCCTCTCCAGTTCCCACCAGAGTGCCCAAGAGGTAGAGTTTAGGGCTTTAGGGTTTAGGGTTTAGGGGTTTAGGGTTTAGGGTTTAGGGCTTTAGGGTTTAGGGCTTTAGGGTTTAGGGTTTAGGGCTTTAGGGTTTAGGGTTTAGGGCTTTGGGGTTTAGGGTTTAGGGTTTAAGGTTTAGGGTTTAGGGGTTTAGGGTTTAGGGGTTTGGGTTTAGGGATTTGAGATACCCTACCCTTTAGCCCTTCTGAACCCTACCTCTGGCTCTCTTAAAAGGGACCTTATTGGGAGGGTCTTTATCCTCAAGGGTCCCCTTAATCCTAACTCCCACCCAAGACCCCTTAGTAAAGGAAGGTATGAAATCTACGGAGCCCTGCAGGGTTTGAACTGCATTCCCAAATGAAGGGGTATAGGGCTGCTTCGGCTTTCGGCTTCCTTGGGCTTCAGAGGATTGTTCGCTGGTGGATTTGAGATGTTGCTAGGGTAGGCTTGGGGATAGGTAGTCAGGCTTCGTAGAGTGCAATGGCGATGACTTGTTGCTCACAATGCACGCGTGCGCTCGGATGTTTGGGATATGAGGTTCAGGGTTTGTCGGCTCCGGATACCCAAAAGCTCCCTAAACCCCAAACCGAACCTTTGGCGCTTGGCGGTCCAGCTTTTCGGGAATTGGGTGGTGCGTTCGGATGAGGATGCACAAAGACTTCAGTGTTTTGGGATGGGAGCTTCGTGCAAGACTGGGCTTTCCAATGTAGTTCAGATGTTGAGGAGACGCGAAATTTCCCTAACCGCCCTCAACCCCAAAACCTAAGTTCGAACTGGCTAAACCCACGGAATACGTCTCAGCGCCTCTCTCTGTGTGATAGGCACCGCTGCTTTTGAACCCCTTCCAAAAACACCAACGTATCAGACCTCTTAAACCCGACTATCCATCATAACCCTGCTTTCTCCGTCCCCCTGATCCTTCAAGCAGCTTTGCCCGCCTGGGTGAAGGAGGACCCGTGCTCCTTGCGGTGTCGGGGCTAGTGCTGAGCGCTTTGGGGCTTCAGGGCTTCAGGTGCAGGATCTAGGGTTTCGGAATTTTGGGGTTTAGGGTGAAACACGTTTAGACCTGGGGCTGAAGGCTTAGGGTTGTCGTGATGTGGCACAGAAGCAGTGATGGCTAAATGACGCAAATCATTGAAGCACGTCGTTTTGTGCGACGCGCAGCCGTGGCCTGAATGTAAAAGCCATTTTCTGGGCTGCCTCCCAGCCCATGCCAAAGAAACCCTTTGGAATCACGTCGCTGCACCACCCTTGCGGAGCTGGCCGTCCAAGCCCCTCTCCATGCGCTCCCATGCGACCCTTCCTGCCTGCGACTTCAGCTGATTTACCCACCCGAAACCCTAAACCCTAAACTCTAGAAATCCCGAAACCCTAAACCCTAAACTCTAGAAATCCCGAAACCCTAAACCCTAAACCCTAGAAATCTGTGCGCCACGACGCTCCACACCTCAAGCAACTCGAAGCGACTCGAACCTCGAAACCCGGCCTTGAGATAGGTCACCGCATTCTGAGATATCGCCAGCACACCTCAACTGTCAGGGGTCTAGGGTTTCGGGCTTAGGGATTGATGTTTTTTTTCTTTTGGGGGGGGGGGGGCTCCGCAAGGAGGGGGTTTAGGGAGCAGGAAGATGCCACGATCCAGACGCAAAGCTTCGAGAAGTCTGCATGTTGTTACTAAGCTCTTAGCAGGGGTCTGCACGACCCCAAAAAGCAGGGCTACTGCATTACTGCATGTCAAGCTTAAGCCCCAAATCCGAAACCCTAACTCCTTAATCCTAAGCCCGAAACCCTAATCAAGCCTAAGCCTCAAATCCGAAATCCTCTTCCTTTCCAAGGATCCGCTTGTCGGTGGCGGCAGCGGCACTATCCGAAAGATGTCATCTTCCAGACCGTGGGAAGCCTTGGATGTAGGGGTTTATTGAATTTGGCATCTTGGGTCTAGTGTTTAGGGATGGGTGAGTAAGCACTGGTCCCGTGCGAACCTGAAACACTTCGGAGTTTGGGCTTCTATCAACATGTTCAACATGTTAACATGGTCCCAAAACCTTGAAGACACCTGAAGACACAAGGACTTTGAGAAACCGAGGGGCCCTACGATAGACCGAAAAAAGTTCCGTATTTCATTGACTGACCAAGCTGCCCTTAAATTTTACAATCCCTCCTCTCTTTCTGAGTCTTGCAGCCTCAGCCTGCGGTGCACTGCCTAAGCAACTCTTCAAGACCCCGAACAGCTTGGGCAGGACCTTTGTTCCACACTTTTCTGCCCTTCTCTTCTGAGAGCCGGACCCAGATCAGATGTGAGCTCCGCTGGACAAGGTCCAGAACCAGCACCACCACGGACGACTCTGCCTCTTCCAGGAAATGATTCGAATCAATCCCAGAGGCTCAGCACGTCTATCTAGAGGCCTGATCGAACAGGTAGAGTAGAGCTTGGGATATATGATGCCATAGTTATGTAAGGATTCTCTACAGTGTACTATAACAAAAATTCAAAACCCTTTTGTAGCATCTAGGGCATCTTTGGGGTCTTTGACAATGAGGGGCAAGTACGATGGTCGTGAATACGAGGACTCCCAAACGCGTGTCCTATGCCCCACCTGGGCCCCCCTAATATGATTTCTTTATATAAGTCCCTAAAAGGGTAGGTCACGTGGGGTTAAGGCAGGAACTATGCCCCGTTTTCAGTTTACAGAGCTCTGGCACACGAACTCGCGGCTGGCTGGGCACGTTGATCTGCAGAGTTCACTCCTTGCTTTCAGGGTTCAGGGTTTAGGGCTCGGGGTTCAGATTTTGGGTTTCATAGGATTTGTGGTTTGGCGGCTTCTGATTTGCAGGTTCAGGGTGGAAACAGCTGTAAAATCAAGCACCCGGGCATGAAAGTTACGTGAACATCCTTCACCGATCAACACAACCCCCAAGTGCCAAGTTCGTGTATTAAAGGGACCGTCAACTCTAAGAAACCAAACCCCGCGACCCAAGCCCTGCCACCCCTAAACTCGAAGACTAGTAACTCCTCTAACCCTACACCCCTAAACCCCTAAGCCCTGAACCCCTGAACTCCTAAGCCTTAGTTCCTAAACCCCAAACCCCTGAACCCCCAAACCCTCGGCTGCCCCGAAAGCCGGAGACCATGATTTGAGCCTTGCAGGTCTCACTGATGCAGCCGCCCCAGCTAGGTTTCGCCTGCGCAGCATCGGGTTTATGGTTGGGGGTTGAGGGTTTAGGGTTTAGGGGTTTAGGGTTTAGGGTTTAGTGGAGTACTTGAAACCTCAGCCCAAAAAACCCTAAACCCTCAACCTTGAACCAAAGGGCTAAACATAAGCCGTAAACCCCGAAAGCCTAACCATGCAACCGCTCGTACATGCAGCCAACACTACAACAATAAGTCCAGCTGTGACTATGATAGCAACAATAATCATAATCAAGATCATCAAGATACTACTGATAGTACTAAGAATAACAGTTCAAGAATGGTCGTCATCCTCCTCATCATCACCATCATCAAGCGTGCTTGCGCTGGTGCAGGGATCAGGGCTTTTGAACTCGAGACTTGCGTCGAACCTCCGGCCTGAACCCCTTTGGTGCAATAGTAAGAGTAAGAGTAAGAGTAAGAGTAAGAGTAAGAGTAAGAGTAATAATAATAATCATAATAATAACAATAATAATAATAATAATAATAATAATATTAATGCCCTCGAAAGCCCTGAATCGTGGAGGCTTCTACAATAGGGTCTTGGGGCCTCTGAAGGCAAAGCTTCTACAACAGGGTTTTGGCGTCTCTTGTTGTAGAACCCTACGGAAGAGCATCATATAGAAGTTTACATTACAAACAGAAAGCCGCCTAAAGCCAAGACCCAAAAAAGCATCCACGTTGTTAGGAAATGAAAAATCTTGGAGAAAGCCCCCAGTCATTCGCTGGTATACAGTGACCTCTTCAGTTAGAAGAGAGCAAAACATAGCACAACTGAAAAGGGACGAAGAGGGGCCAGAAGAACCTGCATGTCGATCTCGAGAAAAGGAAGAAAACCGCCTAAAAACTCCAGGAAACCAACAGGCAGCACCCAGGGCCTGTCCGAGGCAGGCGATGGTCGGCTGATGGTAACCTCCCCACGCTTTGGACTTGGGGCTTAGGATGGCGTCTGGTTTAGGGTTTAGGGGTAGGGGTTTAGGGTTGTTTTTTTTGGGGGGGGGGTTTAGGGCGTAAGGTTTAGGCCTGCCAACACAAGCTGTTTCTTCTTGCAGTCATGTCCAAACAAGCCACAACAGCACTTTTAACCTCAACGACAAATTTCTACGAAAACCCAAGTACCTGACACAAGCCCACGAGTTCGAATGCAGGGGCTTATGAGGTTTGGAGTTCATGGGTTCAGAACGCCACAAAGGGCGACCCGGGTGCCCCACCCCCGAGGAAGGCCACGTCCTCGACCTGCGACGGGCCGCGGTGTAGGGTTTAGGGTTCAGCTTCGGGTCTTCAATGTTGAGAGAGGTTAGCAAGCATGCTTCTGCACGGAGGCACAGAAAATTCAATAGGAAAAGTCCGCAAAGCGCTTTATTCTTTTGCCCGTGCGAGAAGCGGTGACAGACGCGGCTGAGTGCGTCTTCAGTCTAACCACAAACTGGCACGCGTGTTCTTTACAGGTGCACAAAATATCACAAAATCTGCATAATCGGTCGGTACTTCCTCGGGGCGCACCCGCTCATGTCAGCACTTAAGATCGAACCGCTTCGAGCCTGGGGTGTTCGGACAAAAGCAAGAAGCATGCCTCTCGGGAAGTAGGATCATTCTTGAGCTTCCCATGCTCTCCACACTTTCCCAGTGCCTGCATCAGCAAGTCCCCACCGAATTAGCCGGCCAACTTCTCCAAATTGCTGCCAACTGTCCATGGCATTCCAGGATGCCAATAGTCCGGACTTCGGGTCAAGAATCAGCGATTGCAGGTCTTTGTTGAACTGGTCGATGCCCATGCTGTTCTTTATCTTGTTGAATATGAGCTCTTTGTCCGTACTGGAAGATGCATGCATGCTCCGAACATCTAAGTTCTCCAAAGTGCATGAGTGTTGCAAAATGGTCCTTTTCGAAACTAGCTTCAATGACTGATCCATTTGCAGACGCTTGGCTTCTGCAATTTCGGCGACACACCATGCACGATGAAACAAGTCAAGATCTTGGTCGGCTGCAATGACTTGTCTGCAGCCTCCCGTTCTGACCAGGTGACACATCATGTCGTCAAACTTGTTGATCTCCGACGCAGAGCTTCGGCCGTCCGGATCAATGATATTCACGCAACTGCAATGACACACTGGATGTAGCTCCTGGGTGAGAGGATCACGGTCATAAGGGTTGCTGTGGCATATGCTCACATGCTGGTTCACAGCAAATGCACAGATCCAATAGGTGTACTCGAGGCAGCTGCTTTTGGCCAGGATTTCGCAGAGGAAAGCAGGGTCTTCCTCCAGCAGGTTTCTCGCCAAGCTAAAACTGCATTCCTTCAGTGCATCCGCGGCGATGGCCGCCAGCAAATCTTTAAAGCAATTTCCCCAGTTATGGGTGACCATGATCCCGGCTCGGCGGGCACCATCCCTGTTCAAAGCTGAGGCTGCATAGGCAGATTCCTCTTCGCTGGTGAGAGGAATGATTGCCCTGCGGACAACGTCTCTCGTCTTGTGCTGTGTGGATACATACCTATACTGAACTTAGAACCCTAGCAAAAATTAAAATTTCAGCTGTTTCTTAGGGACTATAATACCACAAATTAAAAAAACAATTCTAGGTACCCCAAGGATACTCCCAGTCTGAAATGCCAGGTAGGTCTTCCTGATAGAAGAGCAACAGGCTGCGCAATGTTGTGCCCCGCAAGGAGAGTTCTGCAACCTTTGCTGTCCACTCCGGGCTCCGCTCCTGGTCTCTTGTTGACGGGGACGTCAGGCGCATTGCATGTTACTTGCTATAGACCCCGGATCCCTCAACCAAAAACCCTGAGCCCTAAACCCGAACCCTGAACCCTAAACCTTAAATCCTAAACCCTAAACCCCTAAACCCTAAACCCCTAAACCCTAAATCCTAAACCTTAACACTTCCCCAGAGTCGGTTTTTGCGGGCCGCCTCCTCGGAGCCGCCTTCCGACATACGCAGCAGCCCTTTGCGTCTGCGAGCAACCTGTGGCTGCCGGACAGGAGCCTCAGGGCTCTGAGTTGCAGCCCTTATTAACTTACCTTTGGTTAGTAGGGAATGCAAGGGGCCTTATAAGGGATCTATAAGGGTACTATAATATAGGGGCCTTAATAGTCCTATAACTTACCTTTGCTTAGTAGGGAATGGAAGAATGGTAGTAATAGTAGTTATAATTGTACCCCATTCCTCCATTCCCTACTAAACCAAGGTAAGATAAGGGTTCAGGGTGTAGGGTGTAGGGTTCAGGGGTTCTCTGAGTTGCGGCCTCCGGTCAAGGTTTAAGGTTTAGGGTGGAGGGTTTAGGGTTAAGGGTCTACCGGTGCCGAAATCAGTTGTTACTGTGGTTCAGGTCTTTCTACCGCAGCCCTAAACCCTAAACCTTTTCCGCAAAAGGGTACTACTGACTGGCCTAGGAGCAGCACAGCGATCGCATTCCCCAAAGATCCGAGGCTTGAATGAAGACTGCTATGGATGAAGGACCAGTAGTCTCAAAAACCCCTCCGAAACCCCAGAGCCAGTCAATTGCATAGAGCCCAGAATAACTTGAAAGTGCGGCTGGGAGCGCCAGCGTTGTGAGCACGAGGCTAAAGGATAGACCGGCCACCTGCAAAGCAACGAGCCTCCTTGCTCGTCTCAATTGCGACCTCGCAGAGACAGGAAGCTCGGTGCTGCCTGCAAGGCGCCGCAGCTTCCGTAACATCAGGAAGGAATAGCTGAGAGAGCAGATACCCAGCGTACCGATCACCATGTGGATGCACCAAGAGGTCTGGACCAAGACCAACACCACTTGTAGGAAGCTTCCCTCTTGGCTCCGACGGCCTGGATCAATGAGCCACTCCATCACATGCCCCATCACCGGAGCTCCGAAGGCAACGGAGCGGAGGAAGCCCAGACAACGGAAGCCGAAGCAAACCTGGGAGGTTTCCTCCAAACGTTGCAGTCGATATCCAATGAGCACGTTAATCATGAACAAGCACATCCAGAACCTAGGTGTGCCAATAAGCCAAATTGACAATTACAACTTCGGAAGGATCCGGAAATCTACCACCCACAGAGTCGAAAGCTTCAAAAGTTGGGCCTTGAAGAGCTAAGCCACAGCACCAGCCTGCAACAGAGGAAGATGGCAGGCCAATCACCATCATCTGGCAAGCCGCCAAACCTGCACCGAAGCACGTCGAGAGACAGGCTCATTGACACCACCAGAGATTGTATCCAGTTGATGACGGCATAGAGGCAAGCTGCCCTGGGGTGATCCGAAGCTCCCGTCCTCTTAAGGAGGAAGGCTGCTGCACAGCCGGCTCCGAAACTTGACAGCTGCAAGGCAAAAAAGGGAACTCCGACGACAACAAAGTGCCTGGGCCTGGGAAGTCCTTCATCAAAGCAACCGACATTCCCAAAATTGGGAAAGAGCAAAGCTGTTGCCGTGACGCTGACGAGAAAGAGAGCAAAGTATGATCCGGGCCATGTCTGCTGGAGCCTCTCGAAACGAACGGATTGACTGGATGAGGTCGAAGTCGTACAGGTGTGTTCAGAAGTCCCTGACATTGGCACGCACCGGAGTTCAGCCAGGGCGACGCACAGGAGCTCAGCCAAAATGGCTGCGGAGATGAATCTTCAGTTTTGCTCCTTCAACCTCCTCGCCAGCTTCACCGACGTAATGTAGGGGTAAGGGTTTTCGGGGTACAACACACTGCAATTAACGATATGGGAAGAATAAGGAAATTGTGTGAACTCCTCATATTTCAGACCCCTATATCAAGAGCTAGAAAGATGCTGGAACACAGCTACATCCTCTCCATGATGAGTGCAGGTTCACTGCAGATCCTGCAGGCTTCAATTTTCACTCAGAGTCTGGCGTGATGCATCCGCAGCTGCGACCACGCCTGATCAATGCTTCCGGGGCTGTTTCATATGGGCATATCAGAAACCGACGGTCAAAGCATGCCCTGGTGGAATCCCTGTGCCAAGTACCCCGACATAAGATACCGCTAATCTATGAAAACCCCCATATGGCAAGGCATCAACAACACGAAGTATCGGTCTAGTAAGGTTTCGGACGGGTTGTGCGCGTGCTTTCTGTCGGTTTCTGTGGACATAGAAGATGGGCAACAGAAAAAAAGACAACGGAGAATGGCATAGAAGATGAGTCAAACCGGGAGTAGACCTAAGGTATGAAGCTTCAGACACCCTTTCGGCGCGCAGCAGCTGTCGGCGGGTAGTGACCACGAAAGCTTAAAGCTCAACCCTAAAATCCCGGAAACCTTCTAGCACCACACTCTGCACCCTGTACCATACTCCAAAAGCCCTGAACCTCTCCGTGCATCGACAACTGGAAGTGCAAGCTTCTCAAACTCCAGCTGTTAGCTGACGGACTTAAGAGACCTGGTGTTAGGGACCGCTGGTGCCTCATGCTTCGGGTTTGGGGCCTTGAGTTCGGGGTTTAGGGCATTTTTCACGGCTTTGGGGCGAAGGGTGTTGAGAGCATATCTTTGAAGTTCGACTCTTTGGATGCGGATTCAACAACACTTGGCAAGATACAGGGGTTCTTGCGCTTGCCGCTCTTATTGGATGCTATGATTTGGGCCGAAAAGTTGTCTACCAGGGTTCTGTATCAGATTTTATGTCTGGTTCCAGGGTTTAGTTCTCGGTAGATGCACGTAGCTTTGAAGGCACGGCACACAATCTTTACATGGATCAAGCCGAATCTCCGGAGAAACCCGAAAGCCCTGAGAAACCCTTAGGGTTTAGGGCTTCGGGTTTAGGGAGGAGACCTAACCCAGTCTTAGGGTTTAGGGTTTAGGGTTTAGGGTTTAGGGTTTAGGGTTTAGGGTTTAGGGTTTAGGGTTTAGGGTTTAGGGTTTAGGGTTTAGGGTTTAGGGTTTAGGGTTTCGTGCGCCTGCATGTTGTAGGGGGCTTTCAGCCCACTCGGCTGCTCCGATTCCTGACCAGGGGCCGACTCTTTCGAGGATCCTTGCTTCAAGTTATGGTAGGGATCCTACTATGACTTAAGGTATCTTCCGTAAGTTATGGCAAGGATCCTACTATGACTTCAGGTATTATCCGTAATTTCCTTATCGAACCCTTGTAAATCCGTATAAGACTCGGGAGTTAAGCTTTCAGACCGAGGGCTTAGTTAAGTGATCAGGCTTCAAGATTCAGAGCCTTTATGGGAGTTTCCGAAAATTAAGGGATTCTGGGGTCCTTACACTAAGGATCCTACTATTCAGGGTACCAAATTAGGGTCCCCCTATTTTCGGAAACTACTACATAATTGTCATTGGCATCACCTACCCCCTCGAATTTGTTGAGCTGGTAGAGCACACCCTCCCCCTTTCGGATAAGATCTCTCCGACGCTGACATCCATGATCGATTCTACTGCTGCTACTCGTGTTCCAGATGAGATGATGATAAGCAAGTCTTGTAATCAGCCACTGCTCGGCAGATTAGCCCGAATCCCCAAAGGGTTTAGGGTTTAAGGTTGGAGCCGCAAAAGCGTAAACCCTCACTTTCTAGTTGTCCGTTACCCCCCCCCCACCCCCTCACAAGCCGGTAACCCAAAAGCCTGGAAACCCCGGAACCCTAAACCACTAAACCCCTACCTCCCCAAAATCTCAAACTCGAAGCCCTAAACGCAGCCGAACTGGTCCGCAGGGGGCGCGCGCGCCTGGCTAAACTGCAGCGCACCCATCAGCTGCACGGAGTCGCGCCCTGGCAAAGCAAAAGGCTGCAGTTTAGGGTTTAGGATTTAGGATTTAGGGTTTAGCTTTTCGTGTGTAGGGTTCAGGTTCTAAGTTACAGTAGGATCTAGGGCGGCTTGGCCTGGGAAGCTCCTAGAGCTCCGCCCAAACATCCTAGCAAAGGTCTGCGTTGGTAAGAAGTCTACTATGCTCGCTCTGACATTTGGGCTGGGGCTTCCCGGTGCTTGAAGATAGAACTCCCAGAAATACTATCAATAGCTTATTCTGGCACCTATATAACACCACAACAAAACAAAACTTGAGCCCTAAGTCGCCGAACCAATGCTGTTGTCTTCTAAAATCCCTATTTATATATATATATATATATATATATATATATATACATAAATCTATATATATATATATACATAAATCTATATATATATATATATATATACATAAATCTATATATATATATATATATATATATATATATATTATTTTCAAAAACAAACATTAACGCGAACCCTAAGCCGCCAGAGCAACGCTTTTGTCTTCTTCTGGCCCGAGCCTCTAGCCCACACCCTACTCGCGGAGGGCCCGAAAGCCGGAATCCCTCAAGTAAAGCCTCAACATATTGGTGAAAAAATATTGGGAAAAAATGTTTCCCCCAATATTTCTTCCCCAATATGTTTGTGCAAACATCCTAAGCCTTGTCGAACCGTTATAGAAGCCCGACGAAGACCCTTGTCGAACTGTTTCTCGATCTGAAACTCCACCCTAAACCCTAAACCCAAAAATCTGAGGCATCCACGCAGGACGGCCGATGAGCCACAAGGGAACACGGTGAGGCGCTCAGGCAGGCTATGTACCAACAAACCTCGAGGAGGGTTTAGAGTTTAGGGCGTATGGCTTTTCAACGCGCTCCGGAACCCGTCACGGACCTTCTATAATCCCTGGAACTCCCGATTCAACCTGCCCTACTTACGGAGTCGCCCGATCCTTCAAGCAGGATTGGAAGCCTTGGGGTGTCGGGTTCCGGGTTGAGGCCTTCCGAGTCGGGAAGATCAGGCCTTCCGGAAAAAGGGTCCGGGGTGATGAAGGCTCAAGGTTTTCCGGCTTAGAGAGGTGTTGGGGTGTTGAGTGTAGGTTTTGGGTTGGTGGAGGCTCGGGGTCTAGGCCCAATGCTCTACAAGTGGTGCTGATGTCAAATTGGTATCGTCTCTGTTGATGCAACTAGGGTTTACTTCTGCTCGGCTTGGTGACTGTTGCTTGGGACTACCACTCGCGGTTAAAAGGATAGTGATTGCAATTACGACCCACTGACACCATTTGACAGTGGAGATGTGAATAACTAGGTGGGGCTTTTAAAGCCTTTGAATAATATCATCCTCTTAAGCCCAATAAGGGAAAATATTAAATGTCCCAAAGCCCTACCTAGATAAGGGAAACTACCGTTAGATCTACACAGCAAAGCCGGATCTTCTCGACCATCCGGGGCAGGGGCATCGTTGCTCAGGATCTACGGCGACCTGAACTCAGGCAGCCAAATCCGAGGACGGAGTTGGTTTTTGACTATGTGGTGGCATGAATGATTGGAAGAGGGTTTTGCTGTAGTTCATGATCTTTTCTTGAACAGGAATCCTAAAGAATAAGATTGCAATCTTTGTGCGGGCGATATAGTAGGACTTGCTGGCCTGGGGATTACGACATTTCGGGTTGTCATGCTTAGTTCTGTGAATGGCTGGCTCTCCAAACAGGAAACCTGAACTGCTCCATAACACCCGAAACCCGAAACCTTAAACTGTGATAGAAACCATGATTGCGATGCCTCAACCTCCAAGCGTAGGGCTCAGCACACTGGATTTATCTGTAACGGAGTTCCAGGTCGTTGGGAAAAAGTTCATGCGGAGTGGTCAGTGCTTCGGGTTTAGGGTTTAGGCCTTGCGACAAGCAGATTCGCAGAGGCAGGCCCGGAACATCAATCTGTGAGATACCCCGAAACCCGACAGCCTAAACTTTCAAGCCCTAAAGCCCCCCCCTCAAAAGAAAGGAAACACTCATAAAGCCCTTTACCCTGAGCCCTGCAGCTCCCTTCCAAACCCCGGAGAACTCCACGCCAACTTGGTCCACGCCCCCGGGTGGTTGTCAATATGAGGGTCCCTTTCTGCGTCCCTGTTATAATAAGGCACCGCATATTTAGGGTACCCAAAAAGACACCATAATTTTGACAACTACCCATATAAGGCCTGAAGAGAAAGAAACCTACTTCCACCAAAAGACCCAACCCACGAAACATGATCTGAGTTCAAAACGGGCCACTTGGACAGGGACTGTATGGAGATGCTCTGACTTAGTCTTCTTTAGAGCCCCAAAAGCAAGGGCGCTTCCCACCTTCGGCTGGAAGCCTTCCCGCAGCACCGACGCAGCTGTGTCCTTAGCCCCAACTGTTCAGAGGGTTCAGGCTTTAGGGTTTGGCTCGCAGCCATTGGACCTGTATGACCACCAGTGCAGACTACGCCCCCGCCACAACCCTATCTTGATAATTAAAGCCGCTTTGCGAGCTCAATTGCACGAGTCAAAGCCCAATTGAGATATCCCCAAAGATATCTATTGCTATTACGATTATTATTACTACTACTATTACTACTATTATTACTATTATTATTACTATTACTATTACTGACGAGTGTACCTTCCATTCAAGCTACCGGCCTTGTAGGTCGATGCCACCTCCAAACCGTAAAGCTCCTGAAAGAACAAACTCTAAACCCTTAAACCCCTAAACCCCTAAACCCCTAAACCCTAACTAACCTTAAAGCTCCTGATAGACAAACTCTAAACCCTTAAACCCCTAAACACTAAACTCACTAAACCCTAACTAAACCCTCGAAACAGAAAACACCGAAACCTTGAGGCCCTAAACCGTGCCGTCAACCCCAACCCCAAGCACAGAACCCTCCACCCTGCGCCCTCGGCCGCCAACCTGGATGCCGTGGGGCAAAAAATCACAATAGGGTTTAGGGCAAGTTTAGGGACCTTGCGAATCAATGCAGGGTTTTCGAATGCTCCACGAAACACAAGCGGGCCACTCTTTTTTCTGCGTCATACCGCACATGGAACATGGAACAGCCGTCACGGTAAGGCAACGTAGGAGGCCGCCTCCTCTCGCCTCCGCCTACGAACCATCAACAGGACGACTGAGCCCAGCAGCAAGTTGAGGGTTAGGCTGGCACCCAACACAGCCAAGTGCATGCTGCCATAGGTGTCTGCAGCATCGGCGTCTGACCTTTCTGGGCGCAAGGGCAATTTTCCAACTCAACGTATACCACAGCTCTTACACTCTTAACTGATACAGTACTTAGCAGACAATGCTTCAAACACATCTGGGCCACTTCGATGATAGCAGCGATGTCGGCCCGATTGCACGTCGCAGCTCAAGCGGCGGAGGACTCTCCAGGAGAGCTCCCCGAGCCGAGCAGGCGTCATTCTTCTCTTCCGAGAGGTAGCGCATATCGCAAATGTAATCGAAGTAATCATAATTGCCTGTGCCACACACTGACTGCAATGATGATGATGATGATGATGATGATGACAACGATGCTGATGATGATGCCATGGTGATGGTCGTGCCGATCATCACCGCCATCATCATTATCGTATTTGCCATGTTGATGGCCTTCCTCATCACTCTTCCCAAAACCGTCGCCGCCGTAGCATCCGCGAAGCATCATCATAACTGTACTCAGGAACACATGGCCACCATCATCACCACGCTGATAAACAAGGACAACCATGAGCATCATCGTGAGACTGAAGTTAGCCTTCATCATGATGCTGGGACAAGTTGAACACATTTTGTGGCTTAGGATTTGCAATTAAGAGAGCCCGCTTCTAATTGAAGTCTTAGTATAACCCAAATGGTTGCGGATATACAGAATCGGGTGTTTCGCATCCCGATTCGTAGATACATTCCCTACACCCTCAACCCCGAAACTCCAAACCCTAAACGGGTAAGGGGTTCAGGGTCTAAGGGCTTTAAGGGTTAGGCATCCTTAATCCTACCTAACAACAGCATAAGGGATCCAAAAGGACACACACCGGGGTCGAGCCTACCGTCTGAGAGAACATGTGGCTCACGTAAGTGCGCAGGAGGCCCGGGTCTCGCTGCAGTGCCATCCAAAGCTCCTCTTCGAAGGTTTCTTTTGCAATTGCCGGGCAGTTCACTCATTCCGACTCATTCTCTATATTTCACGAAGAAAAGTGTAAAAAGGGTTTAGTGCACTTAAACTTCCTCGTGTTCAACAGCTGAAGATTGAGGGCTTAGGACGAAAATCGGAAGTGTCAAAAATTGCAAACACACACATAGCCTGCGTCCTTCGTCCTTGATCCGAAGCTCCGCCGAAAATCCCCCAACCCTACATCTAGGCCCTAAACGCCACACCCGGGATGCAAAAGCTACAGGTAAACATTGAGACTGACAAATCGACATTAGCCGAAGCAGTGGTCTGTGCTGGAAGTAGCGCTAAACCCTCTGCCCCTGCCCTAAACCTCGAAACTCGAAGTAGGCAAAACCCTAAGCAGCTAGTTAAGCCTGCAAGCCCTGAACCCCAAAACCCACAACTCCAAGCCCCTTTAAAGCACACACACACACACACGGAATGTTAGGTTGGGTTTCTTTATGCGAAGACCGGGACTGATGACCAGGTCTTAGGCGAACATACATCAGTGATGTTTGACATGTGGCATCATGGACAGCAACTGCGAAGGGGAGGCGCAGAAAGTCTGTAACCTGAGACCTCTACCTGCCTGCCTAAACCACAACGCCAGCCTGAACCCCAACGCACCGAAGAGCATGACAGAGAACATAAGCCCCGACTGGCTGCGGCAACCAGACATGTAAGTGAGTACATCGCTGCGGTCTCGGCTGTTCCTCAAGCAATGAGTAATGACGGCATCCCAGATGCACACAAGCGCTGAGCACAAAGATGGGGTTCTTGGCTTAGCCCCGCGCCCTGTCCAAAAACACAGCGGAATAATAGCGAAGCGAAGAATAACCAACGCACAGCGAAGGTCCATATACTATGTCACAAGCAGAATGCAGGAACGTGGTCAAAGCGTCCCCCGACCATATCCTGATGCGTGACTGGAGCTTCGTTGCACCAGGCCAAGCCACACACCCCTGGTGCCCCTGCTGATTTCAAAGCACGCAAACTAATCAGGAGCTGCACTGTGCGAAAGAGCGTGGCCTGAAGTCCCTTGGATACGCTGTCACACACACACACACACGCACACACTAATCAACTATGTCGGTTTTCGGCTCCTGAAGCTCTTCCGGATCCAGGCCCACACCGTACTGGTCGCGGAAAGAATACCTGGGAAGGGAGTAGCAGTAGCACAGTGGCGGTAGCAGTACCAGTAGTACCAGTGCCAGCAGTAGTAGTAGGAGTAGTAGTAGTAGTAGCAGCAGCAGCAGCAGCAGTCGTAGTTGTAGCAGTAGTAGTAGTAGTAGTAGTAGTAGTAGTAGTAGTAGTAGTAGTAGTAGTAGTAGTAGTAGTAGCAGTAGCAGTAGTAGTAGTAGTAGTAGTAGTAGTAGTAGTAATAGTGTTCTGCGTTTGCAGCCTCCTTCACCTCTTCCAGCTTTGGGCTTTGATTTAAGGTGTAAGGCAAGGTTTCAGTATGGTACGCCCTGGTGGGGCTTTAGACTTCACATTAGAGTACCAATGTCTGAGCTATACCTTTAACCTGAATTCCTACCTAAGCCCTAAAGCCCTAAAGCCTAAACCCCTAAACCCCTAAACCCCTAAACTCCCTGCTCCAGGGTAACTGATAATTAACGTTCAAGGCACTGCTTCTGCCAGAACTTCCAGGAAACCTCCTCGTCCCTGCCCAGCTGGTGCAGCTTCTCCCATCGGCTGTCCATGTTCAGCTGGATGTCGGTATCCTTCAACATACACATCAAACCGATGTAAATTAGGGATTAACTATGCTCCAGGCTGAAATCCTGAACTCTGAACCTGTGAGAGACGCGAATGCCCCCTGAGCCTGAATCCCTGAAACTGTTTAGGGCTGAAGTGTAAGGACTTAGGGTTTAGGATTTCAAGGTTTAAGATCTCAAAACCTCTGCTTTGCAGGGCCAAGCTCCGCCA
This sequence comes from Symbiodinium sp. CCMP2592, assembly GCA_905221615.1. NCBI lineage: Eukaryota > Dinophyceae > Suessiales > Symbiodiniaceae > Symbiodinium > Symbiodinium sp. CCMP2592. Next base: position 695,835 of record CAJNDT010001480.1, read on the forward strand.
AGCGTAGGAAGTACTGCGAGAAGTCGGAGACCTGGTGCTCTTTGGACACCTCGAACATCCTTCGTTCAGGCTTCAGAGTCTGGGGTTTAGGGAGTGTAAGGGTTTCGGGTTCAGAGTTTAGGGGGTTTAGAGGTTTACCTCGAACTACCATAACCCACTTTATTGCGGGTTCTTATTATAAGCCCTAGTATGGAAATTATAGGGACCCTACAAAATAATAGGCTTTGGTAGTTCAAGGTAGGGGTTTAGGGGGCCTTCCTCTCTCGCGGTGCGTAGAAGAAGGGAAATGGTCTGTAGGGTCAGCATCAGCTGCGCTAATCATCTTGAAACCCTGCAGAGGACAAGCACCTGTGCTGCACGGCAACTCCTGCATCCCTTTGCCCGAAATCTTGAATGCAGACCCCTCATGGAAATACATCCTTTCATGAGCTTAAAGTCTCCAAGCCCTAGACCCTAAACCCGGAACCCTGCAGGCCCAGAGCAAATGTACACAGGGCCGAATCAGCAGGAAGAGTTATCCCTCTACCGCCCCTGTATACACCGCAATGTACCTCCAAGGCCTAGCTCTAATTATCAAGGCACCTCTGAATTTATTTGTACAGCTTTGCATTAGGCACGTCCCTTGGACTTTCAGCCCGCCCGAAAGAAAAGAAGGCTCGGGTACAAACCGTATAGACCCGATAAAACCCTACAGTAGTAGTACGCCTAGCAGGGCCCTTGTACCTTATACCCTGGTAGAACCCTTGAAAGTACTGTACTATCTTCAACCCCACGGAAACTTGAGCTTCTTTGCTCGGCTCCATACACCCGAGTGCGGTCCTCCAAGAAGGGTTGCAATGCTTCCGCGGGGTCACACCTGGGGCAACTGAGGAGGCTGAAAAGCCCTGCGTCCCGGAGTTCGGGCTTAGAGCTTAGGGTTTAAAGTTTCAGGGGCTTTAAGGGCTTTGAAGGTGTGGACCCTAAACCCTACACCCTGAACCTTGGACTTATGAGCTTAAGATTCCTTCGGCTTCATGCCTGCGCTCACCAAGATGGAGGACACCGCTCGTGGCCGCGGGGTTTCTTCCCAAACCTCACAGGGGAGAAATCCGAAGCTTCGTATTTCAGCATGCAGGAAAGGAATCTGTTGTTTAAGGTGCAACTTGGTAAACCTTACGGTGACCCTTGCAGCAATCTTATAGCAACCCTGGCAGTAGCCTTGACAGACATTGCAGGCTTGTTTAAATTGGCCCTCAGTTCTGTGATCCCTTCGACAACCCAGCTCTCAATACAAGATTGATTAAAAGGCCTGCCCAAATCCTAGAGATCATGATCGCCGGCTAATCCAGTACCCACTAGGCTCGACACTCACAAGCCCAATCATCGCAGTTTGCAAACCCCAGGCCATGCGAAACTCGTCGTTGGAATGATCTCCATAGAGCTGTACCTGCACGACAACAGCCGCGAGCTGAGACCGGAGCAATGATATCTCAAGTCAGCAGAATTAGGTTTGCGGGAGGTTTTACTTGCCTTGTCTCAAGGAGGAATGGTATAAATGACTGCCAAATGGAAGACCGACGTTTGGGGCTTTTTGCAGCGCTTCGAAGCCTCAAATGGGACTTTCCCCTAGTAGGGGATCCTAATATAGTACCCTGAATAGTAGGTACACTACTACAAGGACCCCAAAATATGGTACCCCTAATTTTCGGAAACTCCCTAAACCCTAAACCCGACAGATCCCTTATAGGAGCCCTCAAAGGATCCCCTTGAAGGACCTCAAAATAAGGTACCCCCCGTAATTTTCGGAAACTCCCAAGTCTAAGGTGCCAAGGCTTGCAAGTTGGGGCGAGGCCTCAGGACATCGCAGAGCTTTTGAGAGCTACGGAAAGTGCCCCAAACTGAGTTTTGGGTTTAGAGTTCAGGGTTTAGGGTTTAGGGTTGAGGGTATTTGTCGGGTATCATTGGGAACTAAAGGTTAACCTTTTTGGGTATATAGGGATTATATAGGGGCTATACTACCCCAAAAAGGTTAAAGGTTACCTACTCTACTGCTAGGGGGAACTACGGAAGGTGCCACCAAGTTCACTGATGAGCGCTGGGAATTCTGGATTCGGGATTGCAGAAATGACGAAATTACTACTCCGTCATAATCGCTATCATCCTGCGAAACGTAGCGAAGGAGGGGGACCATAGGAGCGGCAACCAAACGATAAGCTCTGAACCCTAGCAACAATCAGCATCTCGAGTTCCAGCCTCGATGATGTCTGCAAAGTCCTGTGTGAGGTGTTTGAAGTCATCCAGATGCTGTTGGCAGAAGTTGTTGCTTCCAACCTGGACGGCTGCAGGAGAGCATCTTGTTCAGGGTTTAGGGTTGCGGGTCAGGGGTTGAAGTATTGATTTGGGAATGTTGACAACAAGAATCATCAATCTGCATATGATACTGATCGTTCTGATATTCAATACTGCAGATCCTGCAATAGTAAGCTCTGCTCCCCGAACGAAGAACGGAAGAAGGATCCTAGTATCGGCCTGGCAAAGAAGATTATCATAAATTAGGGTCCCCGTGCCTTAAACCCTACACTACGCCAAAGCCTCCAAATCCCACCCCATAAACCGAGATCCTATCATCCCCAAACCCTAAGAAACATCTTCCGGAGCCCTTTCCGGATCCCTTGCGGGTCCTAAAGACCCCAAGCCCCCGCCGGTGGCCTTGTTCCCGGGCGGCACGTGCCCTGCGACGATGACGCGCTGTCCCGAGCTACGGGCTTCTAGGAGCTCCTGAACCAAAGAAAGCCAAGCATTCCGGGTTTCGGGGTGTAGGGAGTTTCGGGGTTTAGGGAGTTTAGGGGTTCAGGGAGTTTAGCGGTTCAGGGTTTCGGCATTTTTTGAAGTGGGCCGTGCTCTCCCTTGACTTCTCTCGCACGGCCAAGAAGGCCAACTACTCCAGGTTTCGCGGTTTATAGGGCTTACGGCTTGGAGGTTTATTGACTTAGTGTTGAGGGGTTTAGGGTTTGGGTGGGCGTTTGTTGTGGGGTCTCAAACTTTTGCATCAGGGCTTATGCATACCCAAGCGCGAATTGTGTCGACGTGCGTACGTTCTGCTCCCTTGGGCTATTCAGGACATTCAGAGTGTTGAGGCTTTGGGGCCCTCGCCACAAGAGCTGATGCTGATACTTCAACAAAGCAACAGCTACAGATGCTAGACAACCTCATGAACAAACTTGACAAAGAAACCCAACCCGACAACTCCAGTCTGCGTTCATGGGCAAGGGAGAATGAAAACCAGGCGCCCCAAACCCGATATAAAACTCTCTGAGACCTAAACCCCTAAACTCTGAACCCTAAACCCTAAAGTCCTGCCGGGCCCAGGCAAGCTGCCCGTACGGATCAGCGGGACGAGCGTCGCAATCAACGAAGATCCTCAGTTGTGCTTAGGGCTTGGGCTTCATAGTGTGTTTGGGGTTTGGGATTTAGGGGTTCAGGGGTACCCCGATTACAGCTTGGGAGTTTAGGGTGTCTTAAGGCGGCGAGGGAGCTTCTTGCTCGCCACATCCTCATCCCATACCCAGCCACTGGTGTCCGAACCGTCAAGGGGAGCATCCGGGCCATGGTAGAGGTTCGCCTCAGAGACGTCCTGATGATGATGATGATGCGGCAACAGCGTGCCGGGTTTTGGGCTTTGGGTTCAGAGCCCCAGGTTTAGGGTTCAGGGAGTGCAAGGTTTGCGGATTGGTCCTGGTGATGATGCACATGCTTCTTCGGAGCAGCATTCCAATCCAGAACTTTCTGACTCCAGACCACCGTGTTAAGCACGATCACCTTAAGTCCTGGGCGAGGGGAGGCGGAGTAGTAGCCTCCCGCTGCAAAGGTCTTCAGCTGCTCACCGCTGAGCACTCCTTCACGTGCGTAGATGGAGGCCACGAACTGCTGCCAGGGGCTGTTTGGCTCCATAGACACATTGTAGTTTGGGAAATAGTCATTGTTACCCATGGCTGGAAACCATGTAGGTGCCACTTTCTTCAACTTATCCGCCATCATCTCTATGACCATCTCGATCGTGCGTGCTTGATGGAACTGACATGACAGCTGATGGCTGGGGATGTCCCCTGTGAACATCACGAAGTCAGGCTTCTCCGTCTCAGCAACGTGCACCATGTGCTCGAGCACCGATCGGAGCAAAGCGAAGGGAGGATCACAGTTCAGCCTTCCCAAAGGGTAGGTCGCTGCTTCAGGCTCCACCTGTCGGGAGGTTGCCTTGCCCTGTGATTCAACAACCCCTGAAACATCTCCCCGCCCTTCAATGGATCGTGGGCTTCAGGAGGAGCAGGAGCAGGCGCAGGAGAAAGAGAGATCCGCGAAAACTGAGAATGGAGATCAAACAGCCCCTTGATCAACAAAACACTTTAAGTTTCTATGGGGTGCCGCTGAATATTAAGGGTGATGAGATCACAAGTACCCCGAGGAAGCGGATTTTGGACCCCTGACCTTGAAGGGCACACAGCTGGACTTGTTGAAAGCCTCAGGAACGCGGCAGACGCCACCCTTCAAATGGCCGCGCTCCGGGTTGTAGAAGGGCTCGATGTGAACATCCGTCAGCTGTGCGAAACGGTAGCTGGTCTCGAGGCCGGAGAAAGACTTTGCCGCGCCGCGTCCAGCAAGAAAAGCCACAAGCTGCCAGATGAACATCGACATCCCCACTCTGCACCGAGTTTCCGTACTGAACCCTGACCCTTTACTCCGAACTCCATTCCCTTGAACCCTGACCGACAATCATGATACTGGAAGGCACAAGCTGAGGAGCCAAGCTGTGAGCCCAGAGGCAAAGTGGCCGGAAGGGTACAGATCGACTGCGGGCGCTTGTAGTGATAAAGTCTGACATGGTATAGAAGTGTGAAAAAGACTTGAATCATGAAAACGGGGTGTTGGGATATTATACTGTAGCATACACATGCAGGGACTGTCAAGAAATAGCATTGCTAAGTGTTTGTGTGCAATACCGATGATGGCACAATCCTAGACTGGAAGAGCATCACGGAAACGTCCTCTGTATCGTCCGCTGCACTGTTGAACCCTCAAAGCCTCCACCTTCAAACGCAAAAACGTGAGCCCGCTTCCACGAACTTCGAAACCCAATAAAGGCCGACAAAGCCCTGCAAATCCCTGCAAGCATCCGACGACAAGCTACACAAAGCAAATACAAATCCTACTGGAACCCCGCAAGATCCCAAGAGTCTTGGAGCTTGGCTTGGGATTCCCGTCACGACTGTGTTCTTGGTTTTGGATTGACGGATCTGTCAGACGCTTTGAAGGAAGGAACCCCCAAAGCAGGGGCTCCCCACGGCTGCGGAGATCAGCAGATGCTGACCGCAGGTCTGTATGCTTCCCAGTGCCTGTCACGCGGGTTTAGTGCGTCTCCAAAGCCCTCATCCAAACAGTATAGCACTATAGTATTCTAGTATTATGGTACAATAATAGTCTAGTACTAGAATAGTATGGTAAATGCTCATCGTCTTGATATGACGACTTCCACTCCGAGCACTCGCTGCTGATTCGGCGGCTTCAATAGACGACGTTGTCCCTAAACCCTAAACCCTAAACCCTATTGATGCCAACACTGCTGCTTTGGAAGTTCTGACAAGGTGACGACCAGGTTCATCTGCCGGCGTCATCATCAACACAAACAAAAATGGCAACAAAAAGCAGCAAGCAACAAACAGATAAGGCGAAGGTCTGAGGGTTTAGGGTTGTAGGTGCTTAGGAAAAAGGAATAAGAGCTCGCCTGCTTTCTTTTTGCTTCGGAAGTTGAAGAGGAGAGTATCTTTCTGTTGTCAGGCAAGCCCGTGAGTCCTGACTGTTGCTTCGTAGGCAGTGATGAGGTTTGAGGTTTGGGGTTGCGGCTTCCGGGTTGTGAGTAGCATGGGCCAGATCTCAGACTCAGGAACCAAGCAAACCACCAGGGGCGGCAGCTCCGCAATAACAGCCGAAAGCGACAGCAACCTCACCAGAAGCACTACAAACCCCCCAATATTTGGAGCGAGGGTTTAGAGATTTTGGGTTCTCGGGTTTTTTGGCTTTACGGCTTTTTGGTGGGAGAGAGTTGGAAGTTCTGTTTGAAGGTTGAATCTCGGTCGTTAAAGAGGAGGCTTGGTCTTGCCTGCTCGTATCGCAACACCACGAGGTAACTGGCCCTGCGGAAGAGGATCACCAAGTTCTCTGGCGCTCCTGCAGAGGAATGAGCCCCAAAACCTGAAACTGCAAAGCCTCAACCCGAAAAGGCATAGGCGCTGTTCCCTCTTACTCTTAGCAGAAAGACTGAGTCCTAAGCCCTGGAGCCGGAGGTAGATCCATCACACCGAACAGCAGCCGGAACCCTGCTGGCCCCTAACACTTTGGGGTACCGGGGATTCGAGTTTACATAAGGTTTGAGAGGTGTCATGGTTTATAGGGCATGAGGGGATGAGGGTGGCAAAAAAGCCTAATGTAGGAACCTGATTAAGAAACCTATAGGCCCCCGGTTTCTTATTCAGGTTCCTACATTAGGATGTTAGGGTTCAAGGTCTAGAGCTTGGCATCGGGTCTCTATTGGGAGCGTGAATGTACTCTGGTATGCGGCCCAGAAGATCCCCGAGCCCCTCAAGCTAAGGAAACACACAGATGGAGGAAGATCGCGAGCCCGAAGTCCAGGTTGCAATTGCATCAATCTCCACAGCCCACCGCCCTTCACTCTCAAACCAGCAAGTACTGCACGCTGGCATGCGCAATATGATACATAATATGTACTCTGCAGGCAGACGCACCCATTCTATGACCAAGTCTTCGAGAAGTGCTCTTGGCAGACATTTCGAACAACCTATACTCTCAGGTAGGGACTTAGAGCCTGCCCTCGTACCGGCGCCGACATAACTTGATCGAGAGCTGAGGAACAGTGCAATCTATGTGCATCGGGACTGTCAGGGAATATTCTACCCCAAACTCACCATGATTTGGGGAACCTATAGATCCAAGTTTTCAATATTGGGCTTGCTGGCAGAGACTTAAGGCTAACGAAGCTAGAGACTTGCGCCTCTTGTCAGACCAGCACAAGAAAACTCCCACTGAAAATCGAAGACCCAACCGTTCTAGAAGGCGGCCCCTTGCAAACCCGATGAAACCATTCTAGAACCACATAGAACCCGTTCAGAACCCTTTAGGACCCTTACAAAAGATCCTCTCCGCATCAGTACCCCCCCCCCCCACCCTCCCCCCCAAAACCCTAAACCCTAAACCACCCTAAACCCCCCGAAACCCCCAAACTCCGACCTGGCCGCGGACGGATCGTTGCCAAGGCCTCGGCGCGACCCGCCAAGTTCGTGGCAAAGGCGAGCCGGAGCCTCCCGGCTCAGGGTCATAATCTAATTAGAGTAGGGCTCCTTTAAAGGGATCCTGAAGGGGAAACGGGCCTTATGAGGGATCTATAAGGGTGCTATAATCCAGGGGCTTTAATAATCTAAAAACTTACCTTTGGTTAGTAGATCTGATTTCAGTACGGCTCCTCTAATGGTTTAGGTTTCCTTTAAGGGTTCCTTTAAGGATTCTTTTTTGGGGGGTTGAAGGTTTAAGGATGTTTAAGCTGATAACTTGTTGCATAATTAGAGTAGGGCTCCTTTAAAGGGATCCTGAAGGGTTCTAGAAGGGATCTATAGTAGGGTTCTTTATGGGGGCCTTAATCGTCAGAATTGGGCTTTCGGTATATTATGCTACAACTGTAAATAAGGCGGTTACATGGGATATGGGGGTCATGACTAGATTAAGTGACTTGAAGGAACCCTTATGCTGAGTCGCAGTCCTGGAGGGTTTGGTCTTAGGCTTTATGCGGGGAGTACGGTTTAGGGTTTATGTCGCAGAGCTCAGGGCTCAGGGTTGAGGTTAAAGCCCTGAACTCTAAATCTCAAGGGAGCCTGAAGCCTTGAAACCTGCAAGGCCTACATCCTAACCACCCTAAGCACAAAAAGCCCTGACCCTGAATCCGACAAGGTACACATCCTCAGCCCAAAGCTTTCACCTAAAGCCCAAAGCCCTAAAGCCGAACCCGAAAATCGCAGAACCCCAGACCGAAACTTCCTAAACGCCCCCAAACCTTAATCCCAAGCCTCAAGCCGTAGTCCCCAAACCTCAAACCCTAAACCCTTTTATAGGAACCCTAACAAGAATCCTTAAAGGAACTCCCAAAGGAAGCCTAAACCCTTAGACGAACCCTAAAAAGGAATCCCTAGACCTTCTAAAAAGAGCCCCAAACTGCTGGACCTCCCGGGTTTAGGGTTTAGGGACCCTAAACCCTAAACCCTGAACCGCTGGACCTGTTCTGCTTCTGTAGGAACCCAAAAAAGAAACCTTAAAATAACCCTTCCCTTAAAGGAAACCTAAACCCTTAGAGGAACACTCAAATGAACCTTAAACCGCTGCACCTGTTCTGCTTCTGTAGGAGATGGTAGACTTCAAGTCGGTCCCCCCGGCATAGGACCTCGAAGGGAAAAGCGACTTCGGCCCAGGTCTTTGGGCTTCAGGGCTTGAGGCTTTTTGGGTTTAGGGGGGTTTATGATGTCTATTTACGTAAATTTGTGTGTGTGTATATATATATATATGCATATTCATATTTGTTATGCGTATGTTTATAGATTTATAGCTTTATTCATCTACATGTATTAATTCAAGGCTTGAAGCTTTTAGGGTTCGCCAGCGCAGCTTTACCGAGCAAGGCGCCCTGGTCGCTTATGCCGCAAGCCAAGCGTTCCTTGTTCCTAAGGGGGTTGCTTCTTGGGATTTACACTCTTTGCTGTTGCCGTTTTTGTGTGTGCCCGCCCAACCCCCCAAACTGCCGTTTTGAATGCTTTGCAGGTCTCCAAATGCGGCACTTTTGGGCCTTTTCCAAATATTCGAATTTATCTTTTTCCGCCTTTCGATTCTGGTTGTTTCAAACCCCCAGAGTTTGTTGCTTTGGGCTTCTCCAAGCCCCCAGACTTGGCTTTTCGGACGTATCAAGACTCCCAAATTTTGCACGTGCGCCTGCCGAATCTGAAGAAGGTCTCTGCCATTTTCCAAACCGTTTGCATACTTTGAATCCTGCTTTCCTTCTGCTCGTCAGACCACAACCCGCGCTGGCGCATTTATGGGCGCAAGCCTCCTAAAATTTGGGGCTCTTGGAGTTCTAGGGTTCATTGTTCTGGGGCTTGGAGCTTCCTTGCTTGAACAGACGAACCCCAGATCTCTACCACGACTTCTGCAACGGCTACTGGCATTAGTGACTATAAGGTCAGACTAGCTACTACCAGTTTCTTGGACCCCGCTGTGTTGCTATACAAGACCTGCAAGGGTACGAGGTCTGATTGACTGCTGTAATTTTCGGCCGAAGCTTGGCCCTGTTTTATCGAAGCGTTTGCACCCCACGATCTGAGGGTCTTGAACGGAAGAAGCAGAAGCTTGCTGAATAGTGGTAACTACTGAAGCCTATACTACTGCATGCTTTGCTGTGAACGAGCGGCGAGGTTGCTCGCCCCTGGGCTCGTGAAGGATGCAAACGTAGAGCCTCGTGAGCTGGGGCGTCTTCGGGGATAGGATTTACTACTGCTACTACTACTATTACTACTACTACTACTACTACTACTACTACTACTACTACTACTACTACTACTACTACTACTACTACTACTACTACTACTACTACTACTACTACTACTACTACTACTACTACTACTAGGGTTTCAGGGGAGTGTGTTTGGTGCTACTGGGACAGTGGCTGCAGTAACACACAGACCCGCGAGGTTTCCAGAGTTGGGGGGTTTCGGTTCTTCACTCTTTGGCCCTGGACCCTAAACCCTAAAAAAAAAAAACTAAACCTAAACCGAAAGCCCTGAACCCTCAATTGAGGTCTTTCGGGCAGTCTGGGGTTAAGGGGTTAAGGGGTTTGGGGGTTTAGGGATTTAGGGTTTAGGGATTTAGGGGTTTAGGGGTTTAGGGTTTCGGGGTGAGGGGTAGGAATACGTAGTGATATTAGCTGTCCTCATATAACTCCATTCTAAGATGCCCGCGAAACTAACTATGGCGGCTCCACTATTGCGGTTCCGGGCTTCAGGGGCTCCGGTTTTGGGTTGGGGCGGTCGGGTGGCTCAGTTTCAAAGATCTTCTCCTTTGAATGGAAGGGTTTGGGGTTTCGCGCGGCTGGGTCTGTTCGACCTATATACCAGTGAGGGAACACGGAACACCCGAAAACTCCCCTAAACCTAAACCCTAAGCCCCTAACCCTAAACCCAACCCCTAAACCCCTGAATAAACCCCTGAACCCTAAACCCTAAACCCCTAAACCCAAAACCCCTTACGAAGGCAGCTGTCCAGGCTCCCGGCAGTCCACCACTGCGCTGGGAGCCAGCTGCTGGAAGACCCCGAAGCTCATGGCTCCCAGTTCGGCTTCAGTGCCGGTTTAGGGTTTAGGGCGTAATGCTTGGGCTTCAAGGTTTAGGGTGTAGGGGTTTGAAGTTTGTAGGGTTCAGAGGCGTTCTGCTGGAGGGTCTGGTTGGAGTCTGCCTCCAAGGAGGCTTTCTTGCGCTTTGGGTGGGCGGAGCTACCCGTGACAGCTTTGTAGTTGCATAGGTTTTTCTTGGGGACGTTTGGGGTGTTCGAACATTTTCTGCTCTCAGTGGGGGTGTCCATTCCATGCGCCGTACCGCGGGCCAGTTGATTGAACCCGCTTATAAAGGGCAGCTTCGGCCGGAGAAGCCGTGTCACAAGCAAGTCTGCTTAGCTTTCACAAGGCCCTGGCGGCAAGTGCAAGCATCAAAAACACGCCAAGCTAATTCCACATAGAATGTGGTTAAACTTCCGCTCCTCAGAAGCCGAACAATGGCAGTTATCAGCTCATAAGACTTGTAAGGGTATATTATTGCCAAGAGTTCAATCTGTCAGAGGATCTGTGGGCTTACCTTTCACATGGCGCTCCCTTTCTCGCCATCGCGATGGCGCACCAATGATCGCAAGAGGTCATAGTCTTGCATTTGCCAAGCTCAGTTTAGAGCTTCAGGCAGTCCATCTGATCCAACCCTGTATGGCAACCCTTCCCTAGGAACCCGAAACCCTACAGCCCAAAACTCTCAAAATGAAATGTGCAGAATCCCAAAACCTACTCCAAAACCGTAAACCAGTAAAACGACAAGTAAACTGTAAACTGTACATTAACCCTACGACGGTCCCAGCCGCTACCAACCTTAACCACCGGCATATCTTTTTGAACCCTGTAAACCGCAGAAGCCATAGAGCTGTAGCATTGATTAAGCATGATTAGTGCTGGATTTCCCTTTTCATTCTACCTTTTCAAGGTATGAGGACCAGGATGCTCCAATTCTCTAGAGACTCTGTTTCAAACCTGAAACAGGCACCGCTTGATTTGAGCGCTCCGGGCGCGTCTCAGGAGCAGCTGGCTGTGGCTGCAGCGTAGGCCTCGCACTTCTTCGGGGTTCGGCTTTAGGGGTTCAGGGTGTAGGGTTTGGGGGCTGGGGGTTTGGGGGCCTTTCGAGTGCAGGGTTTAAGGGACTGCGGGCTTAGGGCTTTAGGGAAGCGGGTTGAGAGTTTTGTGGTTCAGGGACCACTTTGAAATCCTAAACAACCCTCAAAGCCTTGTGTTTTAGATCTGGTGCCCATGCAGAACCCTTCAAGGAACCCCTGCAAAGCCCTGCCCAATCCGTCAAGATCACACAACAACAAGCCCTTTCAGCATCACAAGCCGCCATGCCTTAAACTCTAGAGAGCTCGCATGTTGTGCTTGAGTTACAGCAAATTCCTGAATCAAGGGGTATAAACCCTGCCTGCTGGATGCGCTGCGTGGCTTGCTTGAGCGAACCGGTTGTTGGTTCGGGCAGCTTGGCAGCTCGGAAGCGGTGCAGCAGGAAGGCCTGCGAGGATTTAGGGTCTAAAGCGTTTCTCGGTTGCTTGTGCTGCGATTTCTTGTGTTAAAAGCTCCGATTAGGATCTTTGGATGAGCACTTGTACAGTATGTCAAGCTCTTACGGTTGGCCATATCTCTTCTTACGAGACCTACCAAAAGAGTGCAAGTGTGGGAGCCGAGGGTCTGTGGCCTTCGGGATCTATATGGGAGTTGCCGAAAATTAGGGGTACCTTATTTGGGGTCCTTACAATAAGGATCCTACTATTTGGGGTGCTATATTAGGGTCCTCTACATTCGGAAACTCCCATATAGGGTTGAACGTCTCGGGTCAAGGTGTTCGGGTGTTGCGAGTTGGAGGCTTCTAGGAGGTTGGGGCTTAGGGTTTCGAGTTTAGGGTTTAAGGCACTCCACAAGAATCCGAAGATGGGTTCAGGATGATCCGTGCTGGCATTCCCGTCTGCTTGTATCTTCAAGTTATTGGGATAATGCTGCTCCAACTCTCTGGCAGGTGCAGGTGTAGTTCTCCATGTTAGGGTCCCTTTTACGGTCCTGGTAGTCAGGGTGCCGCATTCTGTTGGCTTCCTTAAAAAGGGACCCTAATTTAGAGAACTACCCATAGGGTGGTGCGGCATGTTCGGGCTTCACAGCGGGATTTGGTCGGGTCCAAGAAAGGCTTTGAAGAAAAGTTTCCCATGCTGAGGATCTCCAGGGTTCGAAACTCTCCTTTTCGGGTTCGTGTTTTAAAGCCCCCTTTTCTACGATCGCCAAAGGTCCCGAGAGGCTTACACAGAGGGGTGCGTCTTATTTCGGGTTTAAGGTTCAGGGTTTAGCACGGAGTCTTGGGCCATGGTGCTCTTGGACACATCGTCTTGCAGCGAGCAGCAAGCAGGGACACACCAGCAGTTCTAAACCCCGTCCGCAGAAGTGGACAGGAAACAGAAACGACCAAACGGATAAGAAAGACTGAACGTAACAAGCTAACCCTCAACTTTGCACACCACGCAACCCGAAGCCTCAACGAAAATTCACACACCCACAGCTTCCGAAAAGCACGCAAAGAAATGACGACAAGCCAACTGGCCCAGAATAGGCTTCCCAGCCCAAACTCCAGCCCTCCATCCGCAACAACAAAAAGCACCCCAGGCCTGGGCCGAAACCGTGAGGCCCTCCCTACACCTTAACCTCAAATATTTCAAACGCACTCCCGACTCAACGCCCCAGGCTTGCAGCTAAGGGGCCATGCCGAAAATGGAGGATTGGAGTTGCTGGAGCGTTTGCCTCAGCATTTCTGTGAGGAATCAGGGCCTCCAAAGCCAGAAACCCGCTTCGACCCCACGATCCCACCCGAAACTGTTTCGAACCTCAGAACCTACGTCCCTAACACCCTAAACCCTAAACCCTAATCGGGAAGTCGAGGGATTTGCAAAAGAGGCAACCCGGAGGTTAGGGCCGCTATCGCAGGCGCCTTTCTTGCCGATACAGATAGGGTTTTGGAACCGTAAGGAATAGTGTTGGTCATTACTCAAGCTTCTATACTAGCTTGAAGCTATGCTTGTTTCCAGTTATCATAATGTGGAAATCATATTCTGTACTGTTGACCGCTATAGCGGTAAGTTAAAACCTTGACAAGAACTCACCAGCTTCAAGCGGTGTACGAAGGCAGCGTCGAGATTGCGAGCAGCCTCACGCGCTTGTGTTGCGACGAGTGCTGCGTCGAATACGTTCGCCGGCATCCGTCGTTCTTTGTAGCAACAACGATAAGACGTTTGTACCGTTACGGCAAAACGAATCTTCTGCCAGACTCTGAGGAGGTCCACTGATTGGGCGGTGCCCTTTCAAACGCGGCGCATACGTTGTGCCCTGGTCGCGGCGTGGCACTGCTGTAGCGCGCCTGCACACAGTGGTTTCCGGACCCACGTTCGCAGCTTGGAGGAGGCCGGCCGCTAGGCTAAGAACCATCACCAACTAGGCTTTCCTGCTTCTGGCTCAGGGCCCTGTACGGTGCTTCCGACCCTTGGTCATGTGGAACCATGGGACCCAAATCCCAAAAACCTCACAGTCTAAAGACGCCAAGGGGCAAACCCCGAAGAAACACTAAACCCCAAACTCTACAATCCTCAATTCTTCAAGCTGCTCAAAAGAGTAGACCCGAAAACCCTGAACCGTGAAACCCTCAACATCCCCAAACCCCAAACCCCTAGACCCTCAACCTTCGATTCAAAGAGTAAACCCCAAGACCCATAAAATGCAAACACTAAACCCCTGTACAACCGTTCTAGAACCCTCGTAGGACCTGAACCCTGACCTTAGACCCTAAAGCCCTGAACCCCAAATCCGCAAACCCCAAACCGGCAACCCTATCAAAGCCTACGCCAGGACACAATCCTGAAAACCCAGAGATTCTCGCATACAGAACCGCCCAAAACCCTTATGGAAGCCCAAACAGAAACCCAAACCTTGTAGTAAACCCTGAGACCCGTCAATCCCCAAGCCTGGATCGAACCCAAACCCTTCAACCGTTAAAGAACTCTCACAGCGGAAATCCTTGAATCCCTTAGCAATTTCCCATAAACCCTAAACCCTTGCAGTAAACCCTAAACCCCTATTGCAAGCCCTAAACCCCTACAGCAAACCTTGAGCCCCTATAGCAAGCCCTAAAGTCTTTTAAGCCCCCAAACCCTTTTCGCAAGCCCTAAGCACCCTAAGAGAGCCCCCCTTTAAAGGAACCCTGTTCTAACTATTAAGGCCCCTATATCATAGTACCCTTATAGTATCCCCTATAGTAACCCCTTTAGAGCTCCTAGAGCACCAAGCGACTTCAGGAGGGGCGACTGGCAGCCTTCTTCGTCCACGAAGCTCCGGAAGGCCTGGTTCGGGCGCTTCTAGAAAACAATAGGTATAAAAAATATATATGTATATATACATATATATATAATATCATATATATACTATATATATATACATATATTCATAAAACTGAAAAACAGAATTTTTGATATGAACTAATTATATTCTGGGTTTGAGGGCTTAGGGAAGTCATGTCTTCTCGTGTGCTTGTGTATGCTTTCTTCTTGGGCGTGATGGTTTTAAGGGCTGTCTTTTCTAGCAGGGAAGGTTGCGGCTGGGTAAGCCATGATAAGTAGAATGCATAGGGCTCTTCTTCGTGCGTATTATGGTACAAACATAATATATTCACAACAGAGGCGTTCTTTGCTACAAGCATACTCGGGAAAAGGAACAGGAGCAAAAACAAGTTGACACGCATATTTGCCAGGTAGGGGTTTAGGGTTTGGGGGCGAAAGCAAGGTCTTAGGGGAACTACAATAGCGGACTTGAGAGGGCATTGCTAGTCATTGGTGCTAGACCTGTCTTTAATTAGCTGCTTATGCATTCAGTTTACGTGGATATTTACCGATACATGAAGCATCTATTCACGAAGGTACACAGCTACTTGTTCACTTATTGCTTCTCTCCTGGTGGTCTCCGCTTTTTCTGGTGGTCACCGTGATGGTTCTGGTGGTCCTGGTGGTCTCCGTGGTCCCGGTGGCCTCCGTGGGCTGTGGTTGTGTTGGTTGTCATGGTCGTCATCGTCGTGGTGCCTTGTTAATGTTAGGGGATCGACACTGGCTACTGGTTGTGTCTCTGGTCATTGTTTTTGTTGTTGCCGGATCATCGTCAATCTGTGCATTACTGCTGCTACTAAATATCTGTGCTTGTTCCAGACCTCTGACTGACTGAATTAGCCAAAAACACTGAATTCACCCCAAACCCCTAAAACCTGAAACACGAAACCCTTATCCCTGACCCCCAAAGCTCTATCCCTAAATCCTAAACAGCCTAAATCCTAAACAGCCTAAATCCTAAACAGCCTAAATCCTAAACAGCCTAAATCCTAAACATCCTACATCCTAAACATCCAAAATCCCAAAACCCTCTAACTAAGTTTGCCAAGAGCTCCAGGAGCCTCACTGTCTGCCAACACGGATGCCAACTCGCCGAGGAGATTCGAACCTCGGACTACCAAGGTCAAAGATCTAGCACTATAGGGCTTGATGGTTGTAGGAGCAAGGATTTCGGGCTTTGGTGGTTTAAGGTTTTCATGCTTTTGCGGCTTTAAAGTTTCGGGTTTAGGGGCTAGGGCTTTCGGATTAAAGGTTCAAGATGTAAGGCTCTGTAAAGGGTGTCGGGTTTGGGGTCGTCTCGTGGGTTCGTCGCTTTCCTTGCTTGCTTCGGGTTTTTGGGATTTAGGGCTTCAAGGGTCTGGGGGCTTTGGGGTTCAGGCTTTGCGGCTTATGGCTTTGGGGTGCAAGAGCTCAAAGTGAAGGACCTCGGGCTTTTGTTTTCTTTGAACTACCGGGGGCTGCTTTGTGCTTCTTCGGTTTGGGGATCTAAACAAGAGTCTGAATCATGAGTAGTGGTGCACCCTTGCAAAGAACCCGAGGAATATGTTGGCAATCATTCCGACCGAAGTCAAACGCTTAAAACCTTAAGCAATAAGTAGCATGCCTCCAACCTCCCACGCCAAATTTTACATCCTAAACCCTGAACTCGGAAGTGGTGCCTTTTGTCCGGTTGTCTGGCCATTTCGGACTGATGCCGTGCAACAGCCTCTTTTGTGTTGCTGGGTCGCACTTGAAGGCCCGCGGCCCGCGGCCGTGAGTGAGTGGGCGCTGCTCTTGTTGCTCAGAGGCCGCCCCGCGTGCTCTCTCACTGACAACAAAGGGGCCTTAATAAGTAGAATATAGGGTTGTGGGATCCATTACCCTATAAAATCATATTAAAGAACCCCCAAAGATGGTCTAGGAAATTATTAAGGCCCCTCTATTGCGGGGCTGTGGGCTGCGGCACTCATGGCGGGCTTCGCGACTGGGGTGGGTTTATTTTTGCTCCATGCCCGACAGCAATAAATCTTCTAGCACCCAGTGGAAGCGGCCAGGAGCCGAAAAAAGAAACGACAACGATACGCAAAAAAGAGCTCTGGCCTAGCAACTCTTATCCCTAAAACCCGTAAGCCTCAAGGCTATTGGACCCGCGAAACTCCATTGACCCTTGTGCAAGCAGTATACATCTTCAATTTTGTATGAGGGTCCCGCTGCAGCTTCTGGAATGCTGCAGCATGCCTTCATTTCACTCTATCGCATATGCTGTATATTGTTCTGCACTGTAAAAAACCAGCATATTTCGTGGTAGCGCCGAGTCTCTGAAGCACTTGGGTGGTTGTCAAAATTATGGTCCCTGTTTGGCCTATTATAATACGGCACCTATTCTTATTTAGGGTACCCAAAAAGGGACCATAATTTTGACAACTATACCCACTTAAGGCAAGGTACCCTGGCGCCAGGCGATGCGGAGGTGCCGGTGACTCCGACGGAGCATGGCCATGTTGGCGGTGTAGCTCGAGGCAAGTCCGCGGAAGCCCTGCAGCTTCAGGTTTAGGGTTGAGGGTTTAGGGGTTTAGGGGTTTAAGGTTTAGGGTTTAGGGCTCGGTTTCGGGCTTAGGGTTCAGGGCTCAGGGCATAGGGTTTGGGGTTACAAGCTCAAGATTTTAGTGCTTAGAACCCAGGCTTTGGGATTCAGTCTTGCAGGGTTTTTGAATTTGAGGGGCTTTAAGGTCTGGAGCTTTGGGCCTGGGGGTGCCGGGTTCAACGGCTTCGGGTTGGTCTGAGGTTCGCCTCGGGGGCGCCTGCGAGATTTCTTTTCAAGGGTCTTTTCAGGGGTTAAGGTTGAGGTTTTAGGGTTTATGGGGCTTTAGGAGTTCAGGGGTTTAGGGGTTTAGAGGTTAGGGTTTAATTCGGGCTGAAGGTTTGCGTGAAGTCTTGAAGCCTAGTTAGGAACGAGTGCCAGACGCGGATGCAACGAGGGGCCCCCAGTTTTGAAAACAGTAGGGGGGCTGACAATTTGTTTCTACATTCTGGACTTTCAGGATGATGGTTTAGGCTTTAGGCTGTAGGGTTTAAGGTTGTATTTATCCAGAGTGTGGTGGCTTCAAGGTTTAGGCTTCAGGCTGTGGGGATTAAGGTTAAGCGTTTAAGGATTTAGGGGAAATCGAGACCCTTCCACAATGCAACAAAGGAAAATCTGAACTCTGGACCCGTTGAAAGCCTCACCGCGGACCTTGAACCGATCAACCCCACAACCCAAAATCTAAACCCTAAACCCAACAGCCCTAAGCCCTAAAAACCCTAAATCCAAATGCCCGAAACCACCAAACTACCCTGACGACAGGGTGCCTTCTGGCAGTCCATGTAGCTTCGCATCTCCAGGAGAGAGCTCTGAAATGCCTCCACTTCCTCCTTTGAAGCGTTGAGGGTCTAGGGTTTGGGCTTCTGGGTTCAGGGTCCAGTATAGAGCGAAGCAAGAACACATATTGGTAATAGCAAACCTTCCTTATTGTCAATATGTTTTAACATACCACCACAATGCTGTGCGTGGCCTAATTGAACCTGGGATTTGATGGGCTTTGCGGCTGAGTGTTGCCGTCTTCACTGGTGTAGAAAGGCTTCGGCATCAGTCTAGAAGATTGGGGCCTTGAGTTGGGACTCTAGGGGCTCCTAAATTCGAGTTCTTCTCGCCAGTGATGCTGGCGCAGTCACCAGGCTGCCTGAAGGATGCGATTGTGCTCACTGAGGCGTTGCAGGGGACTGCCTCGTACACTTAGCTTCTGTCGTGCCGCTGGGTGTTCAAGACCCAGCCGGGCTACGGGTCTTCAGTCTCAACACGGGTCAGAGAGATTTCGGGCGAACTTCGCAGAAACGGTTGCTTCTAGTCTTCGGCTTTAGCGCTTTGGATCTCAGCAGGCCTCTGCGACGTCCAGGTAGGCATCCAGTTTGGCCCTCAACTGCCACCAGATGTGGTCCAGGGACACCAGCACCTCACTTCTTCACATAGCAATTTAGAAAAAATCGAACGACCATAGGACCATAGTGTCTCAACAGCGAAGCCGAAGCATCAACGACTCAACTCCGAAGGAAAGTTCACAACGAATCCCCAACAGACGGTTTTTTGCCGGGGCATCCTTGGGGAGGCTTGCACTACGGAACGTACTACCAACTCTCCTGCCCGGACAAGTGACTCATGCAAATGACCCCAGCCACCTACACCGGAACCTCGTACCCGCCTAGCCCCGCCAGCCCTCACAAAACCCCTGACAAGAACAATTCAACCCTCATCAACCACGATGAAAAACCTAATAAATGCCCTATATGCCCAAGTAAGGGCCTTAATGCCGAAACCCCCCCCCTCCCTGGAACCTCGTGGCGCTCCCGCAACGCCGCTCCCGACTTCGCGATGCGGCTGCTGGCATTGCTCTCCTCTAGGAGCAGAAGGGGTGTAACAAAAATTCTGGGCTTGGGGTCTGTGATTGGGGAAAACGGTATTTTGTAGTCTAAGGACTATGCATGATAAGAGTTAGCAAAAGTTTGCTATCGCGGTCGCTGGGTGTAAAATGTGCCGATGAAGGCCCTTGATGGACTGCGGGGTCTGCACGAAGAATCCAAGAAGGCGTAGGAGGGTCTCCAGTCAAAGGTTTAAGATTTACAACGTCTAGAGTCTAGAGTCTAGAGAAAAAGCCTGACACCCGACGCCTAAACCCAAAACCCTAAAACCACAATCCTAACACCTAAACCCAAAAGGCATGACCTATACCCTACAACCGAATCTTAAAATGTAAACCCTAAAACCTTAATCCTTTACACCCGTATGTAAACCCTAAACCCTTAATCCTTTACACCCGAAACCCGAAACAGGCAGCACTCCTGCCGGTAGACACCCAAAGTCCGGAGTTGGAAGCTCGCTTGGCGCTGCAATTGCCGCAGCGTCTGCGCCATCTGCCGGGCCTCTGCAAGCTCAGAAGAGGACAATGCGTAGTGCTTCTTTTTGGATTGGGAGTTTCGGCGTTTAGGGCTTCAGAGTTTCGGGGTTCAGGGTTTTCGGGTTCAAGGATAGAACGATTCTTGGGGCTCAAGGCTCGGGGTCTGGCGGTCGTCAGGGGTTCCAAGCTGAAATCAAAAAGCAGAAGCCTCTCCACTTTAGCTGTAAACTGGACCCCACTATGTACCCAGAAACTCTAACGGCCCCATCATAGCTTGGGGCATTCTCCTTACTCGGAGGCCGCGTAAGCCTGATGTCGGGGCCCATCATCTTGCTTTCTCAGATTTGAAGAGTGGTAACAACAGCAAAGGCGACAATAATCTTGACGATAGTTGTAACAAGACGAGCAATACCAGCGACCGCAGTGACAAGAGGGTCTAAGGACCATCAGACTTGGCTTCATTTCAACCCTCTGGTCTCCAGCTACGGAACCCCAAAACCCCTAACCCCCACACCCTGCTGTCTCTGGTTTCGGGCTTGGTCCTGCCCTGAAGCCCTAAACCCAAAGCCCGAAGCCCTAAGCCCCAGGGCTTAGCAGATCTGATGGGAGGCCAAAAGGGTGGTTTAAGATTCTTGGGGTAGGGATTCCTTAATATAAACCCTATTATGGGAACCCTAATCCCTACTAAACCCTCATAGGCTGAAACCCCTTTTAGCCTCCTATGAAGATCTCTGGGCACCGGGCCAACATCTCACTCTTGCCGCGGCCGTGGCTCTCGCGCAGGCGGCCAAGCGTCTGGTGCATGCCGTCCAACCGTTCCAGGAGCACCTCGGCAGGGGCTCTGAAACCTCCGGGCTCCTACAGGGTTTACGAAGGCTTCTCTGAAGATTCTCTTACTTTCTGGTTGCATAAGGGTGCTCTTCGTGAGGGCTTTGCTAAGGTTATAGAAGAACCTAAACCCCTAAACCCTAAACTCCCAAACCCTAAACCCTAAACCCTAAACCCCTAAACCCCTAAACCCTAAAAACCCCTAAACCCCTAAACCCTAAACCCAGGTTTGTTCTAGGGTTCTGCACGCGCGTGAAGAGTTCGTGGCAGCTCGGGAGCGGCTCAGAGGGTTGTCTGACTATGGATACAGGGTTTCTTACCTTTGGTTAGTAGGGAAAAGAAGGGTTTAGGGTTTAGGGTTTAGGGTTTAAGGTTTAGGGTTTAGGGTTTCTTACCTTTGGTTAGTAGGAATGGAAGGGTCCTTATAAGGGATCTATAAGGGTACTATAATACAGGGGCCTTAATAATCCTATAACTTACCTTTGGTTAGTAGAGAATGGAAGAATGGTAGTAATAGTAGTTATGATTGTACCCCATTCCTCCATTCCCTACCAACCAAAGGTAAGGCTTAGGGTCTGGAAAGTGGTGACAAGGTTGAGGATGCTCAAAGGCACTACAAACGTAGGCCGCTGAGGGGTCGCTATGCATCATGGCTTTCAGATTATTTGTTGTTTTGAATGCCTTTCTCCCTCTGCTAGTAGGTCACTAACATGAGGAA
Source organism: Symbiodinium sp. CCMP2592 (assembly GCA_905221615.1). Lineage (NCBI taxonomy): Eukaryota > Dinophyceae > Suessiales > Symbiodiniaceae > Symbiodinium > Symbiodinium sp. CCMP2592. The sequence goes on from CAJNDT010001480.1 coordinate 717,081, forward strand.
TCCGCACAAGCAGAAGGCCTTGGGCCGACGGGCCTTCAAACTTCCAGTCTCGGGTTGTTTACGGTATGGAGCGTCAATGTTTAGAGTATGGTCGAATCCTTAGGGCCGGTTTAAAGAGTCTGAAAGATCCCGGGGATTCGGACGGGCTCCCCCAAACCCGTACTGCACCAAAAAACTCTGAACATCTCCAGACCCTAAAAGCCCCCGAAACCCTAACATCCTAAAGCCCAAACTCCAAAACCCAAAACCCCAAACCCCAAACCCCAAACCGTCGAACTCAGGGATTCCGAAGATTGGTTTCGATCTCTACAGGGGGAGGCCTACGAACTGGCGGATAAGGGTCGTGAGTGAGGGCTCTATAAAGAAGGCCCTAAACCCCAATCCCCGAAGCAAGGACAGAGTTTAGAATTTCCGGTTTAGGCCTGGGCAGCTGTGGTATTCGCCGCCGAGGGGAGGTCGGGTACCTCGAGGGTTTAGGCTTCGGCGTTGGCGCTTCTGTTTTTTTTTTTTGCAGGCCCTTTTCCGACTGCACGTACCAGAAGGAATACCTGCGCTTCTGGGTTTAAATTTCAGGGTTTGGGTGGTTTATGTTGGATCGCCGAGAAGGATAGGGCTCAACACCCCAACCTGAACCCTAAGTCCCACACTCCAGCCCCTCAAACCCTAAACCCATATGCTAACTCTAAACCCTAAACCCTCACACCCTAAATCCATATTCTATTACTGAACCCTAAACCCTCAAATGCTGAACTCATGTTCTAACTCTAAACCCTAAACCCTCAAACCCTAAACCCATGTTCTAACTCTAAACCCTAAGCCCTCAAACCCTAAACCCTCTAAACCCTAAACCCTCAAACCCCTTACCAAACCCTAAACCCTCAACCCCAGATATTCTAAACCCAAGGAAGGCCTTGCGACTGAAGGGGCTCTCGTGTGACTCCGAAACCCTCGACAGGTAAGCAGAGTCCCAAAGCCATGGCCTTTCCCAACAGGGTTTAGGGTTCAGGGTTTAGGGTTTAGGGTTCAGGGTTTAGGGTTTAGGGTTCAGGGTTTAGGGTTTAGGGTTCAGGGTTTCGGGTTTAGAGTTTAGGGAGATTCCCCAGGGGTTTAACATTCTAGGGCGTTGTTGTTTTAGGGCTGTGCAGAGGGTTTAGGGCATTTTTGTTGACACCTCTTTTCCGCCCATACGGTAATGTGGCTGGAATGCCACGATGTCGAAGGATTCACCACCCATGCCCGTCACCTACCAAATCAACTCCCACTTCTGCAGAACAACTTGGCTTCTCGACACAGGGATATGATCCAAGCACGTCTTCAGCTTTAGGGCATGGGAAGAGTTGGGGACTGCGAGAGTAAAAGGGCGAGACTGACCAGTTCCCACTGCTTTCCTGGCTCACCGCTCAACCCCTACACCCATCTCTAAACCCGAAACCGCTAGAGCCCCAAACCCTGCACCAAAAAAGAATGAGCCCAAAGCCCGGGAGCCTCCAAGAACGAGTCGATGGCTTTCTTAGCCGTCAGCCGCGAGAGTTCGTCGAAGGAGGCGCCCTGGGCAGGAAACCGGGAGGTCGCCACTTGTGGGGGGCTACAGCCACAATCCGAGATTCAGGTCGCGAGGGGGCTACAATCTAAGATTCAGGTCGTAGGCTTTCGGGATTTGGATCTAGTGTTTAAGGTTTGCTTGTGTCGGATGTGGAGATGGAACAAAACCGATCGCTGATCACTCCGCATCCTGCGTGCCGAACCCGCAAAGGGAAAGCCTCAGCCCAACTCATGATCCAAACCAGCTTTACAGTTCGTGGCTGAGGGTGGGGTTCAGGGGTGGGCTTTGGGCTAAAAGGGGTTTCGGGTTTCCGGAAGTGTGCGAGCCTGTGCGAAGCCGGACAGCTCAGCAAACATGGCATCGGTCGAAGCCTGAGTGGCCTGCAGCGAGGCTTATGCCCTCATCCCTACCCAAGCCACCTCAAAATTGAAAACAAGAACAGGTCAAACTCACCGAACACTGTAGCATGTAAACTGGCTGTTTGAAAATGCACCGTGACTCATGTAAACACCTCGTCAAAACATCTTGCAAGGCCATAATCATGTGCATGCGGGAAGGAGTCGTTTCAAAAGCGTCCACATCATGCAACGACCCGATCTTGCCTGCAACAGCTCACCCTCGTCCTCGGACGCCGACTGCGTCAGCATGGTGTGGATCTCCTATAGGTTGCAGCGCCGAGGGATTGAAGTTTAGGTTTCGATTTTTAGGGCATTTTAGGGTCGTTCCAGCGACCAGGGCGTCTGGGGCTGTACCGGAACGCCTTAGGGCTGTAGGCTTGCAGGGCCAGGTGTGTTCAAGTCTGTTTATGTTTAGGGCCAGAAATCAGTGCAAGTGGATTTTAGTAATTGATGCGTGGGCCTGTACCCGCCAGCACAACCAAAACCCAAAATGAAACATGTCGGGGGCTATGAATGTATAGGGGCCTAAACTCCATAACGCAGGAAGCCAAGCCTACATCGATGAGGTGCAGCCTAAACAAGTTCAACGGAAGCCCCCACCCCTGTCTCCTTCAGGTAGGCGGTGTTGATGATGTGCATGTAGTCTAGCTTGTCACCCAGCCAGCCAGTCTCCGCCCGGGCGGAATCCACGGACCACTTAACCAAGGCCTTCCATCTTTGGTTTTGTGCAAAACAGGTTTAAGGCTTAGCGGTTCTAGACAGACTGGCTCAGTCAATGCGGAGTCCGATGCAGAGTTGCAGCTCTGAAATCCAGGCGAAGAAATGGAGTTCGAATGAACAGAAACTAGCGACTGAATGTTGAGAACAACTCCTTTGAATTGACGACGACCCTGACGTTAAGGATGTGAGGAAAACAGAGATGAAGATGACCGTCAATTAGCAGATAAAGAAGATGCTGATGATGATGGCGGTCGCACAGGTGCAATGGTGAGTAGTAACGTAATTATGGTGTGCGCTAATTAGCAACGAAAGCAAGAGCCCTACACCAGAAGAAATGAGAAGACAAACCTAAAGCTTGCTGTGACCCTTACCATACTCTCATTATGACGGGTACCCGAAGCCCTAAACCTGTAGCCCGATAAGGTACCCTGCCTTCATGTTGTTGTTCGTCTTTTTGGTAGCCGTCTCCAAGTTGCGGATAATGGACCGATCGCCACGTATCACCGCGTCCCTGGTGTTATGTTATAGGCTGAGGATGTGGGACTACAGGCTTCGAGGACTTCAGGGCTTTAGGGGTTCAGATATAGGGCTGTTTTGGCGCTAGGGCTGTAGGGTTTTATGGCTTCGGGTTCGTAGAGTTAAGGGTAGAACATATCTCCAGCTGGTTACAGCCATTATTGACTTACGAGCCCCATAGAGGTACTTATAACCCCAAGTTGACGGTCCATGAGGCATTCTGGGCTTTGGGCTTTCGGGTTCCATTTTGTGCGGGCTCAGGGTTGTGGCTTTCCAAAGGATATTGCAAGCGGCCCTAAAGCATAAGCCCGAAACCGCTCAAGCCCTTATACAGCAAAATCCAAAAAAAAAATCCTGAAATTCGGGCCTCACGCAGTGGATGTCGCAGAAGGCACGGGCAAAGCCGATCTGCATGGGATTGCACGCTGCGTAGCCCTCCTCAGGTGGCTTCAAGGCTGCTATCCTTCTCTTTTCAAGAAGTTGTCGGGATTTCATGTCCTGCAATAAAAAATGAAATCGGGTTTGAGTTTTGGGTTTCGAGGGCTTGGGGATTAGGACTTTTAGAGCTAGCTTTAAGTGAAAGTCTTAGCCTTTCTTTCATGGATCAGATTACGTTTTCCTCGCATGAAATTGGTTCTGTGCTCCATCCACTGCTACGGATTTCGAATTTGAGATTAAAGTCCATGTGCACAGCACGAATCCCGAAGGAAAATACGGAATGGCCCAACCCTCCATGCGAAGCCAAGACCTCTCGTCAAAACCTGAGCCTGATTTTTTTTTTAAGTGCACTAACTCTTTCTCCGATCGCCATACGGGTCCAGGGCCCGCCTCAGCTGAGCCTGAATTTGGAGTTCAGGGTTTGCTAGCACCCCCACCCGGAACAAGTAACCCCCGGGCGCGTACTCGGTCCTGTGCTGACCACTGACTAGCTTGGGATTCTTTCCGCTACTCACACAATACACCGCATAGAACAAATAAAATACAATGAAGATATAAGATACCAGAGACTACATCCGATCTGTAAATATAGCGAGTCATAAGATATGAGATATGAGATATAAGGTATAAGGCACAAGATAGAATAGATGACATGTAGCATGCAATTGCTGATCACGGCAAACTGCCTGCTCGATTTCCCAACCGGTTCTCGCAAAGGCAAACCCGCTGACTGGACCTCACAAGTGGACGGTTCGGTGTTCAGGGTTTTTTGGGTTTATATACTGCAGGGTTTTTTGAACGCCTTTTTCCGTCTGCTAGCTTGCTAACGTCCAGAATCCACCATAGTGGTTTACTGCAGGTTTAGGGTTTAGGGTCTGGGGTTTAGGGTTTACGATTTATGGAGTGTCGGGACTTCGGTTCTTTTCGGGGTCAGGCATGGTGCTGCTGATGGCTAAGGACAAACCTTTCAGCGGAGAGCTTCAACCTATTCGCGGCTTTCCAAAAGGTTAGAGGTTACGGCTTAAGGAATCGACCTTGCTAGAGGCTACGGCTTAAGGAATCGACCTTGCTGGGGACCCTTAACCCTAAACCCTAAACCCTAAACCCTAAACCCTAAACCCTAAACCCTAGACCCGAAACCGCTCGACCCTGGGACCCTAGACCTCAGACCCGCCCCTAAACCCTGGACCCCCAAGACCCTTGGACCCGAAACGCTGAACCCCTGAACCCGAACCCCACCCGGAACCTATGGACCCGAATCCCTGAACCTGAACATCGGGGGCCGAAGAATCGGAATCGTGGGGGCTTGGGGTATGAAATGCCATCATAGTCTATTCGGGGTCCGCTGTTTAAGCCCCTGTAGCAGAAGCCAGGCAGTTGGAATAGCATTATCCTCATGCCCTTCGGGTGTAGTTTAGTGGATCCCAGCACTACTCATCCTAAATCCATGTTCCAATCTTCTGGCTTTCGACGCCCTGAAAGACCAGTTGCTAACTGAGTGCTAGATACTTGCTGTTTCAATTGTACCTCTTTTTAAATAGTAACTGCTTTGATGTAAAATGATGTGCAAGAGGGAGGAGGAGCGCCTGCAAAGTTCTTGACAGCACCCAGAAGTTCGGCAACACCGTCACAGATCTCCGAGGGGTTCAAGGAAATGCCGGCGCCGAAAGGAGCAATCATGACCTGAGGTTTGGGGCTTGGGGGGCTGAGTCTGTAGATACCCTAAAAACCCTAAACCCGAAACCCTGTCTACCCTGAACCCCTGGAGCGAGGTGCGGAAGGACTCAGTCGAAGGGGTTGGGGGCTCGTCGACTCGTCCCCTAGTGCAGGAGCCTCAATGATTAGACTGGCGTTCTGGGGTTTGTCATACTTAACCATATGGGCGCTATTCACCTCGGTCTGTTCGCGAGTCGTGACTTGGGGCTGAGTGTATCGGTTTGGGGTTTAGAGCTGTTTATAATAGGGCTTAGGTAACTTCTGGTTATGAGAGCCTTCTCCAATCTAGCAAGGATCGATTTCACCGACTACGATGGTCTTCTCAGTCTTTTCATCCTGTCATACTGAAGGAGAAGGATACAAGCCCCGCCTGAAGCCTATAAGACCTACGAAGAGGATACAGGGCTTTCCAAGACTGGGCTCCGGGATGTTGCAAGACAGCGGCATCCGGAATGACGGTGCAAACCGCACCCATCGTTTCCTCCGTGAGGTCCATGATAAAACTGGGCTGCAGGGAGCATCGAGACGCTAAAAGGCTACCCCTAAAGCGAGCAACGTCCGCTCAACGGATCAATAAGGTAACGCTGCTACTCTTGCCAGTCTCAAGAACTCAGTTAGCGCAGAGTGGTAGTCCAGCTTTGCAGACGCAAGATCTCGATCGATGTCTCCTGCATGGAAATAGCCCCAAGTCTTTAAAATTGTAATCCAGGGGTCGGAGTACTCAACAAGATTGTTCCCTTGAAGTTGCCATACAACTACAGCATATTCTACAGCAAAACCTTGCTCTAATGATTACGGCCCCATAGGTTTCAGAGAACTATGGGAAGTTGAGGAGACACTCGAAACCCTCACCAGGAAGAGTGGAAGAGCCGCTTTCTCAGGACTTCGAACCCCCTGCGGCTTCGGTGTTGCATTCGCTGTTTTGCTTGGGGGGGAGATTGGGGAGGTTCTGTTTCGGGTTTCGGAGTGTCTTGGTTTGGGGTTTAGGGTTAAAGCTTCAGGGCTCAAGGAAGACAGACTTCTGAGTGGTCGAGGTCGATCTCACCTCAAAGGGCTCCCCCCACCTGAGATACAGCCCACAAACCTTCTGTGGAGGTGGGTTTAGGGCTTTTGGGGTTCAGGGTTTTAGGGTTTGCGGTTTAGGTTCAGTGTTCTCGGGCCTACGGGAACGGGGCATGCAGGTGGCACAGTGCATCGCAATGTCTGAACTCTGCCCAACCCTACAATCTCCAGTCGAAATTGATCTTGCCGGTGCACATGTGCCCCGGAAACATCCATCCAAACCAAAAGTCCTTGCATGCAATCGTTCCAATCTGCGTACATCATGTTCTCCGGTGCGTCGGAACCGTCACCTCGCAGAGATAAGCTAAACACCAAACCCGACCCTCGAAGTCATTGGGGCTGAGGACTTTGGGACTTTCATGCAGAGCTTTGGAGTGTGGTGAGCTGTGGCATCGACCGTTAGCAGACAGAGGCTGAGGAAGATGTTGTCATTGTGGTGGTGCATCCTGGTGATGCCTGGGTCGGGTGGCGGTTGTTGGGCTTGCGGTGGCGCTGGCAAGGTGCGGCGGTTATGGTCGCGGCGATATGGCCGCGGTTTGGTGGTTACACGGTCGCCGTGCGGTGGTTGTCGAGGTGGTGATAAGGTGGTGGTGAGGTGAAAGCTTAAAATGGTAGTACAACGAGGTGGTGGATGTGAACTAGTTGCAACAAAATGTTGTCTCGGTGGTGGCAAAAGGTGGTGCTTTTGCTGGCCCTTGCTGCACCAGCTATGACAACCATGGTGGCCCTGGTCGCAGTGTGGCATTGGTGTGATGCTGGTGCGGGTGCGAGTGCTGGTGCTTATGCCTATGCCTGCTGATGCTGATGCTGGCGCTGGTAGCAGCGGGAAATCACAAGATGAACTCATGCGCAGAAAACGCACAGCCATGAAGTACAAAGTGGGACATTACCAGCAGGCGCTCGTCACACGGGATCTCGATTCAGCCACACATAGCACACAACAAGCGAGTAGCAGGCACAGAGGTAGGAAGAACACCTTCGATTAATCGATGATACTCATCATCCTCAAAGTAGCCGTGCCATGCACTAAGAAACAGACAGAACCAAAAGTCATGAGCAAGAGACACTTATTGTGACGACTATACCCGCGGCGTACAAAACATGAAGACAACTCGACAGCAAACTGTACTGAACACTTCTAGATCATGTTGCCCGCACGGAAACAGGACAAAGGTCGTGAATGGTCGACAGGCTGGCTGAATTTGCTGCTTGTCAACGGAATCAAGGAGCTTATCCACACATCAACCGCCGCCCAAACTGAAACTCGTAAACCCTCACCTTGCCAGTCTACACCCAACCCTGGACCATTAATATAGGGGCCTTAGTAATTAGAATAGGGTTTTGGGGCCCATTATGCTATACTTCTAATGGGAATCCCCAAAAATGGTATAGGTAATTATTTAAGCCCCTATAGAGTAGTACCCTTTTGGATCCCTTATAGAAACCCTTATAAGCCTATAGACCCCGCGGCTCGGCCTCCCCCCCACGGGCCAAAAATGCCGCCGGCATTCTTGGCCACTTCACAGGGGTGGTAATCTTCCATCTCCACGTCCTCAGGGTTTAGGGGTTTGGGCCTCAATTCAAAAAGGCTTGCGCCCAATTCCTGCAACCTGGAATCTGGAAACTCAAACGAGAAAGCCCCTAAAACCAAGACCTGACAGCTCAACACCCAAATACTGACCCTGAAACCTAAACCAGTAAACCCCTAAACCCCTACACGCCCTAAACCCCCTAAACACCCAAACCCCCCTAAACCCCCCAACCCCTGAACCCTCTGAGCTTGACGGGTCCTTCGTCGAAGCATCTGCCTCGAGCTTTGAGGTCTTCTGCACCTCGTTGTCCTGGCGCCCAGGGGCGGTCTGGAGCTCTATCTCGGAGTTTCCGAAATTAGGGGTGCCTCATTTTGGGGGCCCTATAATAAGGATCCTACTATTTAGGGTGCTATATTAGGATCCCTTATTTTCGAAAACTTCCATCTCTGGCTCGGAGCTCTTCGACTGCGGAAGAGCGCTCGCTTAGGCACTCTCGCTCATTCAGAAATACCTCAGGATGTTTAGGGTTTAGGGTTTTAGGGTTTAGGGTTTAGGGCTTCAGGGTTTAGGGTTTAGGGTTTAGGGTCTAAGGTTTAGGGTTTGGGGTTTAGAGTTTAGGGTCTAAGGTTTAGGGTTTAGGGTCTAGGGTTTAAGGTTTAGGATCCTGGGCTTCCATAGAGGCGTCCACGCGGCAGGCCCCAAACCTCAAGCCCCTACAGGCCCAAACCCTAAACCTCTTAACACGGCGAGGGAGAAAAAAGTTGTAGGCCCCAAACCCAGAACCGGAGGAGCTCTCTTGGCAAAAATTGAAATGGCGAGGCCTCCGCGTCCTTGAAAGTCTCGCTGACCTCGATTCGGGAGATTGAGATATGTTTTCTTAACGGGGTTAAGCCTAAGCTTCCTGTTTAGAGTTGGGGACTTGGGGTTCAGGGTCGCAGGAGGAAATAATTGCGTAGTGCTGCGTCTTGGTGAACACTGCTCGGGGCAAGCCAGGGCTCTGAGTCTCTGTGAATGCCCTGGACGCATAGCCTAGAGGCCGCGTTTAGGAAGGATCAGATTCATTATGAGTACCTTAGCTGGCTTCAATGGCACCTAAATACCACCATCGACGACGACGGCAGGCAGGTCAAGAAGATTAGGGCCTATGCTTTAAGGCTTAGGGTTGAGGGATCATCTTCTTCGGCGCAATGCTGCAGTGCTGCACTACCTAGAAGATATGGACACCTGCATTATCTACACATGACGAAGCAGACAAATAGATTCCTCCAATCATGCTGCAAGGATAAGCAAAAACAATAAGGCTCATACCCTCCCAGCCCTAAACTCCTGTTTAACACCCACAGTCTAAACCTCAAAACCCCAAAGTCCAAACCCCAAACTCTAAACCCTAAAGCCTGAACCCCAAACTACTCACAAGTATGTACTCTCTACCCTATTCTAAACCCCAAGCCCTACACAAAAAGCCGCCAACCATAAACTCCTGTCCAGCGTCTTCCTTCCACAAGTTCTCGTAGTTCAAGCACTCGGCTGAGTATGTGGGCTGCTGCGCTTTGAACCTGAGATGAAGCTACTGTCAAACAAGGGCTTTGCAATGTCGTGAAAAGGTTGAAGGGGTTTTATGTAGTATCTGTACGACTTTATTCGAGTCATCCTACGTCTCGCTCCCTCCTTGGAAAAAAGTGCTGTTCCGAATAGTGACCCATTTGGTGGGGACAGACATAGGATCCTGTATTTAAGGATTAAGGCTTAGGAAAGCAGGAGAGTCAGTAGTACCCCGATTCCCGAAACGCAAACCCTAGCCCAAGGCAAGGCCATCAAGCCTCAACCATAAACCCCAGAACCCTAAAAGACGCTAAGCATTCTGTCTACACTGTCTACATCACACGCACACCCCATAGCGGCAGGTACTAAACTCCTCAATCTACAGTCCACACACAAAACCTGCCAGCCCCAAAGACACTGGATCCGGGCGAAGGCGTACACATCAAATCCAGTGCAGAACTACAGCCCACAGCTGAACCCAGGCCTCAAACCTAACTCCCGACCCCAAACCGGTAATAAATACACAAGTCCGACAAGTCCGTCAGTCATGCTTTCTCATCGCCACATCCTACACCCTGAGTTCTAAATCCAAACACCCCCCCCAACTCCAAAACCAAACCACAAAAATGGAACCCGCATGAACAGCCTGATAAAAGCTGTAGCCTTCTCGAGCCGGAAGACCGACCCCATTAGAAAGGGATTCTAATCATGAATAGAAGGGGCCCCCATATCGAACCCCACAAACCCCTTGCGCAGCCCTAGCAAAACCCTTCCACACAACAAGATCGACTCGAAGCCCCAAGACCCATAGAGCCCTGAAAGCCTAAAAGGGAACCCTTAAAAGGAACCCTTAAGCCCGAGTCTTGTTTTCAGAAGCACCAAGAACCCTAAACTACCCCGCTCCGTTTTTTTCGCAACAAGAGGCTCTTCCAACTCCGGCATTGGAGGAGGCTTGGGTCGCTTGGGCGGCGGCATCTTCAGTGCCTCTGACGGGTTCGGGTTTGGGGCGTAGGGTTTAGGGTTTAGGGTTTAGGTTTAGGGTTGACCTTAACCCAAAACAACCTACCTTTTTAAGGACTTATATAAAGAAATCATATTAGGGAAGCCTAAAAAAGGTAGGTTCCTTAGGGTCCAGGTAGGGCCTAGGGCTTGGGCAGGCAGGTTACAGGTTTTGACAGGTTGCGGGGCTTTTGTGGCGTTTAAGCTTTTGTGAGGTTTGCTATCGGAGCTTGGATCCTTAGAATAGGTTTTGTATGGGGTGCTATATATATATATATATATATATATATAGTATATGTGTAAAGAGACTAAAAATATCAAGGGATTTCATCACTGGCCATTAAGACCTCCATATTTGCGTACGGTTTAGGATCATCTTAGCTTTGGTTAGTAGGGAATGGAGGAATGGGGTACCATTATAACTACTATTACTTCCATTCTTCCATTCCCTACTAACCAAAGGTAAGTCATGGGATTCGAGGCGCTCCTCTGAATGCTCGTGCCTACGGCCAGACCTTCGGCTGTAGGTCAAAAACTGGGGTCTAGTAATTTCAGCTGTTTCTTAGAGATTATAATAACCGAAAACTTTAAAAATAGTTCTAAGTACCCCTGTGGGGTTTAGGAATTTTGGGTTGTACCTTCTTTAGGGTTCTTGGTCCTGAATTATGAATACTTCGCTGTTTAGGGCTTAGTGACTAGGCGGGGCTTTACAGAAAGGGGGGTCAAGCGACTTCGTAGGCTTGCGAAGCAAGGAAGCCACATCTGCTTGTGACCCATTTGTAAGCGCAAGTCGGATCTGGGGATTAGTTCTGGTGGTCTGCTGGTTCTGGCTCTAGAGTCCTGGGGCCTGCGACCCTTGGGTCCGTCGAAAAAGTCGAACATCCAGTGGCGCTGAAGAGAAAAAAGCTTTGGGAGGGTCTTAGCATTTGAGAGGGTTGTCGGGCTTTGGGATTTTAGGGTGCCGAAAACCCACAGCTTCAACAATAAGCCGTCGGCCCTGAACCCCAAAGAAACCCCCTCTCCGCCAGCCTCCGCGAGAGAGAGTCCCTGCCGCAGGTCAAGCTGTGGGCTGTCTTTAGCAGTGCTTTGGTGAATTTCACTGAAGGTCTAGGGCTTCGTGGGCCGCTTCAGATTCTAAATCCTCCATTCGGCTCCAGGGGTTCTCTTCTAGTCGGATTTCTGGCTTTGAAGGCATCTTCGTGGGCTGAAGCTACACGGTCTAGAACCTCACATCCCACATCTTCTGTGTCGAGGAATTCTAAAGCACGGCACAGTGTATGAAGGGCCCTCAGCCTGGGACCCATGACCTCTGGGTCCCAAACCTGCAGCCCTAAACGGCCCAAGAACGATAGTGTGAATGATAATGCTACTAACGCTTGGAGCAACAAACGCTGACATGAAGCGAATTCTTACATGCAAGAATACGACTAACATACTTGTGTGTGTGTGTGTGTGAACGAAAGTTTTCGTCATACCAGCCTTGCCCCCCTCCTTGGGCATAGAACCCAGGAATTCACCATCGAAGTCGCTCACGTTCACGACGTCGAAGGCCGCACCTGCCAGTCCGAAACGGAAGTCGTGAGGACCTCGGGTGACTAGGGTTTAGGGCTCAGGGTTTAGGGTAGGGGTTTAGGGGTTTAGGGGTTTAGGGTTTAGGGTTTAGGGCTCAGGGTTTAGGGTAGGGGGTCTAGGCCTTTAGGGTTTAAGTGTGCAGGGAGCGTTCCCGATGCTGCACGGAAGCCCGAAAGCCCAGCGGAGGCCCACTGTTTCAGCTGCGAACCCTAAGACCTTACATCGGCACTTCGGCTTCGTCCCTCAACCCTGCTTACTGAACCCAAAAACCCCAAGTTTTGGGCCCGATCGAAGCTTCCAACAGGCTCTTGAAGGGGCTTGGGATTTAGGGTCTTAGGGTTTAGGGGCTTGGGAGTTTTGGGTTCTGGGTTCAGGGTTTAGCGGTTTGGGAATGTAGGGTTTTGGAGTTTAGGGGTTTTGGGGCTTCAGGTTTCTGGGGCTGATCAGCGGGGCGTGGGGGGGCATAGAAACTCAGGTCTGGTTTTTCTCAGGCCTCCTTCTTGAGGAACATCTGGTGAAGATTCAGGGCGAAGCCCTGTTCCATCGCTATTTCTGACTCCCATGTGGGACTTCAGCCCTTTTCTGAGGCGTAGTATGGATGGCGTTGCCCTATGAGGATCCAAAATCTCGGAAAGCCGTCGGGCCCTTCACCAAATCCTAAACCCTAAACCCTATCTCAAACTGCACGGAGGAGGGGCCTCCAACAGCGATCGGTGAGGTGCTGTCGGTGACACTCGTGCATTCGGACTCCAGGCACCACTTGCCTGTTTAGGGTTTAGGGTTTAGGGTGTTCCGGGCGTGAGGCTTGGGGATGTTTTGGGCTTAAGCTTTCGGGCTTCAGGCTCAGAGACGTATGTTAGAGATGCATTAGGTTTGGGGTTCAGGGCCGCGAGGTGGATGAGACACCTCTCATGAAAATCTCACCTCTTCCAAAATAGAATCACACCAATACTCCTGTGCTGAGGAAGCTACATCCGTGATACAGTGACCCTAAAGCCTAAACCCTAGATCCTAAGCGCCAAAGGTCTCCGGCAATCCATGTGAAGGGCTGGTGAGTTTCCGGCGGAGTCTGGTTCTCAAAAACCTGAAGCCTCAACGCCTCGCAACCGGCTGGTTTGGGGACACGAAACCCCCCTGTACCCCAGCCTCCAACCCAAAACGTCCTGAACTGTAGGTCCTCCAAGCTGACGGCGAAACAGACCCGAAGTCGCGGATCCTTTCTCTAAGGACTCTAAGTAAGGTTAGTTCTGAGAAAAGCCCGATGTGTACCGCATCCACCAAGCCTCAATATCCTGGAGCAACGCAGCCACCAACATAAAACCTCAAAGAAGTCTGCAAACACCAAACCGAGAAATTGCAGAGCCAAATATGAGGGCCTTCATAAATAGAATGCGACTTGGGGGTCTAGTCTAGTAAATAGATATAACATGGAACCCTGACGAACTTATCGTAAGTCAGGCTCCGAATTATGGGGCTTAAAGCCGGAAGTCTCGCCCTGCCTGTCTTGCGGTCAAACGCCAGCAAGGAGCCCGAACCAGATGCCTCGACGGCCGCGTCGGTGCTTGGGGAGCCGTGTCTGTCGGCTTTAGCGTGTAGGGTTTGAGGTTTCCCGCTCAGAGTTTGGAGCTTTCGGTTTTAGGCTTCGCAGCATTCAGAAGTTGCTTGGTACGAGGGCTTAAAGGCTCGAGTTGGTTTTTATATAAGGGGATACTATTACTAACTTGTCAGATGACGCCTGTAATCTGTGGTTCTGAGGGTGAAGGGCTTTGTAACGGGGCATGGAGTTTGCAGGGCTCAGAGGACTTGGATGAGTGCTCGGCATAGCCCGCGGCGCATTACTGTCTCACAAGCGGACTGCACACTGCCAGAAAGTTCCTGTAGGCCAGTATCAGTAGCATCGCGCAGTATCTGATGTGTCTCCGTGAGCATGCTGGGCTTTCGGGCTCAGAGCGCAACTTGACGAAGACTCTTTGCACAAATAGCTGTGGACCGAAACCTTAGATGCCTCTGAAGCATGGAACGATAGACCCTTGAAAACCATAGCCTCACATGAGATTCCGTAGAATCCGCAGAACTCCGCGCAGCTTGCCAGGTTGCGTATTGCAGCCGTCCTGCGTTGCCCCGGCCGCTGGGGCAATAGATGCTGTCATAATGGCCTGTGCAGGATTTAATGGACCCTAAAGCGACTGCCCCCGTCCTTTGAGCTTCAGTTCTTGGGTCTCCGTCTGAAGGGTATAAAGGGAACTCCGGAAAGTTGGAATATGGTTTCAGGGTAGGATACCTTATAATTTGCCATATTGGGTTTGGGATAATCATATTCCAACTTTCTGGCTTTTACTTTAGACTCATGAGTTCGAGGCACGGAGCCAGCTGCAAAGACTTTTTGCACATCATGCTCAAGGCCACAAGCGGGGGCGGGGGTCCGAGAAACTCTGGACACGGTTGTGGGCTCAGTTTCAGAAGTGAGATCAGTATTTTTAAGCTTTGGGCTCAAGGCTTTGGGCTCAAGAGTCAAGGGTTTAGGGCTTCCGACTTGGAAACTGAGATGGCTCCAACCCGATACCTCGTCAGACGAATTACTTTCTCATGGTCGCACTCGCCGAGCTGTCACCTACCCACTGTCACATTCCTCTGCATCATCGCTTCAATTCGCAGACATGGCCACACAATCATCTCACTATCGATTCCCGACGACAGCAGCTGCTGCAGCATTGAAAACGTCTTAGCTATAATCCGCGTCGTCGTCCGCTGCGTCCAAGCTCGACCCGCATGCCTCTGGAACCACCGGCAAAAATTACAGACTCACTCAACCTTTTTGGGCCATGCCCGCAATACTCAGACCCTGCAAAATCCTGCAAAAACCGTTTGCTAACCCTCAAGGCCACACCAGCGGTCCTGTTTCAGGGGAGCTCCTATTTCGGGCTCTGCCCTTTTGGGCTTTTTGTGGTGCTGAAACACCTCTGGGCAACACCTCGGGGTTGAGGGAAGCAAGCCCCGAATCCGGAAACCTCAAAGCCCCAAATCCCACAAACCCCTAAAGCCGCAGCCTCGAAATCCGAAGGCGCCTAAATGCTAAGGCCTCCTCCCGAGGCCTTCAGCTTACGTTTCCCACCGAGTTGCTGATCAACTGGGGCACTTGGCCACGTGGGTCGAAGGTGACAGGCGCCCCACCGGCTTTGCAGCACTGGTAGCCTCAGGACTTCGGGCTTAGGGTTTAGGGTTTAGGCACATTTAGGCTTTAGGGTTTAGGCTTGGTGTTAAGGGTTCGGGGTTTAAGTTTTTTTTTGTTTTAACCCTCGTGTCTTTTCGCCTCGCAGCATCGGGGTTTAAGTTTAGGGCTTAGGGCTTTAATGTTGGGGGTTCAGATTTTCAGCTTTTCGTGAAGATTCAAGCTTTTGGGTTGAAGGCTTAGGGAAACAAGCCGCTCAAAGTTCACACGGCAATCAAGGCCTGAACACCGCAGGTGGCTTCTCAAAGTACAGGGAGACACAGGTAATGTATGACCTTCAATAATTTGGAACAGGGCTGGGGGGTTATATTATGCTCTAGTTGTCATGAAGGAGCCCCAAAATAGTTTTGGTAGCTATCTCAGAGCGGCCTATAGTACGAGGTCGCGTCTGTGGAACCGAGGGCAGCAGTCATTGCTTCACAGGACTTCGATCGCAACTCAAAGTACAAACCGAAGCCGAGCCCATAAACCCAAAACAAACACTAAATCGTGCAAGACAACACAACAACCCGAACCTTGAACCATAATTCCGCGAAATCCCAACCAACAGCTCCTGATTTCTGAAACCAACAACCCCCAAAACCAGAAATGTTGGACAGAAACCCAAGCCCAAATCCTCACATGCAAAAACCCTGTACTCAAAAGACAAATGTAGGAATATGAGTAAGTAGAATAGGGTGTTGGTGCATGTTTCCCGTTTTTTCTGTTTATGCTTGTAACAAGAAACCATATGGAGTAATATTCGTAATTTGTTTGGGCATCTATGTTATCTCTAACAAAGCACTAAAATTTGCAGCACACCCAGTCAAGCTTCGAGCACGTCCCCACTTCCCGCCCTCCGAGAACTCGAAGTGGAAGCCACCGAGAACCGCATTTTGGCCACAGTTCACGGGCATCATGCTCAGGGGCTTCTCCCTTAGTCAGAGTTCGGCTTGAGGGTTGGGTTTAGGGTTTCGGGTTCATAGCGGGTTTAGGGTTAGGGGTTTTAGGTCGGGCTTCAGGTGTAGAGGCTTCATCATCGTAGGTGCCGCCAAGTGCTTGCTTACTTCAGTCTATTGGCAGCTCTTGGAAATTCGTCGTTGTGTTGGGGAAGCACTCATCCCGACGCTAAACTGCCCCAAACCCTTCGCCCAAGAAAGCCCAAACGCCAGATATTCCTTGGCGCCCAAAAATAGATCGGGGCTCGGAGGGACTGCATCAAATTTCGAATCTCTCAACCGGTCCTCGTCCGTGGGCGCCAAGTGTCAGACATCATGAAGCCCCCTTTCTACACACGAAATCCTCAACCAGATAGCACCGAACCCTGGCTGAACGCTTTGATCCTACCGGAACCTTTTCAAGGCAAAGCACTCCCGCTAAATGCATGGACTGCAGGATCTGGTGGGAGTGCGTGAGCGGCCCCAAACCTCAATCCTACACCCCCAAGAAGTCAATAAATCTGCAAAACTGTAATCATAACAACAGTCACAATGACAATAATCATGCTAATAGTTAGAATACTATGAACAAAAAGAACAAAATTACTTCAACGGTCTACAACCTCAAAAGCCCCAACTGCCCCTGTCAGAAAAACCAGACACATACGCACACGGAGACAGGCACACAGACACAGCCGAGCGGCCAGTTCGTCTTCGCTTTGCCGAAGCTTTTTATCTCCACCTGAGAAAAGTCGATCAGGGTTCAAGAGCCGGGTTCACGGTTTAGGATGTGGGTATAAGCGTTGTCCGCAAACCCTCGTTGTCCCCAAACCCTAAGCCTAAGCCCAAAACCCTAAGCCCTAAACCGTTCAATCCTAAACCTTAAACCCTAAACCTGTGTCGAAAGTGAGGGCATCCCGCAAGTTTTCTGAGCCTCAGAATTGAAAATCTTCAGATCTAGGATCCTCGTCTTCAACCTTTTTGTATTTTGTGTGGGCCACCTGTCCAGTTTAGGCTTAGGGTTTAGGGTGTCCAGTTTAGGATTTACGGCTTAGGGTTTCAAGGTTTAGGGCTAGGGCTTAAGGTTTAGAGTTTCAGGTGACCCAGCGCTTCGGCTCTACGAACTACTGAACCCAGACATCCCTGACCCCTGAACCACATACTAAGGGTTTAGGGTTTAGGGTTTAGGGGGTCTAGGGGTTTGGGGGTTTGGGGGTTTAGGGTTTAGGGGTTTAGGGTTTAGGGTTTAGGGGTTTAGGGTTTCGGGGCTTAGGGGTTTAGGGGTTTAGGGTTTAGGGGTTTCGGGGTTTAGGGTTTAGGGGTTTAGGGTTTAGGGGTTTAGGGGTTTAGGGTTTAGGGGTTTAGGGGTTTAGGGTTTTTGGTTTAGGGGGCCTGAAGCCGGAGCCCGAAACTTTAGACTTTGAACCATAACAGACCCCGAATTCGAAAACCTGAGCCTAAACCCTCACAGCCCAACAGTAAACCCGGGAACCCTGCACGTAACCCTAACCCCTCACGTAGGCAAATCCTCAAGAAAAACAGACCCTAAATCCGAAACCGCAAGCCAAAAGTCTCAAAGCCCTCCTGCACACCCTAAAACCGTCACATAAACCCGCAAGCCGAATCCTCGAAGCAGAGATTCAAAATCCGGCTTCCTCCATTCCTGGACCATAAGCCCCGCTCCCCAAAACCCCACACCCTAAACCCCGAACCCAAATCCCAAAACCCCAAAACCCTAAGCCCTAAACCCCTAAACCCTAAACCGCTAAACGCTAAACCTTAAACCCCTAAACCCGAAATCCCAAACCCAAACCAAAACCCTAAAGTGGCTGGGAGTCCCAGCTTGCGCACTGAAGTAGTCAAAGCAGCTTCCGAGACCCCCTGGCCAGGTTTGGCGCTGAAGAGGCTTCGGGTTAAGGGCTTAAGGTTTGGAGCTTAGGGTTTATGGGGAAGTCTTCATAAGCATCTGAAGGATTTACATAGGGTTGAGGGTCTCAGTCATAGAAGTTGAATTGAGGGTTTAAGGGTAGGACTTTGGACCTGTAAAATCTCGGAAGTCAGGTGTAGAGTTCACGGTTTAGGCTTCGTGGCACTCGTGCGGCTGAAAATCTTGGGGGAGAGCCTGGGTTCGTGATTTCAAAAGGGAAAAGGAGGGACCCTTAGTGGGGACCCCTACCCTACAATGGGCTTTATAATGGGTATATAATAGCTATATTAAGAGTATATACCTAGGGGTCCTTATTAGGGGTCCCTCCTCCTTTTACCCTTGGATGATTTTGTGTGGGTCCAGGTCGTGGGCATAGGTATCTGGGCCATGTTTCTGAACTTGGGTGTAGCACCTGCAGCTAGAAAGTGGAAAGTCCAAAGCACCCAAAACCCAACAGCAGCGAAGTTCGGGGGATGGAGGGACAAGGTCCAAGGTTTCGGGGTCATTGCCTGAAATCTGAGCCCTCTACTTGAATTCCAAAGCGTGCTGCCGTGGGGATGTAACAGTCAAAATCACAACCCTCAACCCTGCCCAAAGAAGCGCTTGCTGTTAACCAAAAATGCTGAGGGGCCAATCTTGCTGCACTCGTAGCGATAGAGCTTCTTCGCGGAATCCAACTTGAAGGCTGTGAGAGCTTCGCCTTCCGCACCTTGGCTGAGGGCTTAGGGCTTAGGGCTTGGGGCTTAAGCCTCGGCCCTGGATGAGTTGTAGCATGAAGCCTGAATCTCGAACCCTAAATCTGGGCCGTGCAGGATCCGCAGCTTACCCGAAGTCAGTTAAAGATAAAGACGAAACCTACCCGTGGCTCTAAATCCCCATCCCTCAGGATCATACACAAAGTACGACATGCGCCTCTGTGCTCTATGCTGTTTGGTTCTTATGCATATATGCATGTGCACATATGCACATATGCGTGTGCACATATCTAGGCACATACATACATAGTTACATACATGCATACATACATGCATACGTACACTCATACATAGATACATACATACATACATGCATACATACATGCATACATACATACATACGTACACTCATACATACATACATACATACATACATACATACATGCATACATGCATACATGCATACATGCATACATGCATACATGCATACATGCATACATAAATACATACGTACACTCATACATACATACACACATGCATACATACATACTTACAAACATACATACATACATGCATATATACATTTGTACGCATATACGTATGTACATATATACTTATACACACATATGCACATGTACATACAGACATGTAGGCATGGAGACACATACACCTATAAACACATACACATCGCACATAAACACATGTATACATGAACACATGTATAGAAAATAAATATGTATGTAGATGTACAGGCATACCTCCATCCATCCATCCATCCATCCATCCATTGGCCCATACATACATACATACATACACACATGCATGCGTGCATGCATGCATACGATCATACGTACGTACAAACAAACAAGCATACATACGTACATACATACATACATGCACACAGTCGTACATACATACATACATACATGCATGCATGCATACATACACATACACATACACATACACATACACATACACATACACATACACATACACATACATATACACACACGCATACATTCATATGCACATGTATACTACATAGGCAAACTAGCGAGCACGAGAGAGAGAGAGAGAGAGAGAGAGAGAGAGAGAGAGAGGAGAGCGAGCGAGTGAGCGAGCGAGATAGAGAGAGAGAGAGAGAGTGAGAGATCCATCTAAACATATCTATATACGCGTATGCTTCTGTACATATATATATACGTGTGTGTATGTATGTATTTTTTACATATACATATACTTACATATATGTATATATATATATACTTACATATGTATATATATATATATATATTATGTATATAGATGTGCATATTTACATACATCTACATGTGTGTGTACGTACATACATTCACATATACATTATATACACATGTATCGCTCCAGATGCAGAGAGAGGGAGGGAGGGAGGGAGAGAGAGAGAGAGAGAGAGAGAGGAAAAGAGTTTATGCACGTATCTTGTATCTGTTTACACATGTACACATACATACTATGGCAAGTGGTCTGTGGCATGCAGCACGTCAAGAAATATCTGTGATAGATAGATGCATGAATGGATGGGTGGGTATCACAGGTCGATGAAACAAGCCCTCCAAATATCCAGGTCGCACTCCACAGGGCTTTCGGCTAACAGGTGGTGCCAGTCTTGCCAATTGTCCGAGGTCTTCTCCCGAACGATGCTGGTGTCTTGGAACTCACCAAACCTGCATAAACTTGCCGGATTTGGCGAAGCAATACCTTGAGGCGCTCAGGTGCAAAATCCACGCGCTCCACATGCATACAAGCATACATAGATGCACGCATGCGCACGTTTTGGGTGTCCTTTTATCTGCTTAGTGGCTTAATTCAACGTATCTTGCTGCAGATGTTATTACTTAGGGGCATCCTCACGTCAATACAGCAGTAGCAGTAGCTGTTGTTGTTGCTGCTGCAGCAGCAGCAGAAGCCGAAGCGACAGCAATCGTCGTTCATCGTATCCTTGCCTTCAGTAATCAAAACAGTCACCTCATGTAGGCTGACAGCACACGAGTCATGTGTCAAGCTCTGAGGGCAAAGCTGGCATGGGTCGGCGATTCAGCCTCATATCCTCCGGCACTTGATGATAATTGCTTCTACCCCACCCATAACAAGCAAAGTCTCAAGCCCAAACCCCTTTTCAGCCCGCTTCCTGCACCCTCTTCTACACCGCATGAATTCACCATAAAGCCCGTGCAGACCTGCAAAAGAAACCAAGTTAGACCCCCTTGAAGTGGCCGTGAATCAGACATGTACCGCAGGGTCGGGCTTCTATAAGTTTCTACAGGACGTGAAAAAAATTGGTGGGCTTTAGTGCTGAGGCCTTGACAATCAGAATAGTGTGTGTGTGTGTGTACACGGTATTCGTGTAGATGTTTTATGGGTTAAGCCCTAAAGCGCCTTTCCTGGGTCTAGCAGCCAGCGCTGCATTAAGGAGTGAAAGGCCCTGCAGCCTAGCCTCGAAACCCTAAACCCTGTAGATGGACCCGAACCACAGCACGATTGCCGAGCGGCTCGATCAGCGGAGCAAACCTTGGCCGCGAGGTTCGGCTGCAGAGTCTAGATCTTTGGCGGGTTCAGGGGTTTAGGATTTAGGGCTTAGTATTGAACAGAACCCTTACAGAAGCCTAAACTGCACATCCCCACGCAGTGCAGGCCCAGGTGGCTTGCACTTGCTGCCGGCCCGCCGCTGCCCTGCACAGGTGTGGCGCTGCACGGGAATAACACGAGTACAAGTGCTGTGGCTTTTTCACACCTTTGCACAATCCGGGTAAAGGGCGGTGGGAATTTTGGAAGAAAAAAAAAGAAAAAAATCAAAAATTCTGGTGGTCTCTAGGGGGTAATATAAGGGCCGTAATAATTATGTTAATAGGGTTTTGGGTTATATTATACTATAACTAACTGTAATAAGGAACCACCAAAATAATATTGGTAATTTGTAATATGTGGTTTAAGCTTGAGTAGAAGCCTCCAAAGAGTTGCCCGAAGTCCAGGCGTGTCAGGGCGCCGCTGGTCCCGCAGTAGGAAGCGTAGGCTGCGTGCGCATCCTTCGGGCTTAGGGTTTAGGGTTTAGGGATTGTCTACAGTTCCTGTAAGTAAGAATCCCTTCAACAGCTCCCTTCAGGGTTTAGAACAAGTTTAGGACTGGAGAGTCGTGAGGGCCCTTCGGGGTTGGAACGACATTTAGGCTTCGTACACGTTGATATACATACATAACACTAAAGTGCTATAAAGGATATGGTTACTAATGCCTCAAGGCAGAACCCAGGAATGCAAAACCTGACAGGGCCTTTATACGAAGAATAAAATTTTTTGTGCATTGTATAATGTCGTTTCATGAAGGAACCCCAGGG
Organism: Symbiodinium sp. CCMP2592; assembly: GCA_905221615.1. NCBI lineage: Eukaryota > Dinophyceae > Suessiales > Symbiodiniaceae > Symbiodinium > Symbiodinium sp. CCMP2592. The sequence continues at coordinate 739,255 of CAJNDT010001480.1, forward strand.
GCTAATATTGCTAATTGTTCAGGCCCCTTGTGTTCCAGAGCCGTGAAGCCCGGTTCCTGCGTGCGCTCGTCGGCTTTGATGTGGAGGTCCCACCTCTTCTTGTCGGATTAGGGTTTGAGGGCTTAGGGTTAGGATTCGAGGGATCTGGAGCTTCGGGTTTTATGGCTTAGGGGCTGAGGGCCTCAAGGCGTTAATACGTTTCTGGGGTTCGAGCACTGCAGAAAGTTGAGCTAAGGGCCCGGATCATGGAGGCTGAAAGCTGGCTGAGGGTGTTGAGGAAAGATTGGAAACTTCATGTTTCCAGGAGAAAAACCTCTCGTTCAGGCTAAGCCCTACCCCTGGAAGCTCGCCCTGCGCATGGACCACCGATTCCCAAACCCTTAAGCCCTAAGCCAGAAGCCCAAACTAAACCCTAAACCCTGTAGCCCTAAGCCATAATCACAGCGTGACATAAGCCCAAACTCAGCTAAACCCTAAACCCTAAACCGAACGAGGAGCATGCGACTTGGGATCTCCGCAGGCAGGAGATGCTGTTGTCCATCCAGCCTTAGTTCGGGAGCCCGCCCACCAGCTATTGCAACCATAAAGGGCACCCAGCATAATAACCTCTGCTGCGAACAAACTGAAAAAACGAAACATTGCGCGGGGAACATCAAAATCCGCACTGGAACCGGATGAAAAGCTTCTTTTGCGCTGAAACTCAAAAACCTCCGAACCCTCAAAACGAGAGCCCCACTGTACAAATAGGGACCGGCTAGAGCCCAAACCCCAAACCCCAAAACCCCTACCACCCAGAACCCCACCACAAACACTACTTCAAGTAAGAAGCCGACCAAAGGCCCCCTACACCCCGCCGCCACCCACCACCCACGGACAAGAAGCTTCAAGCACGTGCGGGACAGTTGTGCACTCGTGCTGCAGACTTCGCTGGGGGTGCCGGGATGCAGACCACTCTGCAAGGCTTTCACCGCAAACCCTAATCTAACCCTAACTCCTAAAAAGCAACAAACCCTAAACAGAACCCTAAACCCCAAACACCTACAAACCCTGAACTGAACCACAAACCCTAAAGACCCACACCTTCAATTCTTAGACATAGACTCACGTTTAAAGTGAAGCCCAAGCCCTCAAGAGTCCAAGTGTCGCCCGGCATGTCTGGTGCTTGAGGCCTCGCTCTCGGCCCAATGAGCTGAGGCATTGGTCGGCCTAGAGGGCTCAGGGATTCAGAGCTTGGGGGCTTTAGGGCTTTAGGACTTTAGGACTTTAGGGTTTCGGGCTTTAGGGCTTTAGGGCTTTAGGGGTTTAGGGGTTTAGGGTTTGGCGTTTGGGGCTTAGAATTTCGGGTGTGCTGTTGGGGTGTTGGAGGCTTAGGGATCGGGGGTTTAGGGCTCGGGCTAATTCTAAAACTTGTATCAGTATAAAGGCAGAAGGATGACAACAATCTTCACGGCACCCTGTCTACAAGGGCAATGGAAACAACTTCAAACTCCCTCAACCCTGACGCCTAAATCAATGCAAGACGAATGGACCAGTACAAAACCAGCATGTTAGGGGCTTTGCAAAGTGTGACACTCGTTCTAAGCCCGGACCTGACACTGCTGCATAGGCTTTTATATTAGATTACATTACACTACGTTACACTACACTACATTGCGCGCTTTGCTTCTGTGACATAATAGTAGTGCACATGTGCACATTAACTTATACGGCAGATCGTACTATGATAAAATATAATCATATATACATATATACATACATATATATATATATATATGTACACATATATCATGTCATATTATGTTCTATGTAGAAGATTTTGCCTGAAACAAAAAGGACCGGAAAGGCCCAGGTCTGACAAACACTGTGGAGCGGTAAGGGAACCTGAAATCGCAATTCCCAAACTTTGACTTCCAACTCAAGGCCCCAACCTAAAACTCGAGCACCTGATTTTGGGGTCTCTTTAATAAGGCCTACTATTTTTAATAAGGATCCTACTATTTAGGGTGCGATAATCGGGTCTCCTATTTCACCTGTTTAGGGTTCGGGGTTGGGGCCAAAGTGCTGAGAGCTCAAGCCTTTCTAAGCCAGAGACCCTCGACCCGGCCCTCCCCCGGCCCGGCCGCGGAGAAATTGAAATCATCGGGGATGAGGCGAAAGCTCCGTGACTCCGGGCTTGTCTGGCTGTTCACCTGCCCAGGCTGCACTGGTCTACTGCTCCTTTGAGGACATGCAAAGGGTACCCCGAACATCTCCATCGGTTTGGCCCTATGTTTCGCCTGGCACCGCTAAAACCCGAGGGACTTCAGGGCGTGCGAGCAGTTTTGGCCCTGAGGTCCTGAGACGGCTAAGGGCCACAGTTGACGATCCATATTGGCCGTAAGACATACAGTGAGGGTTTAGGGTTCCTGTTCTTCTTCGCCTACATTGAACAGCTGTTGTGTGGGGGGGTTCAGCAAGGATCGAGTTGCACACTATGGTATCACGCTAGAGCTACCACCCCTTTAGCCCAAAACACGCATGAATATTCGGACTGGGGCTTGGTGCACGTTACGAGGTTCTTGTAGACAAATTTATGGTTCTACAAGAGTACAAGTACAGGGTTCAAGGACCTGAACCACCCGAATAGGGGCTTATGGATTTGTTCGAGTATATAGGAACTGCATGGAGATATGTATGCTATTGCGTAATCACTGAGACCTCTGCATTGTGTCATCTCCATGAGTTTAGGGACATCGTGGAGACTTCTACTGCGCTGGCTGTATGACCTCTCTAGCCTCAAACGGTTCAGGATGCAAACTAGGGTTTGGCTTCTTCTGCGCCGTCCATCTTCTTATGGCTCCGTTATACTGCAGTGTAATATACCCCAAAACCTTATTCCGTTATTATACACCCCTGACACCATATCAAGCCATATCACAACAAGTACAAATACGCTTATAAGAACACTTTCAAGGAACCCTGTGCCAATTATTGGTTCCTTCAACAGGATCCTGGTGCGGGAAACAAATCGGAAGGCACCTGCGCTAGGTGCTTAGGAACACAGAACGCACTGGCCGTCACCGTCATCTTCCTCGCACGGGACGTCTAAGGGTTTAGGGCAGCAAGAGGCCCAAAACCCCTTAAACATTGAATTTCAAGCCCACATCCCCTACGCTTTAAGCCTTTTGGGATTTAGGTGAAGGTTGTTGTATACTGAGGCTCAGAAGACATCTCTGAATCCTGTCCTCCTCAAACCCCACCCTCGGCTTCGTCGGGGGTGCTTAGGATTTGGGGTTCTCGCGTTAGGCAGACATTGTCAGGAAGCCTGTCTGCAGTGTGCACACACGGGACTCTTGCAGAGAATACTCCTGCATCAGCAGATCTTACACTTCGACGCTGCACTGACCACGAACCCTCAGCTGCAGCTTGCAACCCCCAACCCTGAACCCCGAGAACACTCAGTCCTGAATCCTTCATCCTGAAATCCTAAACCCCGACACCCCGATTCCTACACCCGAACGCCCCGAACCTGAATCCCAATCCCGAGACCATTCCGCACCCCTAAATGCTGCAGGACTGTAGGAACCTAGCCACATGTGTGACTCGTGCTAAATCGATGTAGTACTGATGGCACACTTCGAACCCTAAAGAACTGTTCAACTGTCTGACAAAGTGGAACTACTACGTCTATAAAGCGGGGTATCGTTCTGGGGCTCCTCCTATCGCTATGCTAGGCAAACATGCATCGACCAGACGAGGGACCTCCTGCTTACTTCCCAAAAAATTCCGAAGCTGGAAGACCTTTTGTCAAGATGCCCCTCTGCCACAGGCTCCAAGCAATGCTTGTGCAGGGCATCATCGCTCAGCTCCTCGCAACTGCGGTGCTTGGGGCTCAGGGCTTCGGGCTTAGGGCTCATGTTTCAGAGTCTAGGGTTCAGGGTTTAGGGTTCAGGGTTCAGGAGGGTTCAGGGTTGAGGGTTTAGGGTTTAGGTTCAGGTTTTTGGGGATTGCCAATACCTGCACTGAAACCCCCAGAAAGAAAGGTCGACATGGCTGCTCAATAACCACGTGAAGAAAAGCTATGACAAGATCTTGGTACATCCCATGGAATTGTGCAAAGCCTCGGGTGTACCTGTTAAAGACATGGAAAAACCCTTAACAGGATCTCTGTTTTTCAAAGATCCCGAATTGATTTCAAGAAACCCGTTGTAGGGCTTGGAGTTCAAGGATCGAGGGTTTGGTGAGGGTGTGCTCCTCGATTCGAGCTCCGCATTCCACTTCAATCGTTTCAGACAGGGTCTTCAAGACCGCGCAAGCGTTCAGTGAATGCTTACGACTCTGTGAACCGTCTCTCGCCTGCTGAAAGTGCGTTGGAAGCGAGGGCCGCGGGGGATTTCTAGATTCATGGATTCCTTCTTTGCCACGACTTGCTTTATGCACTGTAGGAATCCTGTCAAAGGAGACTTGAGTTGACCCCAAACCGTGCATGCGAGCCTAAGTAGGATCGAATCTTGCATCCCAAGTGAAGACTTTGAAGCCGACGGCCCAGGACTCCATGAGGTAGCCTGCGTTTTAACAGGCAGCTCCCCACAGCCCACCCAAAAGCTTAAGCCCAACACCGTCTGTCCTTGATCATGCCAAGCTCCGTGTAGATGCTTAGCGCCATGCGGTTGAAGAAGTACAACTCCTGACAGGCCCCCCTAAGGTAAAGGCGATTCAGAGCAACTGGGAGTTTGTGGCCACCACGAGAAACTCCCCAGTTTCTTGAACCATAAGGGGCTTATCACTCTGAGTTGGGTAAGGACCTCAAAAGGGACCCTGCGTTTAGAAGTACCCATTTATAGTTTAAAGAGTTCTCCGCCTAAACCCTACACCCGAAACCCTAAACCGTAAAGGGCTCTCAGGGCTCAGACAAGGAAGAGCTCCTGCTCATTCCGCTCGTCATAGGCCGCATAGCCACCTGCCGCCACCTCGCATAGAAGCTCAAGGAAATCTTGGGGTCCTGAAGAGTTAGAAATTGGTGTGGGAGGGATACTATATAATAAGACAACCTAAGGAATGATGTTGGCAATCATTCAGCTTCCATGGTTGACAGCGGCTTTAGGATCGACGGCGTGGTGCCAAACGTCTCGGGCCTCCAAACCCTCTGGACCTAAAGCCCCTAAAGTTTCGAGTTTCGGATTTAGGGTTGTGGTGTTCAGGGTTTGGGGACCTCCGCACCGAAAGGATCCCAAAGCTCTGGCGAGTCCCTACAAGTCCGCTGCGCCGGCGCCTGCACGCAACTTTCGCAACTGAGGCCACGCAGCCCGGGAAGTCCCAGGCCTCGGGCCATTGCCGGGGTTCTGCAGGTTTAGGGGGTCAGGGTTTAGGGGGTTTAGGGCTTAGGGGTTTAGGGTTTAGGGGTTTAGGGGTTTAAAGGGCTTAGGGGGTTTAGGGTTTAGGGGTTTAGGGTTTAAGGGTTTAGGGGTTTAAAGGGCTTAGGGGGTTTAGGGTTTAGGGGTTTAGGGTTTAAGGGTTTAGGGGGTTAGGTGTTAGGGGGTTTTGGGTTTAGGGGTTTAGGGTTTAGGGGTTTAGGGGTTTAAAGGGCTTAGGGGGTTTAGGGTTTAGGGTTTTGTCCAAGGGTGTCTGTGAAACGCTACAACCCCTGACCCTAGAGCCTGTTGCAATCGGCGTTCAGACTTCGAACGTCAGGGCTGAGAGATCCTTTTGGGATGGATCGACGGAGAGATACGCAGACAGGCAGACAGACAGGCAAACAAACTCGTCAACCCGTCAGACAGACCCCTTGCAATCTACATTGAGGTCTTACGGTGGCCCTTACACCAGAAAGCTACTAGAGTTCAGGCTTGGTGATTGAATTGACTTGCTATAGCTGGTGCAGGGCCTTGGAGCGGGAACCAACTCCGAAGATGCAAAAACCATGAGCCCCAAAACCAGTGAGCCTACCCGCTACAAACACAACCGAAACTAAAACTGCACCTTGACCCTTGAACCCATCCTCCAAACTCCTAAACCCTACACAATTAACCTCCAACTCCAACCCCCTAACTCCTGAACCCTGCCCCTAAACTTAAAGCCTGGGAGCCGTTATACCAGATGCCGTTGACACATTGCAAGCGTTCGACTGTAGCTACTGCATCCTTGCGAAGTAGGCCTGAATCATGTTTCGGGGTTTCGGTGTTCAGGGCATTAGAGTAAAGGGTTTAGGGTTTACGTTTACGGTGCAGGGGTAAGGGCTTGAGTTTGCAGCTCAATGGCTTTGGGGTTTAATGGGTACAAGGCTGTAGAGCATGGCTACAATACGACAAGAAGATGCTCGCCTTGACTGACTTAACCATAAGGACTGCAATATTGCAACCTAAAGCCGAGGAATGTAATAAGTAAGGATGTTAGCTCGAAGTGCAACTTGAGGCCACGATATCTCGAAGCCATCAGTCGCAAGGCTCAGTGTCCAACAAGGGTTAAGGGCATTAGGTTCAAAACTCAAGGGTTAAGATTCTGGGTTGAGGGCTAAGGGATCCGAAACATCGAATCCGCAAGCTCCAGTACGCAGGGCTCCAAACCCTAAACCCTGAAGCCCAAACCCTAAATCCAAACCCTGAACCCTAAACCCTAAACTTCACACAACCAGATGAAGCCAAGGCTCTCTCCTTTCAGTCCCCCACTAATACCAATACCGACGACACTATGATTTTAATACGAATACGTATACGAATACAAACAGTAGTCCTAATGTCAAGACGAGTACCGATACGCGTGAACATAATACTGATCCTAACCCCCATACCAATCCCAATACAACTACGAACACTCATACGAACAACAAGAAAACTGTGCGAAGAAGGAGAAGAACAACAAGAAGAAGAGGAAGACTAACTGTAGTGGCAGTCGTCGTCGTAGGAGTAGTAGCCAAAAAATCGCTATAATAATGACAGGATATAACAGCATTCTAAGATTTCTGTTACTACAATGACAAACGAATGCCCGAAACGACAATCACAATACGACCGATGGTATATAGTATATGTACAATGTACACATACATACATACATACATACATACATACATACATATATCTAAACCCTGAACCTTAGAGCATACATATGGTTACATGTGTACGCAAAGCTAAGCGTCGATATCGCTCGCTCCAGCAGGATGCCGTTAAAGGTGCGCCATGATCGAAGGACTTCGGCAGAGGCCTTCAAGGGGGGCTTTTGGAGTTTCGGGTTTAGGGTTGGTTTAGAGTTTAGGGTCTAGGGGTACCGCTTTCGGTTTAGGGTTTAGTTTAGGGGGTTTGGGGGCTACGGATTGGGGCTCATGGTTCAATTTGGGGCCCTCTGTTTATTCCTCTGTCACACTTTCGTGCCTACAGAGTGATGACTCACGGATCTGTGCAGAGCCTTGCAAAAGCATACCGCGAGAGCCCAATACCCCTTCAATCAGGAATTTACATTACATCATAGAGGGCTTACTATACTATCATGAGTCGACGACTATTTCTTGATAAAGGGGTGTTGGGTTGTCCGTGTGCCTTAAATCTCCCCCAGCTTACGTGCCGCATGCCAGGTGGCAGTGCCCCTGTATCACACCCTGGAGCCCTCTTCCACGGTTCAGGGTTTAGGGGTTCAGGGTTTAGAGCAACAAGAAGTTCACACACACGGACATAGTCGGCACAAAGACAAACATCCGTGGCCGTCGGGATACAATGGAGGCCCTGAAACCTGAACCTCGAAACCCATTACGTACTCCTATTACTACTTACTACTACTGCTACTACTACTACTACTACTACGCCGACGACTACTGCTACTGCTACTGCTACTGCTACTGCTACTGCTACTGCTACTGCTACTGCTACTGCTACTGCTACTGCTACTTCTACTACTACTACTACTACTACTACTACTACTACTACTGCTACTACTGCTACTTGTACTACTATTACTACTAGTACAGCCATTGCTACTATTGCTACAATTACTCCTATTACTACTCTTACTACGGTTACTACTAGTACTACTATTACTACTATTGCTACTATCACTACCATTACTTCTACTACTATTGCTACTACTACTACTACTACTACTACTACTACTACTACTACTACGATTTCTACTATTACTAGTACTATTGCTATCACTTTTGCTACTGCTAACACTATGATGATTATGATGATTATGATTATGACTATTCTGACTCTTATGATGAATGTGATGACTATCCTTGCTGTTACGCTCTATTTCAGCCCGGTTTTTTTGGGCGAAGACCCTGGCCCTAAGACCTGGAACTCGGAACCCCTAGGAACTCGCGGCCACACTTCGGCGAGTGTGTGGTTTACGGGCCTCTTGTGTTGCCAATGATGGGAGTCGACGACCCTGTGCCCGGGTCGGGCGCACTGCTGCACGCCCATGCCACCAAGCAGCAGAACAGCATCACACCTGAACCGCCAAATCCTAAACCCTGAATCCTGAAACCAAAACGGAAATACCCGATTAGCTCGAACACGTAATCGATCAGCTGTAAGGGGTTTCTAGTGGGCAACCCACAACAATCTTAATCGTACTGCTGCAAATATAGGATTCCGGGTTGAGGACACAGCGGGCTTAGAGAGTGGATTACGCGGGTTCGCGGTGTAGGGAGAAGGATTCCTAGGTCTCACAAAAGGGGTTGCAAGCTCCAACAAACGCGTGCTCTTTTGACCGAGATACTGCTGATAGAGGTGCAAGTGCAAGAACCCGCTCCAGATGCCCGCATTGCCTACATCCGACGCATCCGAGAATGATCTGCTTGCAACCGACTGTCGCAACAGCACAGCAGCAGTCGCTGGCTTCGCGACCGAGATGCCCGAGATGTACACGTGCGACGAGATGCGCTCGAACTCGAAGACGATCTCGCCTCGGGGATTTGCTGTCGCCACGCCTGAGAAACGGGGGATAACGAGGTCGCCGGAATGAGCACGAGATTCTCTGCCATGGTTCACCGATATCTTGCACTGGCCAACCCAGGAAGTGTCGGTTCTCTCTCCTACCTGGAACAATTCGTAAACGTACATGGCAGCTGGGGTCAAGCCCTTCACGACTGCGGTCGCCTTACCATCCTTGTTCCTTAGAAAACCACGTCCATAAGCTCGAGTGTTGGTCCACCCCGACAGCTGAGCTGAGTAGCCGTTGGCAATGCTGACATCGAAAGTTTGATCCTCGATGTCGTTCATATTTTGGACTCCAAAGGAGTCAAAGTTGTTCTCGGGCTCTCTGGCGAGATGCTCCGAAACTTCAAGGACAGCTCCTGCTCGCAACTTCCACTTCAAGTACTCCATGCTGACTTGCATCTCTTCCTCCGAGAGCGCCCTGTCCCAGGTGATGATCTCCATGACTCCGTAGTTTGATTTTGAACCGTGCTCCTCCTCGTTTACCATCAAGGGCATGGCTTTGCTGAATTTCTTGCCTTCCTTCTTCGCTATGTTGACTGTGGTGTTTCCCATGGCGCTGCTGTAAGTTCGCTTGCCACCGTTGGTCGAACACATCACCAGCCAGTCAAGCGATTTGGACAAAGGTGCGTTTTCATCAGTGAGAAAGCCGTCATGATAAGTACATCCTGGCTTCCCACAACAATGTCCATGTAACCAATTCGCGCCATTGGTTTCTAAGATTCGGTTCGTGTTATCATTGCTGGTATATCGAGTGACGGAGCAAAGTGTGTAGGTCGGCTTCAAGATGTCCCCGAAGTGGTAGCGTGACGATGTCTCCCCACTCAGGTACGTCACCGGGCGATCTGCACCCCAGCCAGCCTCCACCTTGCGGTAGACCGAGTTTTGTCGCGACCGTCCTTCGAACCCTCCAACGGAGCTGGGCCACACAGAGCCTGCGTGCTCGCTTTTGAACCAGGCCACCATGCCCTGCGCAGGGTTGACCCGCAAAACAAATAAATCAAGGAGGAAGCACTGCGCATGCGAGTGCAAACAACAGGAGTGAACGGCCCTGCGGTTAGCCTACGCAGACTGCCCCGCGTGCAAGCTCCGAAGGACGACCACGCAAGGGACCAACAGCACATAATCATTCTCCTGCAAACCTCTTAGATGTCTCTGTAACCCTTGAATCCCAACAACTCGAAAGAAACTTTCTTGGCATGACTTCGTGAAGCCCCTGCTCTTGCACCTGCAGTGGGGGATCCGCGGGCTTGGACACGGCCCCGGACGGTCCAACTGCTGCGACGGAGATGCCCGAGATGTACACGTGCGACGAGATGCGCTCGAACTCGAAGACGATCTCGCCTCGGGGATTTGCTGTCGCCACGCCTGAGAAACGGGGGATAACGAGGTCGCCGGAATGAGCACGAGATTCTCTGCCATGGTTCACCGATATCTTGCACTGGCCAACCCAGGAAGTGTCGGTTCTCTCTCCTACCTGGAACAATTCGTAAACGTACATGGCAGCTGGGGTCAAGCCCTTCACGACTGCGGTCGCCTTACCATCCTTGTTCCTTAGAAAACCACGTCCATAAGCTCGAGTGTTGGTCCACCCCGACAGCTGAGCTGAGTAGCCGTTGGCAATGCTGACATCGAAAGTTTGATCCTCGATGTCGTTCATATTTTGGACTCCAAAGGAGTCAAAGTTGTTCTCGGGCTCTCTGGCGAGATGCTCCGAAACTTCAAGGACAGCTCCTGCTCGCAACTTCCACTTCAAGTACTCCATGCTGACTTGCATCTCTTCCTCCGAGAGCGCCCTGTCCCAGGTGATGATCTCCATGACTCCGTAGTTTGATTTTGAACCGTGCTCCTCCTCGTTTACCATCAAGGGCATGGCTTTGCTGAATTTCTTGCCTTCCTTCTTCGCTATGTTGACTGTGGTGTTTCCCATGGCGCTGCTGTAAGTTCGCTTGCCACCGTTGGTCGAACACATCACCAGCCAGTCAAGCGATTTGGACAAAGGTGCGTGTTCATCAGTGAGAAAGCCGTCATGATAAGTATATCCTGGCTTCCCACAACAATGTCCATGTAACCAATTCGCACCATTGGTTTCTAAGATTCGGTTCGTGTTATCATTGCTGGTATATCGAGTGACGGAGCAAAGTGTGTAGGTCGGCTTCAAGATGTCCCCGAAGCGGTAGCGCGACGATGTGTCCCCACTCAGGTACGTCACCGGGCGATCTGCACCCCAGCCAGCCTCCACCTTGCGGTAGACGGAGTTTTGTCGCGACCGTCCTTCGAACCCTCCAACCGAGCTGGGCCACACAGAGCCTGCGTGCTCGCTTTTGAACCAGGCCACCATGCCCTGCACACGGTGGGATAGCGGTAGCAGGAGTGGTGGTGGTGCTGCTGCTGCTGCTGGTGCTAGTGCTGGTGCTGGTGCTGGTGCTGGTGCTGGTGCTGGTGCTGGTGCTGGCGCTGGCGCTGGTGCTGGTGCGTGCTGGTGGTGCTGGGCAGTACTAGGATTTTGTACTAGTGACAGTACTGGGAATAGCGGCTGTAAATGCAACAGCTCTGAGATCTGCAATGACTGAAGGGATAGTTCCTCTGACGATGATAACACAACGCTGGATAGTGGCAGCTCTGCAGAGCAAGGGCGCTAGTGAAACTATGAGTTAAAACGATAGCAAAAAAGGTACTTGTGCCAAGAGCAACAGTGAGATGCTAGCGCTGTTGAACCTAATGACCAGGCTGTCATCATCAGCTCCAACTTCCTCGCAACACTCATCACCATGTCGGTGCAGCATCTTTACATGCTCGGCATGGTCATCACAAAGATCATCACCTCCAACATCGTGATCACCGCGTTCGTTGCTCCTGCTACATGAGCTCAAAAGTGCCACGCAGCACATTGAATTCGATGGCCAAACGACAGAAGCTTCTTCTGCAAGTAAAAATACTCAAACACCGTCCGCCATCCGCCCCCAACGGCCTCTGCGGTCGGTTCCGACGGCTGGGGTGGCAAGTTGAGACTCTTGCCCTGGCAGAGCAAGGCTTTCAGGTTTGGGGTGTGGTAAGAGACCCTACACCCTTGAGCATTACAGGGCTTTCGTCAGTTCAAAGGGTCAGGATTGAATGTAGTGATATGTGATGGGATTTTCGTTGCAACGAAACCGTCTAGGCTCTGATTGGGGCTTGAGCCTGAACCCTAAAGCTAGTCCTACACCGAAACTCCTCAAACTAATCATAGCAGAAAGGCATAAAGCAAGCGTTTGACCAAGGCTAGGATGTGAACCAAGGACCAAAGTCCAAAGCTTAAATACATGTGGCTCTACATAGACGGACGGGGGACTTATGAGCAACAGCTGCTCTCTAGGCTCCACCTACTGATGACCCTACTCACTACATCAGATTGTGTCAGAATCCCAGCTTTTTGGGGGGTCCGGGGTCTGGGGGACCCTATCTTCGTCAACACTCGCAACCTCATGAACGGTAAGCTGCATAGTGGCACTACTTGTCCCCGAAAAGCCTGCGCCAAATCCAAAACATCCTGACAACCGAAACCCTGAACTAAATCCCTAAACACTATCAACCTCTAAGCCCTAAATTCCTAAACCCAGCATCCGAATCCCTGAGCCCCTGAACTCATCATCCTGAGAAGTTGCCTGCTCTGTGTCCGGGCGTAAAGAGCTGGTTGGATCGAATGCCATAGTAAGGAAACTCCTGTCTGAAGAGAGCACGGTTTCGGGAGTACGACAATTCGGGTGTTCGCGTATAGTGTACAACCAACCGTATGATATTGGTACTAGATTTCTCTCAGAACAACCCACAAGATAGACTCGCCAGAACCAACACGCTGATTCATGAAGAGACAACCCTAAACCTTTGGGTCCTTGTACCAATGATCCTTCGATTTTGCTGTCGATATCAAGTGCCCCTGTGGTTTGGGGTTGCAAGGAGGGCTTCAGCATGTAGGGGTTTAGGAGTGGGGCCATATGACCAAACGTGAAGATGATGTAACCTAAAGTGAGATCGGGGAACTCTACAGGAGATTACCGGGTACGGTGTTTGCATCACATAATTCAAAAACCCTAAACCCTAAACCCCTCTAGAATCACCGATTCTGTACACTAAACGGCAAACGCTAGAGCAAAACCTTAACAGCCTAAAGCCAAAAGGATTTAGAGAAACGGTGCACACCCTCAGCCCATGGGGCCCTAACCACTGAACCCGTGCTAAACCGTAACCCTAAACCCCTAAACCCTAAACAGTCGAAAACAATTCCTTCGCAAGGATGTTGCCCAACACTTCGCAGCATCCGCCACAGAACAGCTGCTTTCTCGCGGCATAGCCTCTCTTTGGTTCCAGTAAGGTTTCTTCAAAGGATAATAAGTCTACGGCGGGCAGCCAGGGATTAGGTTTAGGGCAGGGTTTAGAACGTAGTAAGTGGGGTGCTAGTACCTCAGTCGGCGCTCGAAGTAGATGTTACTATCGCTTCCCACATGTTTCCGTCAAACTTGCTTCGTACCTTGATCCCTACATCGTCATTTCTCTCACTCTCGGCCACTCTCTCTCTCTCTCTCTTTCTCTTGCTCTGTCTGACTCTCTCACCCTCTCTCGCTCGCTCTCTACATCGCTCTCTCTCTCTCTCTCTCTCTCTCTCTCTCTCTCTCTCTCTATGCATGTATATGCATATATATATATACACATATATATGTATGCACACATATACAAATATACATATATGTCTATCTATCTACTTATCTATCTGTCGTCGTATCTATTTTGCTTTACACCTCTGCAGCTCTTTATCTACCTATCTATCGGTCTTTCTGTCTTTCTGTCTATCTGTGATCTGTCTACCTGTCTGTCGATCCGTCCATCTATCCATCTGTTATCCATCTGTCCATCTGCTCTCCCTCTCTCTGTCTCTCTCCCCGGCATAGGAGCCCTACTCTTTCTTCTTCAGCACAGTCAGAGGGACAGCGTGGTCGCGAAGCCCCTGCGCGTTACCGCGCACTGGGGTTTTCTGGACAGAGTGAAAGGCCAAGACAGTTTGTGGGACGACTCTTTCTCTCTCTTCTTCAGCACAGACAGAGGGAAGCGCGATCCGCAGTCCGCGCCCCCCTCGCGCGTTACCGCGCACTGGGTTTCTCTCTCTCTCTCTCTCTTTCTCTGTCCCTCTCTCCCTCGCTCCCCCCCTCCCCCCCGCCCTCCCTCCCTCCCCCCGCCCTCCCTCACTCCCTCCCTCTCTCTCTCTCTCTCTCTCTCTCTCTCTCTCTCTCTCTGTCTGTCTCTCACCGCACAGCCCGATCTCCCCAACCCGCAAACTCCAGATCGTTAAGCAAACCCGAAACCCTCACAGAAACGCTTATACTAAGTCGTATAGACAGCATTCTCAGAAGAACCCTCCCCCTGCAGGGCAACTCTTAGAGAACCCTAGAATCTCCTTCAGAGCCGTATGAAAATCTTACAAAGCCCATTCAAAACCAACCTACTATCGAACCTTTATGCGAAGCCTTCACAAAAGCCCCGCTTTAAAAGAGCCCTAAACCCTCCGAAACCCTCAGAAACCCCCACCTTGAGGTCTCCTTCGAGGCTGAACTCACGCACGAGGTTGTCGCAGCCGCTGAAGAGACGGCACGTCGCCGCGCCGTGCTGCGAGCCGTGCCTCGGCGGAGTTTCGCAAAAATGCGGCACGGCGTTATGGTAGTAGCAGTATGGTGGTAGTATATAGTAGTAGTATATAGTATTTTGTAGTAGTACATAGTAGTATATATAGTACTATATAGTAGTATGTAGTCGTCGTCGTAGTAGTAGTCGTAGCAGTAGTAGTAGCATGAGGAAGGGCAAGTTTCTTGGAGGCCTCCATAGTTTGGCCCGGGTGGAGACTTTCGTCTGGTTGTGAGAGAGGGCGATAGAAACAGGACGCCAGATGTTCAACAAGGGAGACCGCGTAGTTAACATTTTTTTTGGCTTACTAGTGCCCTTCATGGCTTTTTCGTCCGAAAAACTTCGGCTGTAACTCCCCTTCCTTTTCATGAAGAGATGGCACCTACTCCTAAACCCTAAACCGTCTTTGAGTGAACCACGCTGCCAGAAGAATGCGCACGTCTCTTCTTCACGACAGCGGGCTTCGCAGTCCGAGGGCTCAAGGACCTGAAGGTCGCAGGCGTTTCGAAGCTCTCGGAATTCGAGATTCGGTTTAGGGTGTAGGGTTTAGGGGTTAGGGTTTAGGGTTTAGGGTTTAGGGTTTAGGGCTTGGGGTTCAGGGCTTCGGAATTGGAGCTGACGTGTTTCTCAAACTTCGTGATCCTTATCAAGGATGCAAGGCTCTGAGGTTGCGGGCTAGTCGTCTTTGGGGTCGGTATCAGAAGGCAGAAAAGTCCAAAGTGGCAGGGTTCAGTTTCACAGCCTTCACGTATAACAGCTGCAGAACTGAGGCAGCCTTTGCAATTTTTGCAAAGAGACAATCTGGAAGTTTCGGCCTCCTGTCCAAAGCCGTGACAAATTGATCACCCAGTGCTTCCAGAATGACTGTGACTATAGACTTTCCTGACCATATTATGATCTTGTTGTGTCTTCTTCGACATGTTTTAATCTCTATACCATCTTTCGGTTCCCACCGCCTGCTCCTCTGATTGGAAGTGGATGCCCAAGCCACCTGCCGATGAGGCGGTTCCATTTTAGTAGCAATGGTAAACCCGGCGGAAGCCTGTACTTACACTGTCGGCGCAACAGAAAATCGGCTCCCCAGCGCTCTTTACACTCACACACGCGTTCTTCAGATGCTGACAACAAGAGACGCGAAGATATCGAAGACCCGTAGAACCCGCGCTGTGGATAACAGTTGACAAAGCATTGCCTTGCAAGAGTTGCCGCGACGGGCATGTCAGCTGCCCTGTGACGATGGAGTAGGGAACCGGAATGAAGTTGTTGTCGCTGGCAGCCTCAAGGGCTCTACAGGGAATGGTAGGGTTCCCTTATAAAGGGGTCTATCAGGGTTACTATAAGGGATCTATATAAGGGTACTATAATATGGGGGCCTTAATAATCCTATAACTTACCTGTGGTTAGTAGGGAATGGAAGAATGGTAGTAATAGTAGTTAGAATTGTACCCCATTCCTCCATTCCCTACTAACCAAAGGTAAGTTTAGGCTCGTGGCTTGTGGATGGCTGTTTGCATCTCGCAAAACAGGCGCTGCAGCAGATCTTCTCACGCTTACTCGGGAACCCGTATCATTCACAACTGCCCCCAAAAAAACTCCGAAACCGGGAACCAGTAACCCTAAACCCTACAGCCTTTATCCTAGAAGTGAAACCAAGAAACCTGCAACCCTAAACCCGGAATCTCGACCCTAAACCGACACCCTGAAGCCAAAGCCCACACCCTGAACCTAAAACCAAAACCCAAAACCTACCCTAACAATTCAAACAAGATCTTGCTTCTAGGCTTATAGTGCCATCGGCAAACACCACATGACACCTTCTGCGCTTAGAGTTGTTCGGGATGAGGACAGCGATGTTCCAACACGACCCCTGGCTCCTAAATCCCTAAACCGCAAACCCTCAAAGCCCTAAGCCCCAAACCCTGAAACCCCTAAACCCTAACACCCCTAAACCCCCAACCCCCAAACCCCAAACCCCCAAACCCCTAAACCCTAAAGCCCCTCATCGCTATGACGCAGAGCAGCCGGAAGGTGCTCAAACATCTGCGGATCCACGGGCAACTCCGGGCCCCAATCGGACGGGGCACCTGGGAAGGCTCTTCGAGGCGGTCAGGTTTAGGATTTAGGGTTACAGGGAACTCCAGAAAGTTGGAATATGGTTTCATGGTAGGATACACTGTAATTTACAATAGAAGGGTTAGGATAATCATATTCCAACTTTCTGGCTTTTACCTTAAGGGTTTAGGTTTCAGGGTTTAGGGTTTAGGGTTTAGAGCTGCTAGGAAGCTGAATCATGAAGAATGGGAGGCTTGGGGGTATGCTCCAGTAGCAATATCTGGACAACAAGGGAATACTATGACCGCAATATTCACCCTCCGTCCGCCCCCCTATACTCTGCTACTCTGTTTGTCGGGGTGCTTTCAAAAAGCCTCGCCGAGTTCATGCATGCACGGACGCCAGACGAACTTCGTTTGATGTAAGAAACGCATGAAACATATCAAACAGAATAATCCGAAGAAGCTACAATCTAGGAGCCACCCCATGACCTTGAAACTTAAGGGAAAAATCCTTTAATATAGAGGCTGGCGGCTTGCATAAATGGACTGGGGCTTCGGGGTACTGACCCTAAACCCTTAAAGCCATTTACGTAAAGCCTCCACTTGCGGAAAGGGGGCAGTCGCAGGGGTGGAGCCAGAAATCTGCTGGCTCTGGCGTGGATGGGTCGTCCAACACTAGGGCCGTCTGCCCGTCCTCCTCTTCCTCCTAGAAAGCTTGAGGCTTTATACTTTCAGGGTTTAGGGCCTACGGCTTGGAAATGGCTGCTGACGCTTCGGCCCCGAATGCGTCTTAGCGCCTCGGGGCAAAGACGATCTTGAAGTCGCTGGGTACGGGCTTCCGAACCAACCCTGCACCACCCCAGAAGGATGAGAAGCAAGATAAACTGAAGCTGTATCTAGGTAAGACCCCGGCCCCAGTTATTAAGTTACATGAACCCTCGGGCTTAGGCGGCTCTCCTTCATTTCGATGAATGCCAACTCCTTCGTGGAGCATTGCCTCAGGGCCTGCTGAACGGTGCCAGCCGCAATGCAATCCCGCTTGGATCCGCGAAGCTCGTAGATGCCCAATGCCTGCGAAGGACAAAGACGCTGCAGAACGGATAACTGCGGCTGTTGACATAGCTTTTCTCATCCTATTGGTCCATTGGTTCTACTTGTACAACGTTTTTCTTCTTCCCCACCACTGCGGAAGGCTCTCGTGACTTGGGGGGATGCAACATAAACCGAAAAGCGTTTTGGCCGACTTCTGAACCCCCGTCACGCTCTTAGCCTGCTCAACAGAAGCAGTATGGAAACCTCAAAATGACCCTAGACCCGTCAATAAGTAGTACGGAAATCTCACAAAAACCCTAAACACCAAAAACGTTCATAAGTAGAATGGAAACCTGAACCCCCGAACCATCAAACCCCTTCCCCCATTCGCCCCATCGAGCCTCGACCTCTCAGCCTCGAACCCAAGACTTCACTTCGGGTTCAGGGCTTAGGGCTTGGGGGCTTAGGGGCTTGGCGGTTTAGGGGTTTAGGGTTTGGGGGTTTCGGATTTAACGCTTAGCTCTTGACGCGAGAAAGGGAGCCTTGTCGACAAAGTCGTTGGGATCTGTATTGACGAGGACCCACTGGCCATCCGTGCAACCATCGTCGCCCTGGTCTGGTGTACTGCGAAGGGTGGGTTCCGGAGTTTGGGAGTGGGGACTCGGAGTTTAGAATTAAGCATTCAGGATGCGATGGCTTAGGAATGTGGGGTTCAAGGCTTTCTTTAGGATAGCTTGGATGTTCAGAGTTTAAGGGTTGAGGGTTGTCGATCACCCGGATCCCTGTGCAACTCTCCAACAGGCTATCCTAATAAGCAACAGGTACGAGAGTCGAAATGGTCACTGGTAAATACTACGTGCTCTGTATCATACGCGGAACGGCATCACCCCAACCCTAAACTCCTAAACTCCAAGCCCTAGCCCCCTGGGAACCCACCTGCGCCAGGCGAAGGTACCGCATGTCTTCTGGCGTTGCATGCTGCCGAAGATAGACGATGCCACCCTTCGCGACGTCCCTTCCAAGAGGACAGTACAGGCCGCCGAGGTACCAATCGGCGTTTGAGACTGTCATACCTGAGCTAAGCGGTTTAGGGTTTAGGGTTTCAGGGTTTAGGGTTGTAGGGTTTAGGAATGCACGACACATCGTCTCAGTCGCAGAACCTCTGCCGTGCCAACCTTTTCTTTGCGTTCCAGAGCCAACAGACCACTGCAGGAACAGCATCTTCCACTGTCACTCCTTATGCCTGTGAAAGGTTTCATAGGGCTTTGCAACGGCACATGAGGGTGTCCATAAGGCTTCTTACACTGCTTCACACCAACTGCATCTGGGAAACAGGTCCCCTCGTTGGTGCAATTGGTGACCTTGGCCGTGACGGTCACCATTTGCCCATCCGAACGCACGTCAAACCTGTCGAAGTCGCAGGCTCGGGGTGTAGAAAGCTTAGGGCGACTGTTACCAGAAGGGCTCGACACAGGATCTTCGGCGTCAAGACCTAAGGTCCGTGGGTTCAAGGTTTGGGGCTTCAGGGGTTCACGGACTTATGGATTCAGGGCCCCCGAGATCCAAAGAAGGACAGACCTGGCAGCTTCTCACTTGCCAAAAATGGGGCTAAAACTCTGAACACAGAAGCCTGACGGGAAGGCAGACATAGACCGAAGTACGGTTGCGGATCACCCCACTTATATGGCCCTACTTGCTAAGTCCCCCGGTCCTTTGAGGAGAGGCTGGCTCATGGACAAAGCGCAAACCGTAGCTGCAACACTCAAACTGGCAGAATGATGACTCGTAGACCCGCAAGAACCCATACACCCTCCGAAGCCATTTCCAACCGCACCGGCTCGAAAGCTGGTATTGTTAGGGCTTATGGGTTTAGGGTGTAGGGCTTGCGGTTGAGGGTTTGGTCCTGAATTCTTGCTGGGGTTGTTTTCAAACACACCCAGTCCGGTCCAAAGACATTGCATGGAGAAAGACAGATCGATTCCATGTCAGCCAACCCCGGAAGATTCAAACCGAAACCGCAAACGTTAAATCGGCCCTCAACCCTGAAGCCAAATGGGTGGTTGTCAAAATTAGGGTCGCTTTTTTGGGTACCCTAAATAATACGTGCCGTAGTATTTTCAGGACCCAAAACGGGACCCTAATTTTGACAGCCACCCAAATCCCGAAACCCCAAGACAATTGCACCTCTCACAGCGACTGTCGAACTTGTAGTTCGCACATGTCTCGTCGGCCCTGCAACGAGCCCTGCACTGAGCCTGAGTGTAACGGGCTGCAAGCGAGGGGTGGAAAGAGCTTCGGGGCTTGTAAGGATAGGCGGCTTAAGGGCTAGATTGTAGGGTTTCGGGCTTGCGACCACAAGTAAACCACTCAACCACCTACTGACACTTCGAAGACACCAGTGGTCGCCTTAGCTCAAGACTCGAACGTCCCAAATCGGAAAGCTTAAACAGCACACAGAGCATCCAATATTGCTAGAAGCCCCAATGATCCTAAAATATAGTATACGGCGTTGTTATATAGTCTACTACTTTTTGTCTTGCGATACTATGCTACAGTACACTACATGACAATACATTGTCGCATATTCTACTAGGTGTCATGACTTTATGCTGTATTGTATTGTGCTATAGTGTTCATATCTCGACTAAATGTATCATATAGCGTACTATCTTATCGTACCTTATGCTGCAGCATGCTGTAACATGTTGGATGATGATGTCTACTATAGAATTGTACTATACTACACTACAATAAGCTGCACTACAGTATACTGCAAGATACTGTATCATGATGTACTCTGCTTTCTTATAGTAGGGTTTCGTATAGTATAGTATAACATAGTATAGTACAGTAGACTATAGTAAAGTAAACTGCGGTATACCATGAAATACTATTGTATATTGTACAGTCCTATATAGCCGTAATGCGATGTGTCAGACTGTACTCTACTATATAACTTGTGTGTATGTGTATATATATATATATATACATATATATGACATATATATATTGTATATTATATGTTATATGCTACATATTATGCATTCTATGTTGGCTGCTAAATTATGAACTTTACATAATTTGCATTACACCACACTACATTGCATTAGATTATATACTGTACCCAGCCGGCGCAGCCTCGGAACTGGCTGTGGCATCTGGCACAGATACGGCCTAGGCAAGGTTTAGGTGAGGCTTAGATAAGGTTTAGGTAGGGTTTAGGGCTTAAGTTTGACGATGCAGAATGCAAAATGTTTAACATTGCCGCACGACTCGGGATTTTGTGGTGTTTACGCCTTATGCATCTAAAGGAAGCCTCAACGGAGCCGCCGGTTTTACATACCCCGCCGAGAAGCCTGTCATAGTGCTTCCAAAAGCTTCCATAATGTCGATGCTATGGGAGTGCTATGCGACCAATGGCTGTTTGGCGAGTCCAGGAGATTCTGCCAAACGGCCGCCCTGTAAGGCTTGAACATTTCTCTACAAGTCATTCGACCAGAGCCAGACATGCCCTTCAAGCCTCGATAAGAACCCTGCTTATAGAGAATATCCAAGTCTCGGGTACCTGCATCCGACTGTAACCTTCGAAACCCGAGTAGGAGTTTGTGAGTAAACTGTGTGAGTCCCGAAGCCCTGCTTGAGACATTGCCAATTGCCTCCGCTGACACAACAAGCCCCGCCGACGACTGAAAACGACTGCTGGCAGAGACCAACAAACCGCTGACGAGCTCGCAAACCCGCCGGAAGCTTTGCGTGGCTCATTGTTGGGATTAGTTTGGGCAACCTGCGCACCGTCGCCCAGTGAACTGGCTTGTCTGTACTGTGAGACTCAATAGCAGATGGCAAACAGAAGGACTTACCTGTGGTTAGTAGGGAATGGAGGAATGGGGTACAATTATAACTACTATTACTACCATTCTTCCATTCCCTGCTAACCAAAGGTAAGACAGAGGAGTTTCCGCCACTGGCACCGTGGGACTGATTCTTGGACCGGGTAGATTTCTTACTTTCCCAGTGTATAGTAAGGGGACTCTTCTCTTACGGACTCCGGTATGGACTTTGCAGGCTTCTCGGAGGACCTGTGTTTTGAAGGATGAGGGTGTCGGATTCCGGATTGCTCGGCAATCGCACCCCTAAACGCCAGATCCCGAGTGCTTACAGTAAGCCTAAACACTAATGCGCCTAAGCCCCAAACCCTCAACTCCAAACGCTACACCCCACATCTCCCCGCCTTGACGCTCTGCGGCACCCAGCAAACGGTATCTTGCACTTCGATGGACAGGGAGGTCTCCACCTTTGGCCGGTTGTGTTGAAGCCCTGGCGAAAGAATTTCAATCTGAAGCCCCCGGCCCCTCTAGATAAGACATTCCCTTCGTTAGGATTTCGGGCTTCGGGTTTAGGGTTTTGGGGGTTGGGGTTTAGGAGTTGAAGTTTCAAGCAGTGCTATCTTCGATTTCTCATCCGGGGAAACGAAGTCCGGCAAAACGACAGCATGGGCGCAACAATCCTTGTCATGTAAGGGCCTCACAATTGGCATACGGTTTGGGGGCATGGTATAGCGTAACTATGGTAAGGAACCCTAAACAGTGAGGTTAGTAGTTGTTCAGGCTAAACATGCCAAGCGCAGACCAAAGAAGCTGAGCTCTATCGACACACCAACCTGTGCTTTCAAGCCACCGGGGGAAGTGCAGGATCAGGGAAGATGCCGAAGACTCGGCAATCCAGCGTTACAGCCTGCTGCAAAGATATGGTCCTGTAGCTTGGTTGCTGACTTCACCGGAAAAAGTCCACGAAATGAACTGCTCCCAGGGCCTGCAATGGCCCTAAGCCCCAGACCGGGAAAACCCACTGAACTCACCTAACATCACCCAACCATCGAAATTGTATTTAAAATCCGAAGCCTGGAATGCCTTCGAGTTCCGGGTCTTGGCTTCGGGCGTTATTCGGATCTTTGGGTTGAGGGCGTCGGGGTCTCAGGTTCAGGGCTAGTCGTCGGCAGGCGTCTCGAGGCTCGAACTATTTTTGTTTATGAGTATTAATGTGGTTGTGATAGCCAGAGTTGTTGTGATGTGTGGTAAGTCATACCGTCACAGGTGATGTTGCTATCTTGACTATACCCGTCGTTGATATCTGTATTACACCACATCATTGCCATCATTGCTGCTACTGTGGCTTTCCTTCACGAACTCTGGCCGCAAACATGGCCAACCTCGTCTAGCCCTCAGCTCTGGTCTCTCTTTTGGATCATAGTGAAAAGCCATCTCCCCCAACTTGCTCGAGCTTTGGGGGGTTAAGGGCTCCAGAGTTTCGCGTTCCGGTAGGTCCGGGTCTTCGAAGTTAAAGGTCTTGTATGGCAGGTGTTGGACCTCCCACGTTTGGTTTGAGCCCATCACGCTTTAGGGCATTCTATTTTCCAATAACAATAACATTAATAATAAGAAAAAGAATAATAATAATAATAATAATACTAATACTAAGACTAAGACTAAGACTAAGACTAAGACTAAGACTAAGACTAAGACTAAGACTAATACTAATACTAATAATTATCATAATAACAATTGTAATAATATACTATGTCAAGGAGAAGCTGGCCTTCCTCGCAGAACCAGCTGCAACGACCATTTGATCGAATAGACCGCCTTGGCTGCTTGCGCAACTGGAGGTTTAGGCCTAGGATGCCTTAGGTGCAGACCGGGCAGCAGAACTGGAAAAGATTAATCACGTTCGGAACGGAAGCCGTGAACACAAGACCCCTAGAACCACAACGAATAAACGATCAAACCCAACCCATAAACATGAAACCCTAAAAACCCTAAAGACTCTGGTAGCAGTAGTAGTAGTAGTAGTAGTAGTAGTAGTAGTAGTAGTAGTAGTAGTAGTAGTAGTAGTAGTAGTAGTAGTAGTAGTTAGTAAGAGTAATAATAATACTTATTTCATATTTTAGTAATAGTCGTCAAACTCCCTTAGCTGCAGCTCGCAGGGCCCAGGGATGGAGACGGAGCCACGGTGATCTCCCCCTCTGGGCCAATGTCGAGGATGGGATGACCCGCAAGGAGACCTCTGCGGGATATAGATTATGTGTTTGTATGCATCATATACACATATACATTCGGAAAGACTTTCAGGCTTTGGGGGTTCGGGGTTTTCTTCGTCTGGGTTGTACTAGGGCTGCGCGATTTGAGGGTTTGGGCTTTAGCGGCTTCAAGGTTTCAAGCCCCAGAGCCCGTAAAAACCGTCGAGCCCGAACGATGGAAGCGCAGGGAGCTCGAGCATCTCGATTCAAGAAGACCCCGAAAGCCTAACTCCAGTAAAAAGCCCAGGTAACCCCGAACCGCTATACCCTAAAGCCTGAGACCTTACATGACAGGCGACCCATACTCAAAACGCGGTCAAAGGAGAACTTCACTTGGGCGTCAGCGCCACTGACGTCACATGCCATGTTGTAGGTCCTGGGCGAAATACCAGCCAGCCCTTTCGTTAGTCTTTTGGGCCAGGGTTGCATAGAAGTATTATATAAACCCTACAGTAGAGGCCAGAAAGTTGGAACATGGCTTTAGGAGGATTAGTGCCAGGAGCCCTTATACTTTACCTTAAGGGCATGAGGACAATGATGTTCCAACTTTCTGGCTTCTACTGTAAACCCTAAAAAGGCACTAAAGTTGTTTATTGTGGAGCCCTGATCACTGCCATCGGGGCTTCGGGCTTCCAGTGTACGGAGTGCACTACAATCTGACACCACCAGAGTCGCAGAGCGGAGCTTGTTTTGGGTTCTGGGTTTAGGGCACGGTTTAGGGTTTAGGGTTGGCCTTAGCATCTAGTATATACGACTTTTTACCCTACCCTGAACTCTCATCCCACAGCTTGATTTCAATGTTCTGCAAACCCTAAGGCCCTCCACCCTCCACCCCCTGAACGGAAACCTTCAAAACCCCGCACCAGTAGACCCTAAACCCCAACACCCGCACCCAAACCCGTGAACCAGTAATCCGTAGCAGCTAGGACTGAAACCCGAGACCCCAGACCCTCAAACCCGAACCCCTACAAGCATGACCCCGGGACTTTCAACCGTCAGTCAAATGCCGACCCTAGATCCCCAAACCGTAAAGCCTAAATGTCAGCTCTCAGACCCTTGCTTACCCTGTAATCCCTCTCAACCACCACCAAGCAGCCATGGCTTCATTAGGCCCTGCTCGGTGTGGGATTTCGGCAGGAGCGGATGCAGCTCCTTCAGCGTCAGGGCTCGGATGTCGGGTTCGGGCTGCGGAAAGCAAGGAACAAGGAATTAAGAGAAGAAAGGCCCTAGGACCAACAGGTTTCCTGAGGACGAGGCTTTGCGGGTTGCCAAGAGAGCTTTACGTTTAGAGTTCAGGGTTTAGGGTTCAAGGTGTGATGGTTCAGGGCTTAAGGTTTAAGGTCTCTGGCCTAGCTCAGCCCACACGAAACCCTCACAACCTGGATCTAAAATCCTGAGAACCCTGAACTGGCGCAGCTCTGAGGCCCTCCAGTACCCCCTAAACCACTGAGCCCCTACACAACCGAAACGCGTAGACCCGGAACCCACAACCCCCAAGAGACAAACAAACTTGGCACAGGGTGGCCGTTTGGAAGGGGCGCACTCCGGTCTGGGCCTAGTCCTATTGCATAGGAGCTCCTCTCCAATGCTAACGGCCACAGCAGCGAGGTCGTACCTCAAAGAATCTTCGTGCAAGAAAGCTTGAAAAGGCGTCTTTGTTCGGGTTTAGGGTTTAGAGTTTAGGGCAATAAGGGCTTAGTGTGTGAGGGGGGAAGGTCCTTCGCCTACAACACTTATTGCCTTCAAGGCGTCGCCGCAAGCAACTCAGGAATTACGAGATTTTGGAAGGCTGCCGCTAAGCTCTTCCGAAGGGATACCCCCACCAAGCCTGACGTACCCTCAGGCTCACGGGACCTCACATGCTGAGATTTTCATTTGCCATCCCAAGAGCCCGAAACCACAAAGACCGAGACACGCCGAACCAGAGGGTTTAGGGTAAAACCTTGTAAGCCACAAACCTAAAACACTAACAAACCCTAGATGCCAGATGCGCGCGAACCCTCGAGCGGAAGCGATGTCTCGCGCCGCCCTGTCTAACCACCACTCACACCCCCCAAACACGTCGAGTGAAAGGCCGTCGCCGAGATGCTCAAATGCGGACCATGGTCGTGGCCGAATCGACACGAATGACGCCTTGTGCCTGGATTTGAGTTGTTGAACGGCGGTAAGTTCCACCAAAAAAATAAGAACCTAACAATAATAATATTATTGTGATAATACTAGTTATAATAACAATACGAATGGTAATTAAGAACCTTGTAAGGAATACTAACACCAACTGTTTAGCCTCTTGGGCTAGAGCTTGGGGAAAAAGGTTCAGGGTTTAGGGTCTACGAGTTTGGGGCTTGGGTTCAGGGCTTCCCTTGTCAAGCCCAAACACTGGAAGCTTGGAGTTTCATGATTCGGAGTGAACTGTTCTGGGCTTGCGGTTCTGGGGGAGGCGTGACCTCTCTTATATGCCTACCCTGACATTACTACAAGTCCATAAAGGCTACTTACTACAATGGTGTTACTTTGAGCTTGCAAAAAGTGCTAGTAACCGTCACTTACTACAAGGTGATGACTGTAAGTTTGCTATAAGATCTATAAGGGTTACTTTACTGCAAGCCTGTGCTGTGAAATTGGCGGCACGTTTCGGGGCTGTTGTCTCGTGGACGTGGGTCTCGGGATTCTCGGCCTTTGCATGAAAGGGTTGCGGCAAATCTTCCCAAATCCCGACTCCCTGCATGCGCCGAAGAGAAGGCAGTGTCATCACCATGCAGTTGCAGATGCTGCTGCTGATAATGATGATGATAAGTTATTGCTGTATGGTTACTGCGCGGTTCAGGGTTGAGGGGATTAGACCATCGACACAAAACATTGAAACTGATGCGAAGTGACTGCTTCTTGGCCTGCCATGCGGTGACGGCGCAGACTGCCCCATCCTGGCGCTAGAACTTCCCGAAATCCTAAAACCTGAACTCTAAATCTCAAAACCTATGAAACCCCAAAACCCTAATCCCAAACCCTAGACCCCGAACCCTAAACTGCCCTGAACCCCAATTAAAAACTCTAAACCCTTAACCCCCGTCCTGGCCGTAGAACTTGTCGTCTGCCACGGAGATGCCACCAGCCGCGGAGCCCTGCGGCAAGAAGCTCAGGGCCCCCGTCTGCGCATCGATACCCAACCAAGCCACCTCAGGAGCCGTAGGGTTAAGGGCAGTTTAGGATCTATAAGGTGGGGTTTAGGGTTTATGGTTTTGGGATAGGGGTTTACAAGGTTTGGGCTTTAGAGCCTTTAGAGTTTAGAGAATCATGAGGTTGCCTCACAAGAAGGAAACTAGTCCAGGATTTCTTTTGGGAAGAAGACCTCCGGAGCACAGCCCAGCTCGAACTTGGACCAGCCAGCGCCCGTGACCAAAGGCACCTCCGGGGCGGCGCCGGAGTGGAAGAGCAAGGTGGCGGAGCTGTAGCTGAGGAGATCCGCCGCCACCGTAACGACGGAGGCCAAGATCACCCCTGGGGCCTCATGAGCCGTGACCTCGCATTCGAAGGCGAAAGCCTCCAAGGGCTTCGAGCGGCCGGGCATGTAGAAGATCTTCCCTGTGCTGCTGTCCATGGTCAGGTTGTGCATGGCCAGCTCACACTGGGCATCCACGGTGTAGCGCTCGGCAGTCCGGGGCTCGGGCATCAGGACAATCTCTGAGTCAAGCGACCAACGCCGACTCGGGTAGGAGAAAGGCGTGGGCGTCACCACCCCACCGCCACATTGGCAGCAGGCCTCCTTGCTAGACTGGCCCCTCACCTTCACATCATTGCACTCGGAGGCCTCAAGCTGAAAACAGGACTTGCCATCCTGGCTCAGCCAGCCACCGGCACTCGAACAGGCTGTGCACGCGCCTTCCCGAAGTAAGAAGCCTTCCGCACAACTCTGGCACTTACCCTGGGAGTAGGAGGAGCAACCGGCACAGGCTCTGCTGGAGACCGGGCAGCAGCTCTGAGCCACCCCGCTCACCGAGAAGTCCATCAGAGCCACTTCTTCAACGCCACAAGCCTTGCTTGAGGCCTGTCGTGTTCCGATTTGCGAGAGGCCTCTTGTAGAGCTCTCGGCCGGCGTGTTGCCTTCACGGATCAAACCAAAGATGCAGGTGTACATATATATATATATATATATATTTCCCATGTTCGTTCCTCGGACTCGCCAACAAATGGTGTGTTGCTTGGGCGGTTTAGGTTAGGATATCGCGCTATTGTGGTTTTCACTCTGGCTGTCTTATGACCCAAGAAGCCTCTCACACTCTTGACGAAGCTCCCCGATCGCTTGCATTGGCCGCGAAGCTCGGAGCTCTCGTTGTGGAACTGTTCGAGCAAGGCGGACATGGTGGGGCTGAAAACAGGGCCGAGCCCAGACGCTGCCGAATCCACACTGCTCTTCGTGCTACTGCGTAGCCGTCCGACTTCCGCCTTAAGGCTGCCATCCTCCTCCTTCAAGTCTGCAAGCTCCTTCCTGGAGTCCTGGAGCTCCTTCTGCAAACTCAGGTCCCTCTTCTCCAAGCGCGCGACCCCCTCCTCCAAGCGCTCCACGACGCCCAGCACGCTCTCCAGCGTCGCCTCGTCTCTGGTCGACCCGTCTCTGCGCTCCCGCCGGGCCTGCAGCAAGCTCGGGGCCGCCGCAGCGCAGGCGGGGCTCCCCTCGCAGCCGCTCCCGGGCGGTACAGCGCCCAAGGCGCTCAGGGCGGAGAAGGCGCAGAGGCACAGCAACCGCCGGGCTGAGCTTCTCGTCATGTCGGCCCCCTTAAAGGAGGGCCGGAACGGTAAGTAAACGGCGAAGATGTTTGACTTTCGGCTCTATCGAGCCACAACTGCAAAGATGCACAGCGAGATCTCAAGCTGACGAGTTTGAACCTGCTGTGCCAAAACCTTTTCCTTACATGAGCTGCTGCATATCCCTCGACGGATCTGCTTTTCTGAGGCAGGACTCTTTTGATTCCCGGCAGACGTCACGGGTTTGTGGAAAGGCAGCCGTCGAAGCCGTGCCGCCTGGGCAAGAGGAGAGATCTGCTACCGTCTCCACACAGGATGAAGGCTACAGCTGGCTGCAAGTGCTCGGGGTGCGAAGCAGCACCGCAACAAACAACTCCCAAAACATGACAGCATCCTCTCGCTCTAGCAGCTCTAGCGTGCAACAACATGGCACTGTTTTTTTTGCGCTTTCGTGTAGGTTTAGGGTGATGCGTTGAGGAGTTGAGGGCCAGGACCGGAAACCTGGTGCGAAAACATACAGCGGTGGCCTGCAGAAGCCTGCAGAAGCCTGCAGATTCAGCAGGATCAATGGTGTTCTATTCAAATCCCGAAACGTGCAATCCAGGCCCCAGAAGCCTTGCTCTCACTGCGAGCTGGAAACTGCGCGCGTTTTTTCAGCTGCGCTTGTAATCCAAACTCCAGCTGGCCGTAAAGCAATATCAATAGGCATGCAAAGCCCGATCATGCGGCTGCGGTTGCCGACCGTGCTAAGGAGGTCAAGCAGGGACGCGGTCAAAAATATGCTCACCTTGGAGACACGGCCCAACTACAAAGGCCTCCTCGCAAGCGCAGTGCTTGTCACTACAGCTTGCGAGCTCGAGCGTCCTACTCACCTTGGCATGTGGGAACCTGAACCTGGCTTCGAAATCGAATTCTCAAGACTTGATTGGCTCCTTCATCTCCCCCACCACTTCTTGCGCCCGTAGTAACCCTTGGGCGATGGCGATGGGGAAGGGCTCGGACTCGGATCGGGATCGAACGTGCTGTCCACTTCTTGGATCCACTGGATGTATCCTTGCAACGTGATGTTGTAGTTGTCCTTAAAGTAATCCACGGCGTTAGTGGAATCTTGATCGTACATGTAGGCATAAGGGACAGAAGGCACAATTGGCACAATGGCGTTTTCGTAAATGTCCCAAGTACATGCGGGCGACTCGGTCGAGCAATCGGAGGTTGGCACGAGCTCCAGTGTGTAGCCATTGCTGTAGAGCTGTGGGGAGATCCAGTCAAGATTTGGATCTGCAAGCCAACCCTGAACGACCAGGGCGGCAATGCAGTTGGTACATCCCAAAGGCGCACTGTGGCTTGTGGTAATTCCAACCATGAGGCCGGCGGCCGACAAGTTTGCAGTGGCTCCGTAAAAGTCCTCTATGAGGTCTGCGGAAGTCGACTCTGCCTCGACATACTCCGAATCGAAGATGACCCCATCGAAGCCTGCTGATCGGATGCTTGCAGCTAGGCCCACTGTACCACTCAAAACCGTCCTGTCCGTGGTCGTACCAGCTCCTCCGACCGTCATCCACTTCGTGCAAGTAACGTCAGAGCCACTGCAGATGTAAGGAATAACGCCCTGGGAAATGCAGTAGTTCAGGTTGGTTTGGGCATCTGTGTATCCACTGAAACAGATTCCCATGGTTTGGTTTTCTGGTCCAGGGATGGTATCTGACACTCCATTCCATGCCCAAGCCCAATAGCCGATCATCAAGTCCCGCTTGGACCTCTCGGACTTTCGCACTTGCACCACTGCACTTTCCTCACACTCTCCGCTGGGGCATGACGCGAAAGCAAGCGCCGCCGGAAGGAGCGCCAAAATCAAGGCTTTGACCATGTCGCCACCTGCCGCTCTCTTTGAAAACCTGTAAGAACGAACAGTGCTTGAGCCAGGTCTGAGGATGTTGTCACAGCCAACGCATCGCAACCTGCCCAATGCTCTGCTATTTCGACAAGACTAGATAGCTGTGCAGGGGTTGGCAGGTAGGCGGGCAGGCATGTAGGTTGGTAGGTGGGCAGGGTGGGTCGGTGAGTAGGTGGGGTAGGTGGGTTGGTGCAGGTGGGTTGGTGGGTCTGGAGGCAGGCAGGTAGGTAGGTCGGTCGGGGGAACAGGTGGGTGGTGTGGCATTTGTGATCATGTGTGCTTTGCTTCTGTATGTATGCATGCATGTAGACATGTTGACATGTAGACATGTAGGTACGCAGTTATGCATGTATGCATGCAGCATGCATGTATGAGTGCGAGAACGTCTTTGTTTATGACTCCGATATGACAATATGTAACTCTGTATATGTTGCCTATGGTAAGCCGTGTTGTGAAGGCCTCGGGCGTGTCGGCCCAGGCCGACAAAGGACAGCAATAAACGAAACCTGACTCATCAGAGTCATTCAGAAAGCATCAGAAGTACAAGAACAGCAAACTTTGCACATTCGGTACCATTTGCACCCGGCTGGTTCGCCAGGTTCGGAACCATCCTCCGTGCTGCATAAAGGATCTTGTGTCCGGGTAACTTCACGAAGGCCAGAAACAGCCCAATTCTGCACAGCCCGAAGAGAGACTTGGAACCTCAAAACCATGCTGCAGGCTTGCTAGGCCAGTGCAAGGTGCGGCTTGGCGGCTAGGTTGAAGTTGGACAGGGCAATGGAAGGTAGCAAAGAGCTGCTGCAGTCGGGCCAGCATTATTGGCGGAGCAATCGATCATGCTCGCATCACCGTCAAAGTACGTACAGTTCGATTCGACTGTCACAACATCGAACACAAACGAAGGGTTTCCAGCCACTGATCCTCGGCTCTTCTTCGGATGCTTCGAGGCTGTAACGGTTCTGCCACAGGGGTTCTATGATGGTTGTAACCCTAAACCCTAAACCCTAAAGGTGTGTACTCGAGAAGCTTCGTGTCCCGCTGAGGGTTCAGTCAGCCTTATAGCAAGCTGCATTCTGCATACAGTAGTACAAGAGCCCTGCCACATGCATATCAACGGAAGCTCACCCCTACGACTGAAGCCCCAACCAGACAACAACAGCTTGTCGTTAACCTTCTTAGATCAAGGGGCAGACTGACCCTGACTCCAGACCTCTTCCTAGATGTTCAACACCGTGCTTGAGCACCCAAGTACGCGATGAAATCTGAAGACCCAATGTTACAGAAAGCCTCAAATAGATCAAGGAGCCCGGCATGGTGTTGACACATGGGGGCGCGCCCAAACTGGCCACGGCTGCAATGATGGCAGCGGAGCTGTTGATGGCTGCCATCAGCTCCTCGGCTCCCAAAATTCAGGAAAGCTAGTGAGGTTCAAATTTCGAGCTTGGGATACAAGGTTTAAACGGTTTGAGGGTGTTATATCTCCTTGTGACCCCAAGCAAAGTGCAAAAGACCTGTTGCTCGGCATCACAGGAGCTTTGTTGCATTGACCGGCACACAAGGTATCACAGCTTTCACCTGCCCGTGCCCAGGAACCCGACTTACTGTACTTCATTCTGCTACTATCCGACACGGTTTGGGGAGTCAGACATGGATCATGCCTGGCTCCCCAGACCCCCGCCCCAGCCTCCGGACGAAGCCACCAATACAAAATTGAGAGTGGTGGTAGTTGTGGTGCTCGGAGGGATTGTGCTGGGAACTGTTGTGCTCGGAGTTGTGCTCGGAGGGATTGAAGTGGGCTTGTAGTAGTGATATCTGGAACGACGCCCACGTCTAAACCACCAGCCACCGTTTTCCGATTTCCCTCCCTGCGAGATCACCCCGGTCTTCTGCGCCGGCACGGCCGCTTGGAGCAGGCACGCCGAGTCGTCTGCGGCTTCGCATAAGAGTGCTACGAGGCCCGAAAGCCCCAAGCGCATGAAAGGATGCATGGCCACACCCTACGCTCCGACGCTCCGACGATCGCTGGGGCCAGGGCGAGCCTTTAACTTGAGCAAAGGCAAAGCTGCAAAGCTGCAAAGTCGCGGCGCGCACAGGGTCCACACACGTGACCGGCGCCCCCATCTACTGAACCCCGCGACCTCGCGGCCCAAAAAACCCCTTGCAACCTTAAACCTCACACCCCCATCGGCCCCATCGAGCCGAAACCCTAAGCCCTAAACCCTATCTGCGGAAACCGATATCCTGAGTTTTCCAGTGCGAAGGCCGAAGGCCTGCTCCGGGAGCTTTTCGGCACCGGCCGCGGGGCGCCGGAGTGCCTCGGATCCCGAAGATCAAAAGAGAGCAAGGGTTCAGAAGCTCGGGGAGTGGAGAGAGCAGAGGCCTTGTTTCAGGTTCAGGGTTGTTTTTTATGGACCCTTTTCATTTAAAAAAAAAAAAGGTTCAGGGTTTCGGGTTTAGGGTTTGGCTCTGTGGGATTTGGATCCTACGGTTTGGTGCGGGTTCAAAGATCTTATCTGGGACTTTGGATTTAGGGTTTGTGGGTTGTTGGATGTACGGCTGAGGATGTCGAAAAACCGATGTTGAAGCTTCGAGCCGAAATTATCGCTTCGCACGCCTCTGGTAAGGAGGGCTTGCCTAATCTAGGTGGAGCCACAACCTCATCCTTCAGGGGATTCATGCCGTGTACTGGCTTCGAGTTGTATCAAGGCTATAGGGTCCATTGGTTTAGGGTTTAGGGTTTAAGGTTGTCGAATCCTTCGGAAGTTGCGGCTTCAGGGTTGAAGGATGTAGATGATCTTGCGTTTAATGGGTTTAGGGTTTAGGGTTTAATGGGATATGGAAGTACAAGGTGGGGAAGACGACAGCGAGCGAGCCTGGGATTTAGAGATCTTGACGGATCAGTAGATGTTTGAAGCCTTGTTCGGTTTGGGGAATCCCAGAAGGCTACGGCTTAGGGTTTAAACTTAACACTTGCAATGCCCGCATTCATGCAGAGCCTGAATCCAGAAATCAAAACTTCGCAGGAAAGGGCTAACACAATCGAGTTCCGCTGTCTTAATCTACGAGGACGCAGCAGAGCAAACCAGCAACTCTCTGCGGAAACGGAAAGCGGGACACATGCGACGGAAGCAACACCGGACATGAGCACAAGCGGCGTCTAGCCAACCCTTGTTTGACAACTCTGGCAGGACATGGCGGAAGGGCAGAGCAGGGCAGAGTAAGGTGCCAAACCCCGGCCTAGGCCCCATCCAGACTTGAGCCTTGCCGACTGTTGGTTTGAGGATTGCCGGCTCACGCTTGAGGGTTGCCGACTTAGATTCGAAAGATTGCGCGATCTCGCAATCTCGATTCTGCGTCTTGCAAGGCTGAAACCTAAGTCGGCTAAGCCCAAATCTAAGTCGACAGAGCTGAAGTCGGGGCCAATTCAGCTTTGCCGACTCAGCTTTGAGCCTTGCCGACGAGGTCACTAACCTGTGAGCTACGACGAGCAAGAAAGGGTTTTGTGTGCAGGGCTTGGGGTCTTGGGTCTACAAAGAAGTACTTTAGTTATTGTATACCAATACCAAGTCTGAAACGACTTGGAAGAATACGCACCTGTCCACTGACGGCAACATTCCGAGAGCTAATTTTGCAAACCCTCCAGGCCTCGCTGACAGCTCAGCGCACAGCGCATGGCACACATCCGCAAACCCGCGCCTATGCCCAGCTGTGCCTACCCCAACCCTATTGCAAAAGAAATGAGGCACTTCATACATGCAGAGTTCATGTTGCATCTTGTCTGTCAGCACACACGTGGGGGTGAAACTTGAAGCATGAGCTCGGTTGAACCAGGAACTTGGTGGGTCAAGGTTGGCAATACACATGGTGGAAACGTCTACTAAGGCTTGAACCTTTGGCAATGCAAGAACTATTCAAGACCATAAACATACACATCGCAACCCATGCATTCATTACTTGTAACTCACGTTCAATCGCGGAATCGGCGGTCGATAAAGTGGCGGCCAAAGGATCTTAGGGTAAATACAGGCATGTGAGGCTCACGACAATGCTTCCCAGCAATGCTGAGCTGGAGGCTTGCAACCATGTTTCCTATCAATGTCGAGCACGCGGAGTGGGCAGAAACCTTAAACGGAACAACAGTAAAGCAACGGTTTTCCAGGGAAGCACCATCATCAATCATGGGGTGCATCGAGTACTGCTGACAGTTTAGCACCACACGTTCACTTTCCGATGACTTCACTCAAGAACGACAGTGGCATCTCCTTGCATCCTGCCTTGCCTCCCAAAGCCTCCCCAGTGCTGAAGGAAGTCTCAGCTAAGGGTTTAGGTGTTCAGGGAGTTTAGGGGCGATCTCGCTGCAAAGCGAGTGGCAACATGATACCATGGAAGACGGAGAAGGTGGTGGAACAGAGTCAGGGCCAGGTGTGGCGCCATGCAGGCTTCTTGCTATTACAGATCGAAACAGGTGGCGTGGTTCGTGTTGTTGGAGGTAACAACACACACACCACCATGATACCATGAAGCTCACAGGCAGGTGAGATCGCCTGGTAGCGCCAAGATTGCCAAGTCCCGATCCGAAAGCTCGCAACAAGTCAGGAGCAGGGCCAGGCTGCAAGCCAGAAATCACGCGAGGCTCTCCCCTTTCTTTGCTGCCTTGGATTGTTTGTAGGCGAGAGCCATTTGGCTGTGGAGGCAACAGCCGCTTCACGGCTGGCCAATGGTGACAAGAAAGGACATGTGCTCATGTATTCCGTGCCTCCTCTATATACAGAAGGATGGTCCATGCAGCCTGAACTCTTCGAGATTCTGAGTCAACGCTGCGCCGCGCTAGAAGATCTCGTCTGGAAAAGCAGAACATGGCTGGTGTGAGCTGAGACGCACGAAGCAGTAGTGCCGGGCTGCCGAAATAACATGCTGCATTACAGAATGCTGCATATTCTTGAAAAGCAAAAAGAGCTTGAAATTGGACACACAGAGACACACCTAGCTAGAGCGATAAGTTGCAGCTGGCTGGGCAGAAGCTCGGAAGAGCCCCCCCAGAGGATGCAGTGCAACCACAGCTCTGCGGACAAAGATGGGCCAACGGCCGGAAGAGATCCGGCATACCCTCACACCACTCAACATCCATGATAGCATCTGTTGGAAACTCGATCAGTGCCTCACGCCCTGCAGATAGCATTCTCTCCACTGTCTGAGCCACAACGACCTCCAAGTTGGCCTGCGCCCCCTCCCCGAAATATGCCCTCGCCACCACGGGATAGAGCGACCAAAAAGCCTGCCAACCATCGCTCGTCACCTTGGGTTTCTTTTCGGGGCGGAAGCAATGCAACCCTGCACTTGTAGAACCTAGGACAAGGGTCTATGAACCAAGCCATTGAATATTTAGGAATGCCTCAGCAAACAAAGCAAGTTTGTGAGAACAAGGGGAGAGAGGGCAGCCTTGGCGCAAGCCCTTTGTCTGCACACGTCGGTAAGAAAGTAGAGCATCCCCTACAACGAAGGTATGTGAGTCGTATAGAGACATGACAAGACCACATCAATAATGCGAGGGTGCCAACATAGATCACAGCAGAGCTTATGGGAAACAATATAGCAGAATCGAAAGCCTCGGGCCAATATACAATCAAAAGAAGGTGAAATGAGGTAAGGCTGTCTTTCATTAGCATCAAACAAATGTCGGATAATGTAGATGGGCTGACTCGCAACATGATTCTCCTAATTTGAAACTGGGCAGGTCATATCCGGTCATCGACCCACGAGGAGAGACGGACGCCGGAACAGACTCACACTACGCACCAACCCAGGATGCTCGAGTTTCGATGGTTAGTGCGCAAGCACTTATCACGGGGTAGCTAGAGCTACAAGTCCAGAACACCTTTTAGAGTGTGTTGCCCCACCCCTTCTGAGATACAGTAGAATCTAAACCATGTGTCTCTAACAAGTTGTCCACAGCATTGCTTTCTGCATCCCTGAGCACAAGTAGGAATGAGCAGGAAAATGCTGCACATACACCAAACATAGTCCAGTCACAGTCACCACCGTGACTAGGCCTGTGCAAGGTCCTTGCAACCACGTGTTCACACCGTGATCAACAACAACACATACAAATAAATACAGGCACTACTGTACATGTTGCACGGGCTTGAAGACACAAGACTTCTTCCGCTCCAGGCCCCAGACCAGCTGACTGCCAAGGCCAGCAAGTCTGGGCATTGGGCAAACTGGCCTCCTGAAATGAAAGCGCAAGGTGCTGTTGGCTCGTGCACCAGAAAGCTCGAGATTGAGTCGAACTTCACTGCTTTTTCCCGCACCGCGAAGAGTTCTTCGTCGAAAAAATGCAGCCTCGAAGAACTCCACGGCCACTCTTCGGCCGGCTAATGCAGCGTCATGTGGCGGCGCGCTGCCAAGACTTGGCCTTGTTCTCGAGCAACTTAACGATCTGGAGACGACCCTTGTTGGCAGCGTCGTCTAGGGGCGCGAGGCCCTTCTTGTACTCATAGACATTCATAGCATGCTCCATAGTGGTGACTTCTAGGGGCGTTTTGCCGAACTCGTTCGTGGTATTCGGGTTGGCCTTGTTCTTGAGCAGAAGCTCAACGACCTCGAGATGACCCTCCTTGGCAGCGATGTGCAGGGGCGTGCTGCCGAACTTGTCCGTGGCATTGTTCAGGTCGGCCTTGTTCTTGAGCAAAGACTCAACGACCTCGAGATGACCCCCATTGGCAGCGTCCTGTAGGGGCGTTCTGCCATACTGGTCCGTGGCGTTCGGGTCGGCCTTGTTCTTGAGCAGAAGCTCAACGACCTTGAGATGACCCCCATTGGCAGCGTCCTGTAGGGGCGTTCTGCCATCCTGGTCCATGGCGTTCGGGTCGGCCTTGTTCTTGAGCAGAAGCTCCACGACCTTGAGATGACCCGTGCTGGCAGCTTGGTGAAGGGGCGGCCCGCGAAACATGCTCCTGGCGTTCGGGTCGGCCTTGTTCTTGAGCAGAAGCTCAACGACCTCGAGATGACCCTCCTTAGCAGCGTCGTGCAGGGCCGTGAAACCAAAATACTGGTCCATGGCGTTCGGGTCGGCCTCGTTCTTGAGCAGAACCTCAACGACCTTGAGATGACCCCCATTGGCAGCGTAATGTAGGGGCGTTCTGCCATCCTGGTCCATGGCGTCCGGGTCGGCCTTGTTCTTGAGCAGAAGCTCAACGACCTTGAGATGACCCCCATTGGCAGCGTCCTGTAGGGGCGTTCTGCCATCCTGGTCCATGGCGTTCGGGTCGGCCTTGTTCTTGAGCAGAAGCTCCACGACCTTGAGATGACCCCCGTGGGCAGCGATGTTCAGGGGCGTGATACCAAACCTGTTCCTGGCATTGTTCGGGTCGGCCTTGTTGTTGAGCAAAGACTCAACGACCTTGAGATGACCCTCGTTGGCAGCGTCCAATAGGGGCGTTCTGCCCTCCTGGCCCATGGCGTTCGGGTCGGCCTTGTTCTTGAGCAAAGACTCAACGACCTCGAGATGACCCTCCTTAGCAGCGTCGTGCAGGGCCGTGCTGCCGAACTTGTCCGTGGCGTTCAGGTCGTCCTTGTTCTTGAGCAAAAACTCAACGACCTCGAGATGACCCCCATTGGCAGCGTCCTGTAGGGGCGTTCTGCCATACTGGTCCATGGCGTTCGGGTCGGCCTTGTTCTTGAGCAGAAGCTCAACGACCTTGAGATGACCCCCATTGGCAGCGTCCTGTAGGGGCGTTCTGCCAAAATGCTGGTCCATGGCGTTCGGGTCGGCCTTGTTCTTGAGCAGAAGCTCAACGACCTTGAGATGACCCCCGTTGGCAGCGCCCATTAGGGGCATTTGGCCTGACTTGTCCATGGTGTTCGGGTCGGAACCGTTCCTGAGCAGAAGCTCAACGGCCTCGAGATGACCCTCCTTGGCAGCGTCCTGTAGGGGCGTTCTGCCATCCTGGTCCATTGCGTTCGGGTCGGCCTTGTGTTGCAGAAGGAACTCTAGGATCTGCAGGTACTTGTTCACAACGGCATAGTGGAGGGGTGTCCTGCCATCTAGCTCCATGGCGTTGGGGTCCGCCTTGCGATCAAGCAGGGACTCCACGACTCTCAGGCGATTGCTCTGTGCAAAGCTCCTCCGAATTTTGGACTGGGCCAGGCGATTTTTCCGCTCTTTGAGAGTCTCTTGGATTGCATCAAACTCTTCCGGAATCGCCTCGAGTCTTTGTCCCGCTTGATATTGACGATATAATGCCTTACATGCTGTGACCATCATCCTGCTGTCGATAGCAATTTCTGCTGCCTCGGATCGTAGGCGGCCCGTGCACCCCACAGCCTCAGATGGTTGGGCATCAGTTTAGCTTTAGGGTGGGCTCATTGTTTGGGAGCCTGTCTACAGTACGGGCCCCAAATGCTAGCCCTGCCTCGAACAGCTTCTCGTTCAGATCATCCTGCGTCTTCTTCGCCTGTTCTCCAATAGCCGGTTTAGAGCCGACACAAATCTGAGAGACAGACACGGAGTTTTGATCCCCGCAGCCTCCACCATGAGCCGGATGTGCTGGGCCAAGGCAGCGTCCAGGTTACACGAGTCCGGTGGACAGTCCACGCAGTCCCAGCTGGCGCGGGACCGCTTCATGAAGGCCTTCGTCTTGTCTTTGCTTGTCTTGGCCCTGAACCTGGACCAGGAGGGTAAATGCACCGCTAGTTGCTTGATGAAGGCCTTCGTCTTGTCTTTGATTGTCTTGGCCCTGAGCCCGGACCAGGAGCGCAAATGCGCGGCTAGCTGCGCCCGAAGGGAAGGGCTCGTGTCATGGCAGGTACCTTTCATGTCCAAGATGACGATATGCGGGGACCACCCTCCAGATCCCCAGGCTGCGATTCCCAGCGTCGGCATCTCGTATTGAAAAAGCACTGAATCGGACAGCTTCCGGACCCCTGTGAGATCCTTGTTGACTACTGCAACGACTGTGCCTTGGGCCTTCGCCCGCATGTTCGAGACGAAGCTCATGCTGCTGAAAGTCCACATGTTCTGCAGCATCCTATTTATCTGGTCATCTAGGTAGCAGGCGTTGAGGTCCTGGCTTTCCTCGATGAGTCGTCCCATGATGCTGTCCGGATGCACTGTATCATGGTCCGTTTCATCGGCAAACTGGAACAGTGCGGATTTTGTGGTCCGATTTGTGGGGTCTTCGTCCCAGAAACCTGCCCACAACAGGGCAAAATTCTTCGTGGCTGCAAGGGGGACGAACCAAGACTGTAGGTACATCAGCGCCTGCATGTCACGAACTGTACTGGCAGGAAGATCAAGAGAAGCAAGCTTAGATCGTGGAATGTCCATGGTCTGAACGAGCCTTTGGCCCTGCACAAAAATGTCGCGAACGCTTTCTTCGCAAGTCTTTGCGGCAGGCCTCGGCTCGTAAAAACCGAAGATCCAGTGCTCGCCTTTCTGAGATCTTTGACATTCATCCGTCAATTTCTCCAACAGATGCCCCAGCTGACTCCAGCACTTTGTCCACCCTTTGTCTGAATCTTTGTCTCTCCAGGTTTCTTGAATCCAAACAAGCATGAAGCGTAAGGCGTCGGAATCTTTCGCTTGAGTGCTGGCGCTGTTGCTCTGCTGAAGCCGCTCCCACACTGAGAGCTGCAGCTCCTCTGGCGTAAGGCTCTCGAAGTCTGTCCACCGAGTCAGGTGAAGCTGCTTCGACTCGGTGCGATAGGTGGCGACCATAGACGCCATTGCCCAGCAACAAATGAGCTGGACCATTGCGTGCATGCTAGGCATGCAGCCCATATGCATGGATGTGGGTTTGGCTAAAGCACTCACACGGCTCTGCATGACAAAGCAAGTTCAAGATCCGTGCGCAGCTCACATTCAGATTCTACAGCAGGGGCCGTGAGGCCAAAGTTGAGCTTCCAGCAGGCTCTGAAGCTTCTTGCACCAGGGACCTTCAACAACCTCAACCGTGAGCGTTCAGGCCATGCCAAGCAATGGCAAAACCCGAGTCAAGCAGTCAAGCGGTTCTCATTTTCTCACACAGGCTCACTTCGTGGAACGTCAAGAAGAACAAGACCATGGACGATCGATCTGCTCGAAGATTCCCCAAGCATCCTGAGCAGCACAGCCCGTCAAGGCTGCATTCCATGTGAAGCGGTTTCCTTCCACAGAGTGCTCATCCGAGGCAGGAGCTTCTTAGTCGGGGTGCCCGGAACCTTGAGAACGCAGGCAAAGTGAACAGCGTTGACTTCTACACCGGCTTCGGTTGCCTTCCGGAAGATTCGCATGGCTATTTTGGGATCACGCTGGCAGCCTTTCAGGGCAGTAGTCAGGTGGATTTCTTTCATGGTGATTAGCGAACTTTCGGGACTGCACTGTGACCGCATGGTGAAACTTGAAGCATGAGCTCGGTTGGACCAGGAATGGTGAAAACATCTACTAAGGCTTGAACCTTTGGCGATGCAAGAGCTATACATGAACATACACATCGCAACCCATGCATTCACTACTTGTAACTCACCTTCAATCGCGGGATCGGCGGTCGTTAAAGTGGCGGCCAAAGAATCTTAGGGCAAATAGAGGCATGTGAGGCCCACGACAATGCTTCCCAGTAATGCTGAGCTGGAGGCTTGGAATCATGTTTCCTATCAATGTCGAGCACGCGGAGTGGGCAGAAACCTTAAATGGAACAACAGTAAAGCAACGGTTTTCCAGGGAAGCACCATCATCAATCATGAGGTGCATCGAGTACTGCTGACAGTTTAGCACCACACGTTCACTTTCCGATGACTTCACTCAAGAACGACAGTGGCATCTCCTTGCATCCTGCCTT
The DNA here is from genome assembly GCA_905221615.1 of Symbiodinium sp. CCMP2592. Lineage (NCBI taxonomy): Eukaryota > Dinophyceae > Suessiales > Symbiodiniaceae > Symbiodinium > Symbiodinium sp. CCMP2592. Next base: position 780,432 of record CAJNDT010001480.1, read on the forward strand.
GCCTCCCAAAGCCTCCCCAGTGCTGAAGGAAGTCTCAGCTAAGGGTTTAGGTGTTCAGGGAGTTTAGGGGCGATCTCGGTGGAACAGAGTCAGGGCCAGGTGTGGCGCCATGCAGGCTTCTTGCTCTTAAAGATCGAAAACACACACACACACAACCATGATACCATGAAGCTCACAGGCAAGTGAGATCGCCTCCAAGACTGCCAAGTCCCGATCCGAAAGCTCGCAATAAGTCAGGGGCAGGGCCAGGCTGCAAGCCAGACATCACGGGAGGCTCTCCTCTTTCCTTGCTGCCTTGGATTCTAGGCGAGAGCCATTTGGCTGTGGAGGCAACAGCCGCTTCACGGCTGGCCAATGGTGAAAAGAAAGGACATGTGCTCATGTATTCCTCGGCTCCTCTATACAGAAGGATGGCGATGCAGCCTGAACTCTTCGAGATTCTGAGTCAACGCTGCGCCGCGCTAGAAGATCTCGTCTGGAAAAGCAGAACATGGCTGGTGTGAGCTGAGACGCACGAAGCAGTAGTGCCGGGCTGCCGAAATAACATGCTGCATTACAGAATGCTGCATATTCTTGAAAAGCAAAAAGAGCTTGAAATTGGACACACAGAGACACACCTAGCTAGAGCGATAAGTTGCAGCTGGCTGGGCAGAAGCTCGGAAGAGCCCCCCCAGAGGATGCAGTGCAACCACAGCTCTGTGGACAAAGATGGGCCAATGGCCGGAAGAGATCCGGCATACCCTCACACCACTCAACATCCATGATAGCATCTGTTGGAAACTCGATCAGTGCCTCACACCCTGCAGATAGCATTCTCTCCACTGTCTGAGCCACAACGACCTCCAAGTTGGCCTGCGCCCCCTCCCCGAAATATGCCCTCGCCACCACGGGATAGAGCGACCAAAAAGCCTGCCAACCATCGCTCGTCACCTTGGGTTTCTCTTCGGGAGGTAAGCAATGCAACCCTGCACCTGTTGAACCTAGGACAAGGATCTATGAACCTAAAAACGTGCAGGAAACCTCAACGCTTCAACTGAATCCAAGCTACGGACACATCCGTACAGCTGCTGCTGGAAAGAGCCCTTCGCGCAATGCGGAGGCATGTGGATGCACAACCCTGTGTTTCCGTCCTGTACCAGGGCGAGCTGTAGGGATCCGTGCATCCACATGTTTGTCCGCACACCAATCGCAGCAAGCGGGCGTTCAAACGACTGCACTGATCCTTCAGCTCCAAGCAAGACGTTGCACCGGTGCGCCCGACGGTGGCTGCTGCAGTGTTGACAAGCTGCGTGGCCAAAGGCTGCATGGAGGCATCGCCGTACATGTCGCCGCTGCTATTCAGCAGCCGAGTCTCCACACAGAAGGGATAGGCTGAGGCTTCTTCTCGCATTGTGCGTGACCTGCGCTCCGAAAATGTGTCAATGTCGGGTGCGAAAGTGATGTAGGTGGAGAAGCCATCAGGGGTTGTTTCTGCGGATGTGGCTTTGTGAGCCCGCACTGCAATCTCGCTGATGGAGTCATTTCGAAGGTCTCGGGACATCACGGTCACCAGACCGATCGTCCTCTGCGTATCTGTGTTATGTGACACTACGAAAGTCTGATTGCCATCGCACATCTGTGTCTTCACCGTCAGCATGATTTGCTGCAAAGGGTCCAAGAGAAAGAAGTAGGAGAGGAGTACAACCGTCAGCAAAGAACCAAAATGCACTGTGGATTCCACTTGACTCCGGAAGTTGCTGTAATAGACCTTTGTCGGCTTTAACTTTCCAAGCGCTTCCTGAATCTTGGCAGGCGTCATGCCGACAAACAGGAACTCATCAACATCCAGAATCGCATTCAGTGCGACGGCATTCAGCATGAGGTCCTGGATGGACGTTGTTCGAGCCAACCACAGAATTCCAGCAACCAGGAGGATGGAGGCAATTCCTGCCCTTGCCAAGTGTATAAGGACCAGCATAGCCCGCCTTGCACGGGACAAACTGCGGAATCTGTTCTTCTTGAGCGACGTCCTGCGAGCTTGTGTTGACCCCATTTGCAAACCCCAACATCAAAACCTGTATCCATTTCTCGGAACCTTAATTTACAGGGGACCAGCAAGCGAGCGACCTCGTGCCTGCATCAGGGTTTTGGTAACGGGCTCACTATGAGCTTCCCGGCTCTATTCATCACTGGAGCAGTCGGGTGCTGCCGCCTTCAAAGGACTCAGGCTCATGCTACTGTACTAAATATAGTATAGTATATTATAGTATATAGTATAGTCATAAGATAATGTACCAATTACTATAGTGTAGACTCATGCTTTTGGGCCGTGGCTTCCGAGCTTCGTATTTCCTGCCGCTTGACGACGTCGGAATGGAGATGGCGATTTCTGCTTGCCTCCATATGAGCCGGAACTCCTCCCGGGTTTAGGGTTTAGGGTTTAGGGTTTTTGGGTCCGTAACGGATTCAGGATTTGGGGCTGGTAGATTGAGCTTGTGCTAGCAACGATCACATCACGCCAGCGCAGGAAACGAGAACACATGCAGCTAGAGGACGAACAAGCCACTGCAAAAGCTTCTTTACTCGTTGAAGCTGGTCTCGCAGATAGCTATCACAAGCTAACACGACTCCACACACCCCTTCACCACAAAGCAATGGGCCTTGTACACGCACAGCGTCCACAGCACGATGCAAAGCATGCTTAGCAGAATGCCGGGCTGGAACGTCCCATGCACGTACTGCGTCTTTTCCAACCCCAGAAAGCTATTTATCTGGTCGATCAAGGCTGCCTGAGTTGTCGAAAGGATGAGCGCCTCATCACCCATGCACACCCGCGACACCAGGCTGGTGTCCGCCAAGTCCAAATGCTTAAAATCGTGAGCCACACTTGTGCGCCAGACCTCTGCAGCACCGACCTTCGCCTCAAATGCATCTCCCATGAAGGCACGCGTCAGCAGAATGGCGGAGAAGCATGTTTGCATGGTGACGTTGAGCACCACGAGCAAAGCGGCGAAGAGACTATCAAACCACCCAAGGGGAAGCTCTGCAAGGCCCAGGAGCAAAGGTACCGTCCAAATGCTTTCCTCGAACCGAACTTCCGTCACTTCTTCCTCCTCTTCCCCTGGAAACCGTTGCAACATGTTGCAACTAGCAGACTAGGTACGAAAACGACACCTACCTTATTGACAAGCAAGCTTGACTGAAGAGCCCAGTCTCCTTTCTGGGCCTCGACAACCGGCACCTCAGTGGTGGATGGCTTCTCATTCTCATTCTCATTCGTCATGTTCGGAGCAGCGGACGGGGTCTCATCCGTCAGGGACCCGTGGGAGGAGCGGCGATGTACACTGAAGCCATCAAGCTCTGCAAGCTGCTGCTCTGCCTCATCGAGACGAGTGCGGAGATCGCCAAACTCAAGCTGAAGCTCCTGGCGCAACCTGGCAATCTGGCTCTCAACGAGGTGTTCCACGTCGTGGAAGCTGTATGCTGGTATCTCCACTTCTGTGACCTTCACTTCACCTTGCGTATCCTGCTGCAAATCCACACTGATCAGCTGGCTGGAAGGCGCCAGTGCCGCCATGCTAAGGCGCAGTGCCAAACGTTCGCGCACTCAAAGAGACCCTTGGATATACTTTACATGCAAAAGAAAAGCTTGAGCCATGGCTTCCGCATTTCCGGACATGCAAGGTTTCCGGAAGGGAGCGAAGATACAAAACAAACATGTGCGAACGGAGGTGATGGACTCGTCACTCAGGCCACAAGCTGGTATGTGCCTTTGGGATGCGCAAGGTCATCCAACAAAACATGCAGAACCGGATGGTGGTCAAAACTGAGATTTTCGAGCTGGCAAAAACAAAATCTCAGCAGGCAAAGGCTGCGTACGCCCGTACAAACCTCCTCGCCACCATCTGTTGCCAAAAGCTCGAAGGAAAGCCAAGGGCTGCCGGGGTTTTTCTGCCTGGCAGGACCCCCCACTTGACACATCCATTTTGTCAAGTCGGTTTGGGGGCTGTCCGCAAGGGGGCTCTGGAGGGCCTCTGGAGCACTTGATAAAACTGACATGAGTTAGACGAGCACCAGCTTGAGCCACAATGGGTAACAGTCACATCTGGCCCAAGGCCCAGGCTTCCGCCCGAGAACCTGAACATCGGCCCATTTTCTGTCCGTTTTGAGCCGCGAATCTCTCCACCACTTCTCCTCTTAGCACTCGCAAGGGCAGGGAGGTTCTGGGGCCCGGCTCGAAGGCGAAGGGCCCAGCCTGGGCGCGGAGAGTGAAGGGCTAGGGTCTACGGGACAGGGGTCGGGACTTGCAATGCTACATGGGCACGTTTTCCTGTGTGGAAGTCTCGGAAGTTCAAGTTTCGAGCCTCCGGTAACTAGATCCCGAAAGGAAAGTTGCCAGGCATTTGGCAGCAAGAGGGCGGGCACCCCGCTGCGCTGCCCTACCGGCAGGTGTCTGTGCTTGCGTTTGGCTTTTGATGCTGTGGCCGCAGAGCCTATGTGTCCCCACATCGCTTCTGTAATGCACAGATGGACGCACGGAGGCAGCGAACCTCATAAAGCATGCAATCCTATACAAGGCGCCTAGCGCTCTGTAACGCACGGCACCGTGCAGAGGGGCACATCGTCCCTCGGAATGCATTGACAAGGTCTCCTGTACGCCTGCATCGTATGCCTTGAGCTTCCAAGCACCCTTGGCGGCTTGGCGTCTAGGGTGATCTGCCGAGGTCGCCAGCGCAGTCTTGAAGGTGCCCCAGCTGGTGCCTTCGACCAAGCACCTGACCCCCTCCTCGGGCTCGTTGAGCTCATCCTCCAGCAGCTTCACCTCTTAAAGTCAGAGTCCAGGCTGGGATACAGCGCCATAGAGAATGAAGCCATTGAAAATTAAATTGAACTCTCCGTTATTGATGCGCTTCAAGGTGTCGTCGCAGCTCCGCGTCCACCCCTCATCGGTCTTCACCTTGACCCTAGGGCCGAAGTTGGAGGTGATTGGGGCGGCGGATTGCGGTAGAGCCTCCACCTAAGCTCTCGTGCTCAGGCGCTTCCGAAGCCCAAACAAATCCGGTTCGCCCTTCCTAAACCACTATAGTAGCTCCTCGGCCCTGCCTACACCCCCAAAAAGAAGCTCTGGGCCCGCTGCAGGGCCGAGTCCGGGAGTCTGGGATGCCTGAACGCAAGGGGTAAGGCGTGAAAATTTGTGGATGTTTCAGGATTCCCGATATCTTGTAGATGCGCAGTAGACGCAGGAAGATGTTTCCGGATGCCCTCGACTGTATCAGCATGAGCTTGCTGCTCATGAACTTCCACTCTCAGCGGTAACATCGTGCCGCTCTTATTTTTCTTGCCGCAGCTCTGTGAAGTGACCGACATGAGCCGAACTCGCACACGCAATGGCATGACGCTTGCACGAAACAAAATCAATGGTCGCATGTCATAGCATACTGGAACGCAACCCCACACAACCCGCTTGAAAAAATCCCGCGCGGGAGGGTGGGTGAGATCAAAATTTATCACCTGGACCTCTGTCAGCCGCAATGGCTGAGACACCAGGTTCTGTGTGCAAAGCTTATATGGGTGTACAGCCCCTACCCAACCATCCTTCGTGTACGCAGCATCATGTCTCAGGGTTCCCAGTATCTTTTAGATGCGTAGTAGACGCAGGAAGATGCACAACAGGGTGAAGGCGCTTCAGGGGGCTTGGAGAAGCAAGCTGCAGCTTTCCGCATGCTCGCTCGACTGTACCAGCAAAAAGAAAGCCTAGTGGAAAGAAAGAACTTGCTGAGCATTCACAGATCAGGCTCCCTTTCGTGTTCTCTTGTTCGTGTTCTCCCTCTCGGGTTACCTTTCGAGTTCCCTGTAGGCCATCGTGCAAGTCCTTGAAATCCGCCAGGAGAAGCCGGCGAAGGCCGCAGCCACGCAGAGCCATGACAAGACGCCGACCCAGGAGCTGAGCGCCAAGGAAGCGGCGACGATGCCTCCGAGCATGAGGAAGGCAAACGTCACGCCAATCGCCGAGTACCGAAACAGCTTCCACTTCTTCTCCGACCAAATCACGTACTCGCAGGCCGTGATGGCCAAGAAGACCGTGGAAGGGAACCAAAGCATGTCCAAAGCCACCAGAAAGGTCAAGGCATAGGTCAGCCAGCTTTCAAAGGAGGCACCCACAAGCAATAAAGATACCAGGTTCCCTAGCGGCAAAGCAGCAGCAGACGCCAAGCCGACCAAAATGTAGCCGAAGGGGATGATGCCCTCAGACCGCATGAGCGTCAGAACCTCGACGCGGAAGGGCCCGCGAACGTGTTCCGTGAAGGCATCCAAGCTCCCGTACCAATGCACGATCGCCGCGTGGATGCATTCCTTGTCCCGCTTCTTGCTGCACTGCAACGTCGTGACATCAAACGTAGACAGCTGGAAGATCATCTTCTGCACGCATCGTTGGCACTGCACGATGACACGCACCAGCGCGGCACCGAAGGCCAAGCAGACCAAGGAGATGATAGCGAGAAACCCAACGTTGCGGGACCGGAAACTGCCACGAATGGATGGGTAAACAATAGCAACTAACAAAGCAAAGAGAAACACCCGGCCACAAGCCGCATCGACCAGGAGTGGTACCACGCGGATCTTTCCCGTCGGGTTCATCTTGCGGAATGCCGCAAGCTCGAAGATGCACCAAATCCTGCGTTGCTGCTTGGCTTACAGTGGGGTTTCAGCTTTTCGATGCGGAGCATAAGATGCACCTTGGTTTTTGGACTTGGCTGATTCATTGGTTTCATGGTCACGGCCTAGGACCTCGGACTACCCGTAAGTAGTTGACCTGAAAGCGTGGAGGGCTTTGGGTTTAGGGGCTCAGGCTGCTTCTCGTGGAATTCGGGGTCTGAGTCTAAGGCCTGACAAGGGGTTTAAGACATGAGTGGTTGTCAAAATTAGGGTCCCTTTTTGGGGCACCCTAAATATTAGGTGCCGTATCATAATAGGGACCCAACAGAGGACCATCATTTTGACAACCACCCATATATGTCTTAGTGTATTAGGCTTGCACGACGAGATCCTCGTCAGGTAGGGCTCGCTCCAAAGAACCCGCAGTTCGGCAGTGGCCGCCAGGAAGTTGCCGATGTTGTCGATCCCCTCTTGCATGAGCCGCTCGTTTGTCTGGCTGATAGACACGAAGTCCAGGAAGCATCGATCCGAACGGCTCCTCAAGTAAGGAAAGGCAAGGAGGCCCAAGATCGCGCCAAGAGTGGAGCAGATCAGGACCCAATAGCCATCTGGAACCTCAGGTTCAGCATCCAAAACCACCCGCGTGCCTGTGAACCGAGGCAGAGTTTCTGTCAAACAGAGAGGAACGGACATAGCTGCGCCGATAAGCCATCCGAGTAGAAGAGTCGGATAACCGAATCGGATGAGTAACGACAAGGCTTTCAACCTCCCATCTGTCAGCCAGGTATGGGACAGGAACACGTCGAAGGCAGTTGTCGGGCTGGAGGTGTCGTAAAGGCGTGCCCGCTGCTCCCAGCTCAAAGCTGGAGGTCGAATGCGCCAAAGCCTTGCAGCTCGTTGCAACGTCTTCCGCATCGAGATGGCTCGCATCAGCCCTTCACGACTGCTCTGCCGGGTCAGATCCGAGCGATCGTGGATTACATCTTTTTCTGCTGAAGGAATTTCGGCATCGCCGGCATCTTCATAAGCTCGCATAGAACCAGCTTCTTCCATATGAGCTGCAGCATCCGGCTCATCGGGCACAACATCCGCCCGCATGCTCACGACACACTGCTGCTCATTGGGCTCTGGCTCTCCGCAAGCGGAACAGCAGTTCCCCATGGCGGGACCGATGATCTCCGACATTTGGGGATCTCCGACGGCCTGCTCCTTGCCTTCGGCAAACGAAGCCAGGCTCTTCGCTGTCCTTTTAATTAGTATGAAGATCTCCCGTGCTGTTTTGAGCCCGAATGATGGCCCGAAGCGATCTCAAACGCGACTCCCCCAAATCATTAAGCGACTCGAGACACCAAGATGGACACAACAATCGCTGCAGGAAACCATCACAACGAAGCACCGCGGCCTGCGGCAGGGCCTGCACCCCCCTGAGGCTCGGCGGAGTGTAGCCACCTTGACAAGCAGCGGATAGGATGCACGTGTTCGGGCCAAGGGCGCACGACGGTCTGAACAGAAGCACTCCACTACTCCACGTCAGGCTTCAGATGGTGTAGACCTACCTGTCGGGCTTCGCAGGCTCGAAGATCTTCCGACTCGACTCCAAAAGTCAAACCACCATGGATCCGGAACCTGCTTAAGAAACGTTCTCCACCGTTCAAAAGACATATTCCTAATCGTCTCTTCTTGCACTACAGCCTTGCGCCTTTGCACCCCCGCCGGGTCGTAGTCCTGAACCCCCGCTGTCTTGCAGATCACTCCCAAACCCTTCCCCCCCTCGCTGCAGATCCCCTTCTTAGGCCCTGAGCCTAAACCCCGTTTCCTCCCTTGCGGACCTCCTCCCAAACCTCCCCCAAGCCATCGTAAACCCTGGCTTGCAAATCCTACCTCAACCCCCTCTGCAGATCCTCTCTAAACCCCCTCTCCCTAAACCCACTCTTGCAAGTCCGTCCCTAAAACCTTCCCCTTCAGACTGCCTGCAGACCCGAACCCCTTTTTCCCGACCTCGGGTTTACGGTGCCCCGGAAACCGTTGATGTTTGCCTCGCCCCCTCTCTCACCCTCCCTCTCTCTCTCTCTCTCTCTCGCTCTCTCTCTCTCTCTCTCTCTCTCTCTCTCTCTCTCTCTCCCTGTCTTCCTTCTCCCTCCCTCCATCCACTCACACCACAAATGCAATCCTGATGGAAACTTCGGAGACGTGACAGTACCCCATGTTTCGGATCCTGACACACATGCCGGTACTCAAACTTCTCCCAATCGATGCCTGCGCAGCTTCACTGCACACAGGGATTTGAAACCTGAGAAGCGCAGGACGAACGACGTGCATGTCAGTACCGCTGCGAGCCATCAGAGCTTCCGCTGCCTTCCAGGCGTCGAGCTTGCGGGTCCTCACACACGCCCCACTCCAATTTCTGCCGATTGACTGCTCGCTATCTCATTGCACACAGAGACTTGGCACCTGAGAACCCCGCGTCGAACGATTTGCACGTCAGTACCGCTGAGGCATCAGAGTCTCCTTTGCAGATTTTTCCGGTTCTGACAAACATGCTCTTCACACAAACTTCTCCCAATTGAATAGTCGCGTGCTGGGCAAAGGCATCGCAACGTCAAAACCTCCATCCAAGGAAAACTCCCATGTCACACAAACAAAAATGCGGAGAAAACGCATAAGTTTTTGAAAGGAAATCCAATGTAGCAGAACATGTTTCGATATATGTTCAAAGGAAAAGCTGCTAAGCTTAAACCTGACTGCAAGGTCGCGCATGCCCCACTCAAACTTCTCGCAACTGACTGCTCGCTACCTCATTGCGCACAGAGGTTTGACACCTGAGAACCGCACGTCATGCGACTTGCACCGCTGCGAAGCATCAGAACTTTTTTGCCTCCAAAGCAGAGTTCACCATCTTTCCGGCTCTGCCAAACATGTCTGTTATACAAACTTCTCCCAATTGAGTGGGGGCAAGAAATCCCAGTGTCAGAACCTCCATTAACGTTTCCCCCAGAAAAAACTCCGTTCTGACACAACATACTGGAATATTGCGCAAATATTCAAAATTTGTCTTCGGAAAAGAACATCAATCGAGAAGAACATGTTTCGACAAGTTGCAAAAAAATGAAAGCTGCTAGCAAAACGAAGCGTCATTGCAAGTTGAAAGGCAGCAAAACGGACGTGACTGTGCCGCCTTGCAACGCCGCTGTTCGCAACTTGAACAAGGACATGTCGTGAAAAAACTATGATGCAGAATATTCACACTCTGATCTCAAGTGACAAGTCAGCACGAGGAGCACGGGCTCACAAATACCGACACCTACGGTACGAGGAACACGACACGCGCTCACACACACGGATACACACCGTGCAGCACAAGGACTCTTGACGCGCTGGGCGTACTCTCTGGTTGGAGTTGGCTGGTTGAAGTTATCACACGTCTGGCCTAAGACTGAAACAACAGTGAATTTTGGGGGTCGGGACAGATGAACCACGGTGTGCAATCCCGTGGCGGATTGGCTGCCGGCGGTCAATTCCGCCAATCGACGCGCACAGTCTGACCAGGCAAGTGTGCAAACCGTGGGAAACGCCTGGTGTGCGTCGTCCGGCAGCGCGACGCACAGAGCATACCAAGGTAGTGGGTCACCCGAGACGAAGCCTAAGCCATGGCCAGAGTCCTGTCTCGTGCGGGAGACGGCATCCGCACGCCCGGAATCCACTGGAAAAATTTGCGCCCATGCCCGTCAAATGCGTCCCTCCAGACCACGCAGTGCGCACCCCGCTGGATGCAATGGTCAATGCGAGTGACAAAGTGCGGGTCAATGTCACTACATGAGGTAATCAGAACCATGTCGAAGCCCGAGTATTGACGTTGGCCGGCATCTCGTTCCACGCACTTGCCAAGATGCAAGGAGGAGAGCCGTGCAGGTGTCAGAAAACGGACATCGACGTATGTCGACGTGCTGGCAGCCCAACACGACGCGACCGATTGGGAGCACAGTGCTAGCGACACACCAAGGTCCAAAAGTCCAATGTTGGCCGGGGCGAAGGGCTTCAGGTCTAGCGGTGCCTGAGTCGTTCCGACTCAACGTCAGCCATAAACGGTCGGAGCCCGAGGTCGGGACAGATGAACCCCGGTGTGCAATCCTGTGGCGGATTGGCTGCCGGCGGTCAATTCCACCAATCAACGCGCACAGTCTGACCAGGCAAGGGTGTAACCGTGGGAAACGCCTGGTGTGCGTCATCCGGCAGCGCAACGCACAGAGCATACCAAGGTAGTGGGTCACCCGAGACGAAGCCTAAGCCATGGCCAGAGTCCTGTCTCGTGCGGGAGACGGCATCCGCACGCCCGGAATCCACTGGAAAAAATTGCGCCCATGCCCGTCAAATGCGTCCCTCCAGACCACACAGTTCGCACCCCGCTGGATGCAATGGTCAGTGCGAGAGTGACAAAGCGCGGGTCAATGTCACTACATGAGGTAATCTGAAACATGTCGAGGCCCGAGTATTGACGTTGGCCGGCATCTCGTTCCACGCACTTGCCAAGATGCAAGGAGGAGAGCCGTACAGGTGTCAGAAAACGGACATCGACGTATGTCGACGTGCTGGCAGCCCTACACGACGCGACCGATTGGGAGCACAGTGCTAGTGACCAGGCAATGGTGTGCGATGTGGGAAACGCCTGGTGTGCAGAAGTGAGCAATCGGACCTCAACGACGTATGTCGTCGGTCGCCGTGCCATTACATCGAGGCCCTCCGTGGGCCAGAAATAGCCGCGGCACTATCGAACGATGAGGTCAGGGCGGCAGGACACCACCTGCCCGTCCCGTGAGACTCAATGTTACTCCGGGAAATGTAGCTCTCGTACCTTCCAGAATATCGACACAACGACGTATGTCGTCTGTCCCAGGTCGCGATGAGCGGAGATCACCTGGTGGAGCCGGTCGCCGCATCGTACGGCCAGCTGTCGAGTAGGCGTTGCATGTCGCGGCCACTCGAGGGGAAGTGACTCTCCTTCAGAAGATAGAGCATTTGGTAGTTCCTGTCGTTATACATTTCCTTCAAGCGTGAGAAGGCATACTGGTGGTTGTCGTGGTCCTCGCTATGAAGGTGTGGCATCAGTTCCGTGGATATGCAGGGAAGTTGGAGGCCGGGTCCAAGGCCCCCTTCTCTGAGGAACTCATCTGCCGCAGCCTTCCAGCGGTCCTGCGCCCGAGGGTGCCCCAGCCTGAACCAGGGGCGCGTGCCATCCTGTGGTGTCTGTGTGCGGCTCTCCTCCTGGGCGACCAACCTTTGAAAGGAGGACCATCGCTTTGGCCTCAACTGCGTCGAAGTGCGCATAGCGCCACAGGCGGGTCGGAAAGTAGAATTTCTTTTTCTGCGGCCCACGAATCCAGTAGGCGACAACCGCGCGGAGATCCCAGCCTTCGGAGGTGGCCACGGCACGAAGACGCCACAGGGCGCTGTGCAGCAACCCGGCAGCCTGAATCGCCAGCGACGGCTGAGCTCGTAACCCCAGCGGAATGTCCGCAAGCGGGAAAAGCAGTCGAAAGGTGCCGCGATAGGAGCCAGGATACGTGAACATGCGCGGTTCGAACTCTCCGCGTCTGGCTGGAAGGAGTCCGTTCTCAAAGCCCGCCATCAATCGATCCGCAATGGCAATCTGAGGACGGCCTACCAAGTCAGCTGGAACCTTGCATGTGACTCGCACCTCAATATGTTGGCCATCTCGGGCTGGGGTAACGTTGGTGAGCTGCAGGAGTGGGGCGGCCGAAGGGTCGTCGGCTAACGCTCGGGTGAGGAAGAATAACAGTTGCACCGGCAACAGCACGCCGCAATGTAGTAGTGGTGTGCCCTGTTTGTCCTCAGCACTCGTGCTGCCTCCCCCGGTGTTGCGCCGCTGGCTGGAACCAGCGCCCCGTCGGCTATTTGTTGGCAGTGGATCTGGTTTGGCAGTGGGGTCGCGCTTGGGAGCCAGGGACATCTGCACCAGGCTGCCATCCCGGACGGGGGATTTCCGTCCTTCAAGAGCCCGGGGGAGCGAGCCCTTGAGCCCCGCGAGTTCATCAAGGAGCAGCCACCACCAAATCTCAGGACGGGCAAGTTCATACCAGGAGAGGTCGAAAACCTGTCCTTCAGGCAGGCGCAGGACTGGGTCACAAAATTGTGCCAGTGCCACGGACGCAGCAAGCAGCGGCGTCAAGCAGACGCGAAAGGCTTCGCTCTCAGTGCAGCGCCGCAACATGAGGGCTCGATCGGCAAAATCCACAACTTTCACCCCAAAGTTCTGTGGGCTGAGCTTGAGTTCACAAGCAGGCAGCGACAAGGGGAGAGAAAGCAGGGTAAGGCAATCCGTAGAGCTGGGGAGTAAATGCTGCAGTGCCCCGGCGCAGTCAATTCCATCGACCGGCTGCTGAAGTCTGCCCCTAGCTTGGTAGCGGCGAAGCGTGTCATGCTGCTCTGCGAATTCATCCTCATCTTCTGCCGGTACACACCGGCTGGCAATTGAAGTAACTCCCGGCACAAGGCGACAAGGCGGGGTTTCGACCGCATCCAGTAGGTCCGCCACGCGTTGAGTCCATGTAGCAGTAGGTGCGACCGGAAGGGAGACCGCACAGCTTTGACTGCGCAGCTCGGCGGTCAGCGCCGGATCCTCCTTGGCAGGCTCTCCGGTGTCCGGGTCCGCGCGTACCGCTCCCGCCGGATCATATAGGGCTCGTGGAAGGCCCGTAGTAGCCACCGGCGGTAGCAAGACTGCTTCAGGGGAAGAATGGCGTATGTGCGTCGACACATAACGCTGTAACCTCCCAAGCAGCCTGGTGTTGACCGTGTCAGCGGCGATAGCATAAAGATAGAATGCTCCGGGCACGGCAATAACTGTCGACTCCGAAGCACCGGCTTGGCCTCGGCACTCAGTCGCTGGCTCCGCGCAAGTCATGTGTGACCCGACGAGCGACCGGTGGTGGGTGGAGCGGAGGGCACTGTATAGCCTTTTGGGGTTAGTAAACTCCAGTAGTCCAATAATGGGGTACTCGGTGTCGATGACCGGATAAAACGGTCGCGCCGTGATGGCCTGGCCTCGGGGTCCACTGTGCTCAAAGTCCACACCCCGAAGGAGGAGCTGAACCGGGTAGCCATCCATGCCACTGTGTGCTGCAACGGCTGTAGCCTTACAAAGCGAAGGGACACGGTTCACAGACCATCGTTCGTAAAACTCCTGGGCGGTCTCCTTGTCCTCACGTGGGGGGCTTGGTAGCCCAAGCTTGGCGAGCCCATAAGCTCTGTACAGCTCCTCCCATCGCACGTGGGTGTGATGAAGGACAGAGTGGAGCTCCAATGCAGCGGGAATGCCCCACCAATGAGAGGGAGAGGCGATGATCAATGGGCCCGTGGGCCGCGTGCTGCCGGCCGTGAGCCGCTGATGGGCATCCTCTCCAGTCATGGTAAAGCGCCCGGCCCTGTCAATAATACAGATGTCGACCGCCCCTGTAGTGCCAGCGCATACCGTAGTGGTGAAAAGGTCAACAAAGGCGCCCAGTTCGTTGTGATGCTCATAGAAAAAGGAGAAGAGGGATGCGGCCTGCGCCTCGGTGGCGAGTTGTCCCGGAGGAGGGAGCTCTGGCAACCAGTCCGATATGAACTCCGCGAAGGATGTGCCCTCAGCCACTACTCGGTGCGCGTCACCAGTGTCGGCGTTGGCAGGGCGTGCATTGCTGAGGCCAAGACCATGCTTGAGGGAGTCAAAAACCCGGGTGGTGGGTGTGACGACCGTGATTTTCCGTCCAGCCTGGACTGCAAAACGATGCCCGCAGACATTGTAGGCGAGAACCAGAAGGACACAGAGCAATTCCACAAGGCCATCGGGGTGCATGGCTGAGGATGTATGCCGTGGTAGTCGGACGAAATACACTCCTGGCTGGTGAGTGCCATCCGCCGCAACCCGCTGAAGCCGCCTTGCCGCGGTAGCCGCAGCCAGCTCGCCAATGGTGATCGGGCATGGAGAGGCGTCACAGGCCCTGTGCATAATAACGGATTGAGGGTATCTGACGGCCGTTATAAGTAGGTAAAGGTCGGCCAGCAGCCTGGTGGAGGCAACCAGGGCCAAATTTAGGCAAACCCCATTGATGGGGTTTTGCTTCCGCCTCTCTCTTATGCGGTGGCCTCCAGACTGCTCCAGAGATCGTCGTGCTTGGAGCTAATTCAAAATCGAAAGGGTGTTGAGCGTACGGCTTCGGACCAAAAACGAAAGATTGACAGGGCTCAGGGGCGTAGGACGCAACGATCTTCGGCCTTTTAGCCCCAAAATATTCCTCGCAATCGGAGTTCGACGATTGTGGACTTTCTCGCTCCCCTCACTCTCTCACTCCGCTCTCTCCGCTCGCTCGACTCGCTTCGCTCGCTCGCTCGCTCCGTTCGCTCCGTTCGCTCGTTCGCTCCGCTCGGGTCCACAATCGTCGAGCTCCGATTGGCTCGTCCTAATTTTGGGGCTAAAAGGCCGAAGATCGTTGCGTCCTACGCCCCTGAGCCCTGTCAATCTTTCGTTTTTTGGTCCGAAGCCGTACGCTCAACACCCTTTCGATTTTGAATTAGCTCCAAGCACGACGATCTCTGGAGCAGTCTGGAGGCCACCGCATAAGAGAGAGGTGGCAACATTTGCGTGGCAACATTTGCGTGGCTACCTTTGCGTGGCAACCTTTGCGTGGCCACATTTGCGTGGCAACATTTGGCGCGGATCCGTGGCAACATTTGCGTGGCAACATTTGGCGCGGCTCCGTGGCAACATTTGTGTGGCAACATTTGGCGCGGCTCCGTGGCAACATTTGCGTGGCAACATTTGCGTGGCAACATTTGGCGCGGCTCCGTGGCAACCTTTGCGTGGCAACATTTGGCGCGGCTCCGTGGCAACATTTGCGTGGCAACATTTGCGTGGCAACATTTGCGTGGCAACATTTGCGTGGCAACTTTTGCGTGGCAACATTTGCGTGGCAACATTTGCGTGGCAGCACTTGCGTGGCAGCACTTGCCTGGCAACATTTGCGTGGCAACATTTGCGTGGCAACATTTGCGTGGCAACGTGTCTGTGGCAAGAAGCATTCCGGTGGCAACAATTTGTCCGCGCTCTCGTTACGCCGCAGTGCTGCACGGTGTCGTCGTCGCGTCGTCGTCGTGATGTTGTCGTCGTCGCGTCGTCGCGTCGTCGTCGCGTCGTGGCCTCGTTTTCGTCTCCACGCCGGCTCTTGGGGTAACATTGTGGAGGGCTGGAGGGACTGGCTGCAAGGGCTGAGGCAGGAGGGTGGCTGTAGGGGCTGCAGTGGCTGCAGGGGCTGTAGCCCTGGCTGCAGGGGCTGCAGTGGCTGCAGGGGCTTCAGGTGGGGGACTGGGCTGGAGGGACTGGGGGGCTGCAGCAGCTGCAGGACATTTGGGGGTAACATTGGGGTAAACGGTTCAGGGGTAACATTGGGGTAACGGGGCTCTGGGGGTAACATTGGGGTAACGCGGGCTCTGGGGTTAACTTTGGGGTAACGCCGGCTCAGGGGGTAACGCCGGCTCAGGGGGTAACGTTGGGGTAACGCGGGCTGTGGGGTAACATTGGGGTAACCGCGGCCTCCGTCGTAGAGATCGGAAGCTGCAGGAGCTTGGTGGGATTAGGCCCTCCAAGCTCTCGCGTTTCTGAAGTGCCAGGAGAGGGCAGTAAATCTTAGGGCTACTGAGGGCCTGGTCAGGCTAAGAAGGTGAAGGTGAAGGGCCTCTAATCTTTCGGGCAAGGAGGGCCTGCGTCGTTGCCGCGTCGTCGCAACGTCGCCATCGTTGCATCGTCGTCCCGTCGTCGTCGCCGCGTCGTCGCTACGTCGCCATCGTTGCATCGTCGCCGCGTCGGCGTCGCATCGTCGTCGCCGCGTCGTCGTTGCGTCGTCGTCACGTCATTGTCGCTGCGTCGCCGCTCACTCCCAGCCGAGGTGCCCTCATTAGTGCCCTCACTAGGTGCCCTCACTCCCCGCCCCAAGGTGCCCTCACTAGGTGCCTTCACTCCCCAAGGTGCCCTAAAGGTGCCCTCACTAGGTGCCCTCACTTCCCGAGGAGGTGCCCTCACTGGGTGCCCTCACTTCCCGAAGATCCCGCCGTGTCGTCGTCGCGTCGTCGTCGCCTCCTTCCGTCTGCGCCTCTATCCTCACCGCCTCTATCCTCACCGCTATCCTCACCCGTGTCCTCATCCCCGGACCACAGCGCTGGTCGTCGCGCCGTCGTGTCGCCGTGCCCGCCCCTATCCTCACCGCTATCCTCACCGCCCGGTCCTCACCACTCGTCGCCGCGTCGTCGTCGCGTATACCGCTATCCTCACCGATCCTTGGGGGGGAGCATGAGGCGCTGCAGCGACTGTGAGGGCCTCGGGGGCTGCAGCGAGGCCCGCGTCGTCGTCGCGTCGTCGCCGCCGCCGCGTCGCCTCGTTTCGCGGGGGCAAGAACCTCTACGCAAGTTGGTGAAGACTGCTGGAGCGAAATATGGGGCGACACCCGCGCACTCGCGCGCGCGTCGTCCCCGCGTCGTCCCCGCGTCGTCCCCGCGTGGTCCCTGCGTCGTCGCGTCGCCGCGTACAGTCCGCTGCGACCACGCGTGCGTGCCGTCCTGCATGCGTGTTCGTCGTCGTCGCGCCGCGCGAGTTCGGGGTCGCACATGGCGTTCTGCACGCGCGTTCGTCGAAGCAAGCGACCTGGAAAAACACATCGTGACAAGTACCACGAAAGCCTCAGAGATGTCGGCGGGCTGTACCTTGCCGGGTCGAGCCAAAGACAACAATGACTTGAACAGTTGCAAGACTGCTACCGCCGCGCGCAGAGATTCGCACTGGCCTACTTTTTTGCTCAGGCGATCGCCGTTCTTTCAAAGTGGTCTCTGCGCCTGCAAAAACGTCCGCACTAAGACTATACATGTAGCCTGCATCTTGCAGGGCCTTCTCGGTTTCACCCAGGACGTAGAAGACGAAGTACCAATGACGCAGAGCCACCTGGGTACTCGTGGTGCTCCGGAGGACTGCCTGCGCCGGCTGCAGGCGCCGGAGCTCCATCTCCAGCTTCGTCTCCTTCTTCAGCGCATCGCCCCCGCTGAGGTAGCCTTTTGGGCCCGCCTCGGCCACCTTCGTCAGGTAGTCCAGGTACTTGGACTCGGGCTTCTGTCCCAGCAGACGCCGGATGAACTGCTGAAACTCGTTCTCCTCCGTCTCAGCCAGAACGTCCTTGATGGGCTGGATCTTCTTCTCATACCACTTGTCGATCTGGCCCTTGATCCCCCGCGCATCCGAGGCGTTGGCCTTGGCCGCGTTTTCCAGGAGCAGCTGCAGCTCGCGGAAGCTGCCGCCAGCGCGAAGGTAGAAGTACTTGAGTACCTCCTCCTGGCTTTGCTCGTCCATCTTGAGATATCCGGCAATCTCCGGAATCTCCAAAGCCAACGCCACGAAGCCTCGGCACGGGCTTATTGCACGACTTGGCAGCGAGGTCCTGCATTCGCCCACACGGCAACTCCAACAGGCAAAACAAAAAAAAGCACACAACAAAGCCAGGGCGCTCTTCAAAGGCAGTGGGTCCACCACCACCAGCCGGGACATGTTGAACTTGTCCTCTGGGGTATCTACTACGCGGCGCTCCCGACTACCATCTAGCCGCTGTTACAGCACCTAGGCAGCACCCTGGACGCCCGATTTTTGACCCAGCCGCTCCTGGATCTTGTCGGCGATCAAGGACACGGACAGCTCGACAACCAACTTGCACAGCGGGTAGTCGTACGTCAGCTTTCGGCCGAAGGCTCCGACCTCTGTCGCTAACGCTTCGCACTGGTCATCGGTGAAAGGGGCGCCCCGGAATTTGGTGGACAACTGCAGGTACACGATGAGGGGGCCGCCACTTTCGCGACTGCACTTCTCGCTCAGGGTCTTCAGCAGGGTTGGGATCAACTGGAAACTTGGCAGGAACTGCGGCAGGTTCCGTGTTCTCAATGCCTGCTGCGCTACATCCGTGAGATCCAGTTTGCCGCCCGGGTCGATTTCTTGACTCACGGGCAGCACCCAGCGGCCGTCGTCGTGATACTCAGCGAACAGGCTCTCCAGCATGGTGGACTTCCCGGTTCCTTGCGCTCCACTCACGACCAGAAATGACGGGCTTGTTTTCGGAAAGGGACCTGGGCTGTTGACAAAGGCCTTGATCGTTGCCTTCTCTGGTCGCTCCACGACACGCACGCTTTTGGCTTCGTCCGACATCTGCTGTCCTGCAGCGCGGATGGATGCCCTAAGCAGTCCAAGGGGAAGGCTCCTTGGTGGCAACAGTCTCAGATAGTCTTTGATTAAAGCCACCACTCCACACAGCGACGCCAGCTTGTAGACCGCGTCCCAGCTCCAAGCCCGCATTTGCACCCTCGGCCTGCCGGCTCGGCATTCTCGGCCTCTCGCAGGCAGGCCACATGGCGGCGTGGCGGGCCAGCTGGGGCCCGGGCAAGCTACAAACATCTTCGCCAAAGGAAGCTGCGGCACAAACAGACAGCGCTGCAAACTCTCCAGTGCTGGCATACTTCGCGCAAGGCGACTCGACACCGACGCTGGACCAGGCCTGGGAGCGCTGCGCGTCGGCAACGGCACTCAATCCACAAAGATGCCACCTGAGCCTTGGCACAGACTTCAGCAAAGCGTAGCCTCTCAAATCCGAGGCTATCACCGTCTCAAGTTCAGCAGCTCTCAGCGCGAACCCTTCGTCGTCTGACGATCCTGCGACCCTCACTCCAGCGTGAAAAAGAGTAAAGGCCAGGCTCATGGCCGATGTCCTGGCAAGGCCGCGGCTCGCAGGAGAATCGTCGAGCAAGTGTACCAAGATCCTCGGACCGGTTTTGGCAGCACTGCAACCGCTCTTAGGGCTGCAAAAGCACGCAATCCCTTCGTGTCGAGAGATGAGGTCAGTTCCTTGAAACTCTAAGGGATCGACACCGATCGGCCTCAAAGAGGATACAATTCGTTTGTGCCTCAGGAGCTGCATGCAAGATTTGGTCCAAAACCCTATCCCTACATGTTGGTTGCTATCGACAGCTTTTCGAAGAAAGTTGCGGCCTTACCCCTCAAGGATCGCCTGGCTACTACCACAGCGACTGCTATGAGAACCGTTATCGATAGTCTGGGTGTCCCCTCGCAGGTGTACTCGGAAGATGGGACCGAACTCAAAAAAGAGTTTAAGCAGCTGCTAGATGATTGGGCGATAGAAAAGTAGGTAGCCAGAGGACAGGCGTTTTTGGTGGAAAGGGTGATCCGAACAATCAAAGAAGGGCTGCTGAGAAGACTGGATCAGGGAATGGGTTGAAGAGCGCAATGGCACCTGCTGTTACCCGACAGAATAGCTCAAATCAACAATCGGGTTCACACGGCTACAGGAGCAACGCCTAACCCTGGCAAAGCAGACGAAGCGTGGAACAACATGAAAAGCCGCGCTAAAGAAACTGCTGAGCCCAGAGCCATCATCGAGGTCGGGGATCGCGTCAGGATCAGGTTGAGACCTCAACTCGATCACATCACAGGGCGTGCCCAGCTCCTGGAGCAACGCGTACCACTCGGCAGCTGAAGCCATGTTTGGACGCTCAGACGCTTGCTCGAGACACAATCCGCAGTGTGTGGGACTCTAGACGACTGCACGACACTGTGGCACTGCAAGCGACTATCTGTAAGAGGCCCCCGCCTGAGAAGATGTTGTTGGTGGAGAACGGACCTGAGCGACAAGGCGGGCCCGGTTCCTGGCAAGGGTTGGGCAGGGCGTGGGCTCAGAGCACTGCCTTGCTGCCTCGGAACCCGCAACCTCGAAGCCTTGCACAACGGTCTAAACTGAACAGACCCTGATATCTAGAGCCCGGCCGCGGCGAAGAGGATGTCGACGAGGGCCTGGTTGCGAGAAAGGGCCCGGCATTCCCGGGACGGGTGGGGAATGCAGGGCGCTCTACAGTTCTGCAGGTAGCTTCCTTGCTGAACCCCACCGCAGCGACAGAGTGAGGCCCACGCTTTCCAGCCAGGCTCCGCGAGCACCTCCTATGTAACGCCGTGTTGTGTCGGCTGCACCTTCTGCATGTTCTTTGCCTGCTCTGTGCCCGCTGTGCCTTGAAGGGTGCGGCGCGGGTCGCAAACACATCAAAAATCACAACATATAGCCAACATGAAAAACCAGGTTCATGCAAAACGTGTTATCTCCCGGCAACAAAATCGGGGTCCTCTTGTAAAACAAAGCCAAATGTTCGATTCTAGGGTTTAGGGGCTATGGAGGGGGTTTAAGGGTTTTTCTTGAGCGAACTGTACAAGGAGCCCTTGTCGGGCTTGAGCCAAACTGTACACGGAGCCTAGCTGTACACGGAGCCTAGCTGTACACGGAACCTAACTGTACACGGAGCCTAGAACTGTACACGGAGCCTAGAACTGTACAAGCGTCGTCGTCATGTCGTCGCGTCGTCCTACCCTACTCTATCCTAGTGGGGCACGCTGAGCCGGGGCTCGGAGTCCATGACCTCCCGTGCTTCCTTGTTTTCATTCCCTTTATTTCACAACATGAACGAAGAACCCAAAGAGCCGCCGCCAACCACCCAATTACAGGAGAATTTCCTAATGATTGATGATGTACCTGGATTTAGTTGTCCAAGTCTGACCTAATAGCCGGTAAGAAACTCAATATCTGGATGCATGAAGGGAGCCAAAAGACACAACTAAATATGAACGAACACGCTTCTTTTTCAATCATTGTTTCGTTCTATTTAATTGGGTCTTTTGTTCCTTTTGTTCTTTGCTCTTTTGCCTCATTTCAATGGAATAAGTGAAAAACACTAAGACGTGCTGGGACTTTTGATCCGCAAGGGCTGTGGGAATCTCGGTTAATCCATGTCTGATGCATGCGCTGAGTGGGCTCTGAACTGCTTTACACGCCCCCTCAGGCATGGATTTCTACGGTCGATTTTCGACCATCTCCAAGCGACCCGCGGTGCAGCACTGTCCGGGCTGCAAGCCGCGTTCGATCGCTTCTTGCAAGGTGCAGCGCCGTACGGTCTTGGCACTGCCCTGCACATTCCTGCACGAAGGCAGGTGAAACGCATATCCCCTCGAGGGCGCATAGACCACATTGTCGTAGCGCCACATCACCAGGGCCTCACCATTGGGGTCCAAAGGGTCCTGTCGAGCGCCCTTTGCCAGCACGAGTCGCCCTCTGGGTCGCCTGGGAACTGTAGTCACTGCCTCTGCAGCCGGTCGCACAGGGTTCGCACCTGTGCCCAGGAACTGGAGAGACCCGTCGCCATTGTGTGCCATCGGTCCTGACCCTCCGGTGGCTGTAGAACTGCTCGGTTCCCCTTGTACGACTTCACGACTGTGCCTCTGTTCTGACCTCTGTGGCCCATGATCTGCTCGATGTGGTCCGTGATCTGCTCGATGTGGTCCGTGATCTGCTCGATGTGGTCCGTGATTAGCTCGATGTGGTTCGTGATCTGCTCCTTGATGTGGTTCGTGATCTGCTTCTCGATGTGGTTCGTGATCTGCTTCTCGTTGTCCGCTACCTCCTGTTTGTGCGTTGCCAGCTGGTCCCCGTGGGCTGCTTGTTGGTCCTCGTCTGCTTGTGCTCTGTGCCTTGGCCTTGGGTCGGGATCCACACGACATCACCGTAGCCGACTCAAGCCCCGAATGTCGTGTCACCTCGACCTTGATCACAAGGGGCCTTCCCCAGGTTCCATAGCACAGCCCGACTGCCACCAACAACACAGCGACCAATCCAAGCGCGGCGGGGTACTCCAGCAGGACACCATTGAGCACCTCAAGAGCGAGCAGCAGCTTCAGGAAGAACTGCTCGACAAAGTCGTTCGTGGCCTGCCCGCTGCCCTCAACAGCGGCACACCCTTGAAGCTGCATGGCCAGCACCATCTGCGCAAGCCGAAGCACGCTTGCATGTTGGCCTCCTCGTCGTGCTCGCCGTTCTTGGTGCTCTTCTTCTCCAATCCTCTGGCCATTGTCGCCGACCATCCCGAGGATGAACAGTAGCAGGGCCATCCGGCGTGCCGTGAGCACTTTGGTGCCGAGGTCAGCGGGGTTGATCTCGGTCGGGATGGCGGAAATCTTCAGCTCTTTCCTTGCCACCCAACCTTGGAGCCAAAGGCATGAGGTCGAGAGGTGCTTGACCTTGCCGATCCCATTGCGAGATGCAATGGCTCGGGCCACTGAGCTGTCGGTGCGGGCCGTCAGGTCAACATCCTCAGGTCGGCGCCCCAGCAGGAACGCGACCGCCTTCCGCACCAACACGGCCTCTCCAACCGTCTGCGTCAGCGCCACCAGCTCGGCCTCGCCAGAGCTCGTCGTGACCACCTTCTGTGCCCTGACGAAGGAGTAGACCAGGGCGCCGTCGTAGTACACCTGGCCTGAACTCAAGCTCCTTCGCGTCTCGTGGCTGTTGGCGAAGTTCGAGTCCGATATCGCCTCGACCACGGGCTTCGCAGCTGGGTCTTTGTGCCCGCTCCTCGGAGGCGCCCCCTCAGACCGCAGTATCGAGCTACCGGTGTGCACTCGCAGGTTGATCCCGTAGCCCTGCGTTGCCCAAAGGTACCCGCAAAGGTGGCAAAGCACTCTCATTGGTAGGTCACGGCCCGGACCGCGCACTCGTAGGGCTCCTCTATCTCACCATCCGACATCTCATAGACCTCTAGGATGGGGGCAGACGGAGGAGTGATCATCCTCACAAGTCGCACGGCTCGGCCATGTCCAGCGGTAGGTGCCGTAGACGCCGACGGCGTAGTGGTAGTAGTCGCCGCCGATGTGGTAGAACCCGCGTTGCTCGCCGTCTCGGTCTCCTGCACCTGGTTCACCTTCTGGCCGCCGCGCCCTTTGCCTTTGTGCCAACAGTCTCTGGAGTAGTGGCCCTTCTTGCCACAGTTCCAGCACTCGGCTGCTGCGGCCTTTCCTTTGCCCTTGCCCTTCTGCTTGCCCTTTCCCTTGGGCTGTTGCTGGCCCTTCTGGGCCGTCCCTTTGCCGTCCTTCTTCTTGCCCTTGCCCTTGCCCTTGTCCTGCACGCGGTCCACCTCCATGGGGGCAGGGCCGCTCGAGGAGGAACTCAAGGAGGGCATTGCCAGCGGAGTGGCGGTGTGCCACTTGGCCGTGGAGCGCTCGTACAGGAGGATTTTCTCACGCACTGAAACATAGGTGGTCGAAGGCCCCAAGCTCATGCGCAGCTGTGCTTGTAGCGCCGGCGGCGCGGCTGCAATAAGAGTGCTCACCTTGAGGTCCTCCGAAAACTTTCCTCCCGACACGCGCTCATATTCTCGAACAAGTTCATCGTATCTGCCAAGTTGCTCGCCCAGAGACTTGGTGCCGTCCAGCCGGGTGGAGGTGAGTTGCGTGATAAGCGCAAGTTGTCTCTGGCGGCTGGAGGGCATCATCTCCAAAGTCAAAACTCTCCAAGCCTCGTAGCCGTTGCTCTGGGGGACCGCCCGGACCAACTTTGCCGGCCTGTTCCTCACGAACGACAGCAATATTGCATATAGTTCGCGTGAGCGAACCTGCGTGGCCGGCTCCATGTTCACCATCGCCTTCTCCGAGTTCGCCGTTGCTTCGACCTTCTCGATTTCTACCGCAAACTGGGCGTCTACCACGCCAAGGTAGGACACAAAGGCGAACCTCCAGTCCATCCACTGCTCTGTCTCCTGGTCTCGTGTCTCAGGGCGCTCGTCGACCACGGGCCCAGCTGCCATTCCATCTTGCATGGTTGCTTCCTCCATCTCGGCCTCCGGCACGGCGCCCGCAGAAGGCTGCGCCATTGGTGCGGGGCAGAAAGCCCTGGCACCAACGCTCCAGTCCTCAAAGGGTAGCCCTCGATGCCAGCGACCAACGCCAACGAGGAAGACAGCCAACCTAGGTCCAACCCAGGCGGCGCTTGTTGGGCAGTCCTGGGGCCAAACAGCAAAGAAGAAAACGGAGGCGGCGAAGAAGATTGCACGGGCTGCTCTCAGCCCTCGGTGGTCCAAGGCGGCGCTCTGCCGCAGAGTCGTGGCTCCCGAAGCTATGCCGCACAAGGCGGGCTTAAAGGCTCGCGGGGCGGAGTGGCAGCTTTGGGGATTGGGTCCGGTCCCCGAGCGGTATCACAAAGGATTCACCGCTCTGGAGCGCGATGGCTCCGCTACCATGAAAAACACTAAGACGTGCTGGGACTTTTGATCCGCAAGGGCTGTGGGAATCTCGGTTAATCCATGTCTGATGCATGCGCTGAGTGGGCTCTGAACTGCTTTACAATAAGCGAAGCGAAATGTAAGCGAGAATGGAAGACAGTAATGATCTCATAAGACCTGGAATCATTAAGGATTTCTCGTACTAACCGCTCCTATGTCATCCTCTAGATCTAGCTCTTCATTGGGATTCCGTGGTGCTAGTTTAATTATAATGAACAAGCGAAGTGAAGTGAAGCATGAATTAAACTAGCACAACTAATCCCAATGGCTCCTTTTATTTCATTCATTAAAGCACAAACGAAGCGAACAGAGTGAGAGAAGTGCGCGGGTTTAATGCAATGAAATAAAGAGAGAAATTACAACTAACTTCTGGTACTAATCTCTGTAATGTTGGTATCTTAATAATCTTTGTACCTGTTCCCTTCTTGCTCTTTTATTATGAAGAGAACGTGTGTTTAATTGTGTGCTTTAATTTCAAAGGAGTGAAACAGATGCGAGAATTAAGCACACAAGCAAAGCACACGTGAACGAAATCAGCTTATATTTAGAGGAGAAGTTAGTAAGTTTAGAGATCATTAATAATTCCTCTTATAATCTCCTCATCACCTATCTCACGGCTCATTTCCTTCACATCTCTCTTCTTTGTTTGTTTGTAATGGAACAGAGTGGAAGCACGAAACAAACAAACGAAAGAGCAAAATGTGAACGAAATAATGAGCCGACATGGAGGTGCCATCAGAATCCTTTTGTAGGAGCTCTTGGGATTCAAGAACCTGTTATCCTTGGCGAACCACAAATCAAGGGTTAACCGATGATGAATGAAGAGAAGGGAAAATTAATGTAATGTAGCGCGTGTTTCTTTTATTTAATTTGAACGAAATGTGAACGAAATCACGAGTTCCTGTCACGTAGAAAGACTCACGATGGTACGGTTTCTTATTAATTTAAACAAAGAAGACAAAGAAAGAGCGAAAGAAGTGAGTGATGAATGCGTGCTTCTTTGCTTTAAATTAAACGAAACAAGAACCAGAGTGAGCCATTGGGATTTAGTTGTGTCCTTTATCATTACATTCCTCCTTTATGCTTACAACTAAACCCCAATGATATCTTTCTACAACTGGGTTCGAGCGCTTATGTGGTGTAATAAATTGAAATAAACACGCACTTCGCTTGTTTTATTACACTTAATTCCACCACATTTCGCTCCTCACATGACAGGTAAGATTAGTACAAGAAGATTCCTGTAATAATATGAAGTGAGTCATTTCGTGTGTGTTGTTTGCGCTCTTTTCAATGAACAAGGAGAAGCGAGAAAGGCGCAAACAAGACAAACGAAATGGGGAACGAAATGGGTGGTGCGTTTAATTTAAACGAACGGCGCGCTTTTCATTTGCCCGTTTCTGTTTAAATTAAGCACACAACACCCACTAGAATCCTGGAACTTGGAGCCCTTGTTTGTTTCCTTTCCTTGTGTCTTCTGGCTCCCTTGACAGAGCACCCCACCAAACCAAGCTGACCGGTACCTCCCATACTCTGGACTCGTTGTCCTCTATCTGGATAATCCCCTCGCCTGGCTCCAGCTGTCCACGCCCCGGATTAGCCATGGCTCAGAATCTCAGGGGCAGAACTCCTCCAGCTGCTGCATGTTACGTGTGTGCCGCCTCCATGCTGCTATGTCTGTGCCGCCTTTGTCGCTATAGTGCCATGTATGTGTCGCCTACGCTGCAAGGCGTTACCTGTGAGGAACAGGCGCGGGAAGCAGAACAAGTCAACGCAGAGTACACAGGCCCAAAAGCAACCCCGGCAAAAGCAC
The DNA here is from genome assembly GCA_905221615.1 of Symbiodinium sp. CCMP2592. NCBI lineage: Eukaryota > Dinophyceae > Suessiales > Symbiodiniaceae > Symbiodinium > Symbiodinium sp. CCMP2592. Next base: position 807,067 of record CAJNDT010001480.1, read on the forward strand.
TCTAGCAAATTGTTACTGCAAAAGTCGGCGGACCTAGCTGGAATACCACTACAAAATCAAAACAAAATGGCATCAGTGAGCAAAGAGCGAGCATCAGTGAGCATCCTAAACCCCCACGGATCAGGTCGACGGCGGTCACAGGCTCGCCGCGAATCGACACTGAGCGCACCCAGCCACGAAAACTTGAGCCAAACCTAGGGGACGTATCCACCGAAATCGCGCTCTCGCCGCAATCTGGGGTGAAACGGCCCGGCCAAGCCTTTTTGGCCTTGCGCGGGCCTTCTCGGGGCTGGCTGTGTCGCTTCTGGCCGGCGGGCCCGGCAGGGTGTGTGGAACATAGGCAGGGCGCACCCCGAGAATCAGCACCGCAGCGGTTCCGTGATGTTTGGCGATTCCGTGTGGCTGTGTTCGACCCATCCTAAACCCCTCCCCGACCACGTTCCGGGGCTGGCCGGCACCGATTTGACAGGAAAGGGTCGATCCGGCCGAAATCGTGCTCAAACCCTAGGCGGGGGACACTCCGAAATCGGGCTCTCGCCGGTGCGTGGTCGGCTTGCAAAACGGCCGGCTGCCGGGGGCCGTCGGGGCGCACCCTCCCCGAGCGGCTTCAAAATCCTGAAAAATTGGGGTGCGGCATGGTGTTTTAGGGCCATGCGTGTTTGGAGTGATAAATGCTGTCAATGTAAAAAATGGATTTGGCGTGCCGGAACGCCACGGAGGAGCCCAGCGAAGCCAATCTCGTGCGGCTGCTGGATCTGTGGTCGGCGGACTGGAAGCATCAAGTGCGCACCCGCATCGTGGGGCCTGGAGCGTTCGAGAAGTATTGCACGCTGGGCTTCTTCGGGCACGGGGGGGTGTGCGGTGTTTCCAACGCAACGAGCAAGCGAGCGGCCTGCGCCGCAGTGAACCGCTTCTTGAAGAGCCGCTTTCCGAACGGCACCTGGACCTCCATCGCCGTGCTTTTCAACCCTCGCATGGGCCTGCACCGTGACATTCAGAACATGCCAGGGCACTTGAATCATGCTTTGGCTCTCGGCGATTACACCGGGGGGCGGGTGTGGATCGAAGACGACGAGGGCGACTCTACCGCGATGCTGGCCGGCAAGAAGGGCGACCGGGAGCTGCCGGGTAGGTGGGTGGACATGCACGACAAGCCCGTCAGCTTCAATGCTCGCCGCTATCACATGGTTGAGCCACACGAGGGCAGTATGTGGGCACTCGCAGCTTATGTTCCGCAAGCCTACGCTCGGGCGACAGAGCAGCACCGAAAGGCGCTGAGAGAAGCGGGCTTTCCGTTGCCTGCTTGAACAAGTCTCTTGCCAGAGAAAGACCAGAGAGACAAAGAGACAATGAGACAACCGATTGTCTCATTGTCTCAGTTGTCTCAAGGGGGCTTTTGCTCTCTCTGGGGAGGGTGTTCCAGCACTCCACTCTGTGATAGCTACAGGCCTCAGTTCAAGACATGGGTCAGAATTCGGTACTTTGGAGCACTGTCGATTCGCGGGCCTACGGCCCGCAGCTCTAGCGATCTTAGGGGCTCTAAAGTCTTTGCAAAACGGGCTTTAGAGGAACTTTAAGGGCGCGCCTCCTGCCAGCAGCTCGCCAGCAGCTTACGAGCTACTTGCTGGCAACTTACGAGCTACTTGCTGGCAACTTACGAGCTACTTGCTGGCAACTTACGAGCACTCGCCAGCAGCTTACGAGCACTCGCCAGCAGCTTACGAGCTACTTGCTGGCAACTTACGAGCTACTTGCTGGCAACTTACGAGCACTCGCCAGCAGCTTACGAGCACTCGCCAGCAGCTTACGAGCACTCGCCAGCAGCTTACGAGCTACTTGCTGGCAACTTACGAGCTACTTGCTGGCAACTTACGAGCTACTTGCTGGCAACTTACGAGCTACTTGCTGGCAACTTACGAGCTGCTTCAAAGCTGCAGCCCAGCAGCTTCCGAGCCCCCTGCGAGCTGCTCCCAAGCCCTCCGCGCCGGAACAGCGCGCGTAAGCGCGCATCGCCCTCAAAGCTTCCGAGCCTTCCGGCCCAGAGGCGGCTGAGACATTGAGACTTTGAGACAACCGGCCTGGAATCAAAGCGAATGTCTCAAAGTCTCAATGTCTCAGCCGCCTCCGGCCCCAGAGCCCTCAGAACCGGTTGTCTCAAAGTCTCAATGTCTCAGCTCCCCTTCGGACGCTCTCAAACTGCTTTCGAAGCCGCGTACGGCCAGTTTGCAAGCACTTTAGAGCCCCTGAGATTGCGAACCCTACGGTCTCCAGTGCTCAAAATCGACAGACCCTTGAAGTAGCAAATTCCAGTTTATGTCTTGAAACTAGCCTCGTAGCTACCACAGAGTGGCGAACTGGAACACTCTCCCCAGAGAGAGATGCAGTACAGCGACGCCACCTCAAATGTTGCCACGCAAATGTTGCCACACAAATGTTGCCACGCAAATGTTGCCACGCAAATGTTGCCACGCACATGTTGCTACGGAGCCGCACCAAATGCCACACAAATGTTGCCACGCAAATGTTGCCACGGAGCCGCGCATGTTGCCACGCAAATGTTGCCACGGAGCCGCACTAAATGTTGCCACGCAAATGTTGCCACGGAGCCGCGCCAAATGTTGCCACGCAAATGTTGCTACAGAGCCGCGCCAAATGTTGCCACGCAAATGTTGCCACGGAGCCGCACCAAACGTTACTACGCAAATGTGGAGCCGCGCCAAATGTTGCCACGCAAATGTTGCCGCGCCAAATGTTGCCACGCAAATGTTGCCACGGAGCCGCGCTCAATGTTGCCACGCAAATGTTGCCACGCAAATGTTGCCACAGAGCCGCGCCAAATGTTGCCACGCAAATGTTGCCACTTCTCTTATGCGGTGGCCTCCAGACTGCTCCAGAGATCGTCGTGCTTGGAGCTAATTCAAAATCGAAGGGTGTTGAACGTACGGCTTCGAACCAAAAACGAAAGATTAACAGGGCTCAGGGCGTACGTTAGTTTCCGAGGGACCTCTAGGGGACCTTCGGGGCCTCTGGGCCTCTCACACACAGCACTCAGACAGAGCGGGCACGCTCCACACTTTTCACTCTGCTGTTCTTCAGCAGTCCGAGTCTTGAGCCAAGCCCGGCACGGCTGGGCTTCAGCTCTCTAAACACTAGAACTGGCTCCTGATGCCTCTTAGGCATCACGCTGTAGCTCTGGCGAAAGCAAACAGGCTTGAGACTCTTCACAAACACTCCAAGCGTCCGCAAAGCTCACTCTGAGGTTCGGGCGGGACGACCGACAGGCGGCCCGACCGACCGACCAACAAACCGACAAAACAAGGTTTCGAAAACATGCGAAATGGTTTCGTTCCAAGCTTTCACCATGCCAAAATAAATCGTACTCACATGACATGCAAAACAAGGCTGTGCAAGATTTTCCAAAGCAAGTGTAAGTGCTTCAAATCAACAACTGGGAACCTTAGGAGGTCACACAAATCATTCCGGTGGTGCTCGCGTCCACGGCCAGAGGCCACTCCAGAGAAACCTAAAGCATGCAGTAATTAAGGAAACTAGGTACAACCTAGGCAAACCTCAGCTCACAAGCGAGGTAAGGATGCACTCCTATCACTCAAGTACAAACCCAGCAGCCTAAGGCTAGCCAGGCCCTCACGACTGCAGTGAGACAGCGCTCAAGTATGTACAAAGTTAGACACTGTAACCCACGCTCAGCAAGTTTAGCCCAGATCTCATTGTGGGGACCTCAGCCCTAAGACCTCAGCCCAAAGGCGAGGTCCCCTTGATGTGCCAAGGGCAGCACTCAGTAAGCGTAGGAGGTTCCAGTGCGGGCCGGGTGTGCTGCAGCGCCTCCAAGGAAGAAGACAGGACAAGCAGGCCCAACTAACTAGAGCCCAAAAACCAAGCCAAAAGAAATTACTCAGCTCAGGCGTGAAGCGGCTGCCCCTCCACTTGTAACTTGAGCGCAGGGCCGACGACTCTCCCCTAAACTAGGCGCAGGGACGACGCTTTCCCCTCAACTGGAGCGCAGGGAACGACGCCCAGCACACCTCCACGCTTGGGCTGAGTAAACGCACAAGGCTGGCGGCTCAAATCCTGTACTGAAGGCCGGGCACCCGTAGCAAGCAAACCAGAAATTGCTGCACCCAGTCCTTCAGGACGGGACAAAACTAAACACGCGCGTAGGCCAGAAGGCTAGCGCAGCGCTTAGGCGGGTTATGCCTCAAACAGTGGGGTGGTTGGCGGCATACAGAAGCTGACTCCTCACTGCCAAGAGTCGCAAAGATTCACAACAACCTAAACCCAGAGACCAAGCAAAGGCCCAAGCATGCAGCAGACACATTGGGAACCTGACCAAAAGGAAAAGAGAGGTGGGAACCCCCTAAACCCCAAGGTCCTAACACCCCTAAACCCTGCAAGCCACCTGCTCGTTGTCAGTCAGGCGGTCACACCTGAGAAACCTGCGCAACCTGCTGCAGCACATGCGGCAACTTACAGGGCTTAGGAGGATTGCAGACACTTCCAAAACCTGAGCCAGCATCTCAGGAAGGAATACTCTGCAAAAACGCGGGCCACCTACCTGGTAGGTCACACAAATCATTCCGGTGGTGCTCGCGTCCACGGCCAGAGGCCACTCCAGAGAAACCTAAAGCATGCAGTAATTAAGGAAACTAGGTACAACCTAGGCAAACCTCAGCTCACAAGCGAGGTAAGGATGCACTCCTATCACTCAAGTACAAACCCAGCAGCCTAAGGCTAGCCAGGCCCTCACGACTGCAGTGAGACAGCACTCAAGTATGTACAAAGTTAGACACTGTAACCCACGCTCAGCAAGTTTAGCCCAGATCTCACTGTGGGGACCTCAGCCCTAAGACCTCAGCCCAAAGGCGAGGTCCCCTTGATGTGCCAAGGGCGGCACTCAGTAAGCGTAGGAGGTTCCAGTGCGGGCCGGGTGTGCTGCAGCGCCTCCAAGGAAGAAGACAGGACAAGCAGGCCCAACTAACTAGAGCCCAAAAACCAAGCCAAAGGAAATTACTCAGCTCAGGCGTGAAGCGGCTGCCCCTCCACTTGTAACTTGAGCGCAGGGCCGACGACTCTCCCCTAAACTAGGCGCAGGGACGACGCTTTCCCCTCAACTGGAGCGCAGGGAACGACGCCCAGCACACCTCCACGCTTGGGCTGAGTAAACGCACAAGGCTGGCGGCTCAAATCCTGTACTGAAGGCCGGGCACCCGTAGCAAGCAAACCAGAAATTGCTGCACCCAGTCCTTCAGGACGGGACAAAACTAAACACGCGCGTAGGCCAGAAGGCTAGCGCAGCGCTTAGGCGGGTTATGCCTCAAACAGTGGGGTGGTTGGCGGCATACAGAAGCTGACTCCTCACTGCCAAGAGTCGCAAAGATTCACAACAACCTAAACCCAAAGACCAAGCAAAGGCCCAAGCATGCAGCAGACACATTGGGAACCTGACCAAAAGGAAAAGAGAGGTGGGAACCCCCTAAACCCCAAGGTCCTAACACCCCTAAACCCTGCAAGCCACCTGCTCGTTGTCAGTCAGGCGGTCACACCTAAGAAACCTGCGCAACCTGCTGCAGCACATGCGGCAACTTACAGGGCTTAGGAGGATTGCAGACACTTCCAAACCTGAGCCAGCATCTCAGGAAGGAATACTCTGCAAAAACGCGGGCCACCTACCTGGTAGGGCAGCTACCATCCACTGGCAGGAGATTTGCATACAGCATGCGTGTAAAGCTAGGCATACGCCTGCCTCAGCCCTGAGGCGAGGCAGGAGATAGGGACTTGTATCTCAGCCTCCCGTGGGCGAGGGGCGGATGCTGCCAAAACACATGCCGTAAAACAAGGCCTACAAAAGGTTGCAAAACACAGTCATCAAAGATCACTCCTGCACTGCTGGATGCGGAGCTCCCACCGCTCCAAGCTTAAGTGTACTCAAATTGCAAGCGCAAGAGTGTCAGCGTGCAACTCGACAGGGCCCCCCGAGGCCAAGGACCAAGTCGGCTGCAGGATTGCTCCAAGCTGCGTGATACTTGCTCAAGGGAAATGGCCGAAGCAAGGCCACTAACCAGAAAACTAACACAAAACAAAAAGCCCTCAGCTCACAAGCGAGGACAGTTGCTGGCAAAATGCATGGAAAACCCGTGCAAAACAGTGGAAATTTCGAGCACATGGTTCACAGTGTCGGTTTGTTCAAGGCAAACTCATGCAAGCAGCACAGACTAGCCATGGCCCCCACTACGCAACCAGTCCACAGGAACTGGCTCCTCCGCTGTCGGGAACTGCGCCCTAGCTAAGCTACACTACAAGCACGGCCCGCCCCAAAGCTTGAGCACTCACGGCAGCTTGAGCCAAATGGCTTGAGCCAGTCACACAAATCAACTCCCCCTCTTGACCGTAAGGTTCCTAGACCCGGTCCTGTCCTCCTTTCGAAGACCACGCCACAGACAAAGTCCTGTGCGTTCGTTCCTCAGTCTGCGCGTCCAGGAGCAGAGGCGGTCCTGAAAGACCCCGAGGCACAGCTCTTCAAGCGTACCTGCCGGCTTGTGAATTCATCCGAGCCGTAGCGTGGCCAAAGCAGTCTCTGCGAAGGCTCTCGGATAGTGTTGTGTAGCTTTAAGGTTAAACGTTTGTGAATGATCGTGGCTACCATCACATGCAAAGTTTCGAGACATGTGTTGAATAAAATCCGCATCGTTAGAAACAAGCTTCCATGTTTTCTTCACCAAAAGATTATCTTGACCTACCATGCCTGCCATGCACCCATGCACAAGCCCTTCGTGGTGGCTTCTGCTCCGCAGGAAGCTCTTCGTAGACTGCCAGCCCCAATAGCTGCATCTTTGTCGCCATTCCATCACCCAGACACTCACTTGTGGGTGGGTGTTCAGTTTCAACCACGACTTCCAAAGCTTTCTGTGCACTGTGAACAGGGCCTGCAAGTGCTCTTGGTGTTAGGGGTTGTGGTGCAAGTGCTTTCTTTGCCAAGGGCTACCCCCGGTACAAGGCGTGCTGCTCCAAAGAACAACCTTCATTCCCCAGCTCCTGGCAACATCCATGGCTGACATGAGCCGCTCCACGGTCTCAGGTGAAGTCCCATCTACTTCCACAGTCACCGGCAGAACAAAGACAGAGTAGTCACACCCCGTGGTCACAAAGCTAGATTGCGGATCGGTACAAAACTCAATGAACAGGGTTCCGTACGAGGTTGGGAGCTCACAGAGGCCCAAGAACCTTTCCCACTCAAGTTCTGTGTTGTCAAAGATCGAATTCAACAGCCCTGTAAGGAACACACACGAGCGAACCACCGGCACAGCACAAAGGTCAACCTGGTGGACGTCTTCCAATCCTAAGGTCGTTGTGTGTTTCAAGGTCTGGGGCCTGTTGAGGTTCTTGGTGAGGAGATCACTGACGTTCTCTTCTCCGGCAACCCCGTTAATCACTAACTCGTTCTGATGCACCCTATCCTGAATAAAACAAAGTCTGATGTCTACATGTCGCATCCTCCGAAGGAACCCCTCCATCCCGGCAATCTGGCGAGCAGATGCGCTGTCGGTGTAGATAGCGAGGGGCTTGGCGATCTCGCCCCAAATGTGAGAAGCCAGCTGACCTAAACCGGCAATTTCCTTAGCGGCCTCGGCAATGGCAAAGAGTTCGGCTTCGGCAGAGGATAAGGCAACTACGGTTTGTAGCCTACTGTAGCCCTTTACGCAATACCACAGGGAACCGGCCACTACGTAGATAACCCCACCGCTAGTACTCTTCCTCCCGGTGCTACTTTCACTGCCCCAGTTGCTATCACAGAACGCCACCAAAGTGGCACCCTCTTCTTCCAAAGTTTCCCCGCTCCCGGCGGGAAAGACCTGATCAAGCAACGGACAACCGACCAACCACCGAAGAAATTTCCTTAGCGCATCCTCGTGCACCATCCTTGGTGCAGCTTGCCCTCTCGAAATCATAGAGTGGAAATATGTGATGTCAGTGCGCGTCTGGGTCAACCAACCAATCTTCCCAAGGCAGGACCTGAACCTACCCGCGGCTTCTGGAGACAAAGAGGGCGATGGGGATTCAGGGTCCTCAGCATCATATAAAGCCCTAATGTCGGGGGTTGTGGCCACAGGTTTGACCTTAGCCAGGTCCTTCTCGGTCCACCCAAAGGCAGAGAAGACTGAACGCACGTACTCAGGTTTCACTCCAAGGGTGATGTTGTTCCCATCTAGCTTGATAAGCCGTCCTAAAAACTCAAGTTGGCCATCTTCATGGAGCCTTCCGGTGACCTTTACCTTTAGAACCGCACTCAGGGACTTGTGGATAAACTCAACCCCCTCTTGGCTGTCGGAGACGATCAATAAATCATCCACATAAGCTAGGGCGATGATATACGTCCACTTCTTTCCGAGCTGAACCCATCCACTAAAGAGCGTGGGCTCGAGCGGCGAGGCTTTGAGGCCCAGGCCGACCATAATCTTACCGAGGTGCCTTTGCCAACTCAGGCTCGCGCTGCGCAAGCCATACAAGGCCTTCTCTAGGATCAAGTACGCGGGGCCTCCGCCCTCTAGGCAGAAAGAGCTCGGGAGCTCCACCACAGTGGGTTGAACAACGTTCGCAAACAGGAACGCAGTAGAAATGTCCAAACCCCAAACCCGCATACGGCCCTTCGCGGCTCTCGAAAGTATGAGCTTGAGTGCCTCCACACTCGCGGTGTTCGAGGAGAGGCCAAGATCAAGGGCAGAAGGCCTGCCGTGCGCGAAGTCTTTCGCCACGAGGCGTGCCCTGACAAGCCCTGGGGCTTTCTGTGTCAGCACCCACCGTGACTTTATCACGCGGCACTCTGGGTTCTCTTCCTGGTAGCGATCAACTTCAGACCTGGAACGAAGGAGGCCGACTTGCAAAGAGTCGACGGCCTTGACCTCAGTCTTCATTCCTTCCCAGCTCTCTTTGTTGTCTAGCTGAATTCCATCGACGTCGTCGTAGGAACTCCGAGGCCTAGAGACCCAAACCCAGCGATCCCCAATGGGCATATATGTGCCCTCTTTCTCTTGATCTTGATCATTGCAAGCAGACAGGTCCGACCGACCAACCGACCGACCAACCGACATGCTCACGCCCGACCGACCAACCGACACGCTGTCGCCACTCGACCGACCAACTGGCACGCTCAAGCCCGACCGACCAACGTCATGCTCCACACGCTCATGCTCAAGCAACGCAATGCAAGAGTAGGGCAACTTATCGCAAGAGGAGCGGCCGTCGACAAGCAACGAGCAAAACGCTTGCAAATCATACACATCACACGCGGTCAAGGGAGTAGGAACGTAGCGGACGCAGCCGCAAGCCCACATTTCCTCCAATAACCGAATCGCGGGGCGATCATCCTTCGGTGCCTCGGCGACACCCATCAGATCATCTTCTCCCTCGTCCTCGGAGGGCAACGAGGGCTCGTAGTCACTAAGATGGTCGTTGGCCTCCGCACTGATCTTTGGTACTTCTACTTCTTGCTCTGAGGGCGCCGAGGGCGCCGGAAACTCACGAACTTCCGAATCACCGAATCGAACCCGCTTGGCCGGTGGGCCTTGAGCGGGCGGAGGGTCCCGACCAAGCTCTTCAAGAGCGTTGTCCACAGCATCTCGGAGCCACCGCTGGTAGCGCCGGACGCACTTTATTGAATGGCGAGAGGACGTGGCCTCTTCGGAGCATCCGGGGCACTTAGGGGTGCCACCGTGCTCGCGGATCCGTTCTTTGGAGGGTCCCCCTCCCGGCACGTAGGGAAGGTGGAGCTCGCGAAAGCGCTCCTCATCCAAAGGTGGCACAAAGCCTTCCAGAGGCCTGGCACCGTCAAGCAACGAAGCATCGTATCGAAGAGGGTAGAGCAACTTCAGACCCGGCGCAACAATCAACTTGGTTTCTCCAGAATCCAGCCGGATACGCACCTGGTGCCCGGTAGAACCAAGCACAGGACCCAGGTACACCCCGCGGGCATACTTGGTATCAACCTCCTCTTTGCTAGAACGGCTGACCTTTGCGAAAACGACAGCCCCGAAGGGATAGGTCAACTGGGGCTTGTGGTCGTGGCCCCGCAGCTTCTGCAAAGGGGACATGGTGTTCCCGACCGACACTGCAAATCGATTGTGCACGTGTGCCGCGTATCTAAAAAGAAACTCTAAAGTACCCGGATCATCTCCGAGGACAACACCATTTTCACGGAGTTGTAATTCGTGAGAAGACACAATCCCTTTCAAGGTTCGCACTGCTCGTTCAGCAACGGGAGCTTGGCGCTCCGGAGCAAAACTTTCACTGTGTCCCTCATACCGTTCCGCTAGGGCCTGTGCAATGCTGATGGTCAGCGGTTCCGGATCTGAGTAGAAGGAGGGCTTAGGAGCAGCGCTCTGGCCTAATCCAAAATGAGCTAGCCACGGCTCGAGATGCCCGGCTGATTCGCGTCCACTCATCCCTTCTGGTCGGAACGTCACTCCAATCGCAAAAGCAAGCACATGCACTAGGATAATAAAGCACCTTGAGCGATACATGAACTGATCTACCTGATACTCTTTATCGGGTCTGTCACTTCGCACGCGGGCTGGCGTCAGCCCTCGGCTTCTGTTGCAAGCTTCACAGCTCGCCCAGTATGGCACGTGACCCTGAGAGACATGTGACAGGCGCTTGTGCAGCTCACGGCGTGTCTCCGGATCTTGCGATATGATCAGCTCTCCCTGCCCTGCTGCTAAACCCAAACCGGCCGGACCCTCTGGTTGCGTATTGGGCTCCTTGTTGTGATTCTTCTGGTTGAGGGGGTCCTCTTCCTGCAACGGGGCAACAACAGCAGCGGAACTGAAAACTGAGCATGGCTGACCGCAGAACTCACACGAAGCGTGCACTCTAGAATGTTTCCATGCATGCTGGTGCGCTGGCAAAGCAAAAAGGCCATTATTCATGGCGTCGGGCTTCGAAAGCTGTGAGACGATTACGGGGTCGGGCTGCGAGAAGATCTCCTTGGCGGAAGTGGCGGCGGGTTGATAACCCACATTCCCGATGGAGGTGCCGGCGGTGGTGCCAGTGGTGGCCCCAGAACACTCCCCGTTGGGCTTGAAGTAGGCCGGCTCACGGTAGGAGCAGGAGGCGGGATCGGCAATGCGGTGCGCGGACGCACTCGCCGAGATTCTGTGGCCATCTCCGCTGCAATCCTCCAGGAGTCTGCTTCTGCCTCCGTACAGATCCCGAGCCTCATCCTCGTGTGTAAGCTCTCGCCGCTGGGCGAACTCAGCACTGCACCCGGATGTGGGTAGCTGCGCGGCACCCACGAATATGTTGGTGGAGCCGAAACCGGTGGCGGCGGAGGTGCCGGAGGCGGCACACTCGGCGACACATTGGGTGGCGATGGCGCTTCTTGCTCCATCCCTGTGTCCTCGGCCATCTCGGTGTCCTCCTCCGCAGGTGCCTCCAATGGCGCCGTCTTGGGCGGCGTCTTGGGCATCATAGACCCAAGCCCCTTCGGATCCACCGACTTGGGTGGTGTCTTTGGCTGCAGATCCCCGCGGCCAGCCTGAGCTGGCTTCCAGCCACCCCAGTTCTCCGAGTCCGTAGACGGTGGTGTCTTGACAGGTGAGGTGAACACGGCCTGAGCTGCCACTCCCTCGCTCAGTGGAGTCAATGCCCGCGCTCCCTCCAGTTGTTGGGTCGAGCGCTGCTGGACCCCCAGAGTGTCTGGCCAAGGCCGCCCCCTGGCCTTCACCCGTCGTGTCTCTGGCTCTGTTGGAAGTACACGGCGTTCCACTGCTCGCGGAGGCTCTGATGGTTCCGCCCAGATTCCCGGAAGTGCATTGCTGGATTTGGCTGTGGCTTCCGAGTTGTCCTCTGGCGGCAAAGTTGAGGCACCCGCCTTCGCCGGTTGGTCGCTGAACCAAGCCAGTCGGAGAACTAGCTCCCTCGCCTTCTTGATCTCGGGCTCGGCCAAGTCCGGCATACGAAGCTGGATCATCATATCGATCCTTTCGGGATCGGAAAGCCTGTCCGGTAGAAGCCTCAAACCAGGGCGGTTCCTGGCGATCCACGACTTCATGTGGTGATTGTGGCTGTCGGACATTAAATGAGCCTCCGTCGCGTGTTTCCCGCAGACCATGCAGTACTCGCAGTAGTTGCGGTTGTTGTGGCTCAGGGCCTGAGGGCTTGACCACTTCCCCTCTGGGGCAATATAAGGAGGGGTCCTACCTCCTCGTCGGAGGATATCTCCATTGCTTCCGCCCGGCCTGTCCAGCCCTTCTTCGCACTGGCCTTCATCAGCTAAACCCTTAAGGCTCAAGCTTGTGCCTTGGCGATCTGCGGAAACCCTCTGTTCACCTACACTGTCGCTCGAACTGCACACACCGTCATGCACAACCGACCGACCAACCAACCGACCATGCACGCCAAGCAAACGCTCTTCAGAATCACTGCACGCAGGTTGCACTACAGAAACTGGCTGCAACGGCACTGAAGAGTCACTAAAACCTGGCTGCACCCACTGGCCTCGATCGGAAGATGTGGTCCCCGAGCGCAAAGGTGAAGAAGATGGATCCACGGCACTCGATTGCAAAAGCTTTACCACTCTAGCAGGCAACTGACCTACCAACTGCACTCCAGGGCTGCCGCAAGACGATTGACCTACCAACTGCACTCCTGAGCTGCCGCAAGACGATTGACCTACCAACTGCACTCCTGAGCTGCCGCAAGACGACTGACCTACCAACTGCACTCCTGAGCTGACGCAAGACGACTGGCCTACCAACTGCCCAACAGAGTCCTCGCAAGCATGTGGCAAAACACTCGGTTCAACATGCGTTGTTTCATGCTGTTGTCGTGAAAAATCATGCCCATGCTGTGAAAAGTCATGCTCATCGTGCGAAAACTCATGCTCATGCTGTTTCTCAGGTGAGGAAAACTCAAGAGACCTACCACTCGACAGACCGGAAGACGACGAGACACTCGCAAGCGTGAGCTTCGCGGAAGAATCAGCCATCACACTCTGAAGCCATGTGCAGTCGCCGAACACTGCTGGAAGCAGCGTCACCTCCTTACGTTCCGCTGTTAAGAGACCCCGATAAAGGGTAGGCTTCCAGCCTCTCCAACAGAGGAGGTTGAGGTTTATCAGGTTGTGTTTGATTTCGCTGCTAACTACCGCTTCTAGACGACAGGTGCACGCAAAAGTGCTCAGAACTCCTCCTCGCTGCTCAAAGTGTCGAGTGGTGAGAAAATTCACCTCGATCGTCGCGTGGGTGTCGCTTCCCACTTCCACCAGGTCGCCAGTGGCAGTCTGGCACACAGTCTTCGGTCGCTTCTTTCTCGACAAAACCTTGACGTGTCCACTCTCAAGCGTCGCCTGGGAAACCACATGGTACGAGCTCCCAGAGTCGAGAAGCCAATAGATCTTCTCTCCCGACTCAACGAAGGAAGGTGCGACCATGGGCATCGCAAAGTATGCTCCCTCAAGGAACGTTCTGACGCCCTTCTCTGTTCCCTTCCCAACGTCGCCCTTCGTAGTGGGCTGGTTGCTCGGCGCCTTCGGCGCAGCCTTGGCAGCTGCAGCGCTCCCCGAACTCTCCGCAGCGCCTGTCGTCACAGTGGCGTTGGCCTCGTGGGGGGAAACCGCAGCAGCTTGCTTCAGCCAACAGTCGCGGGCCCAATGTCCCTTCTTCCCGCAGTTGCGGCAAACGTCGGTCTTCTTGGCCTTGCTCTTGGCACGTGCAGCTGAACCCTTTCCGGGCTTCTCCTTCTCCTTGTTGCCCTTGTCTGCTCGCTCTCCTTTGCCCTTTCCTTTGTCTTTACCTTTCCCTTTGTCTCCTTTGCCCTTCTTGCCTTTGTCGCCTTTCCCTTTGTCACCCTTGTCGCCTTTTCCAGCACCGAACGCGTTCAGGTAGCCGTGGTGGTGCTCCTTCTGGAAGTTTAGCACTCGAAGCTGCTCGTCGTAAAACTGCAGCCCTTGCAACATTGCATCCAGACCGCTGGTGGTCTGGTGCAACAAAAGGTACTTCTTCGCGTCCTCGTCCAGGTGCTTCAAGACTCCCAGAACAGCTTCTTGCTCGTGGACCTTAAGCTCAGGGTACTTCTTGCCAACCTGAGACTCAAACTTCATGAGCTCAGTCATGTACCACCTCATCACATCAAGTGGTCGCTTGAGGTGCTTGGGAGGGTGAAGATTGATCATCTGCTCCCTCAGCGCTTGGCCCTCCACCCTCGAACGGACCGAGAGCTCTCGGTTGAGCAGGTGCCAGAACTCGTATCCGGCACTTGCTCCTTTCTGAGCAACCTCGATCAAGTGGATGAGGTCCTGGGCCCTTTGAAACTTGCTCAAACTCTGGCGTAGCAAGAACCAAAGCTTGCTGGACCGCGCTGCCTTTCCGACGTCCAACGTACTCTGCTGAACTGGGACGGCGCTCTGCTCTGACTCGTCCAGCTCTTCTGCGAACCGGTCGTCAAGCAAACAGAGCCAGCTGGTGAGCTCCTCCTTGTAAGCACTCCAAACCCGAATCTCAGCATGCCTCGTGTTCATCGAGGCAAAGTTCAGCTGAGGCAGAGTCGGAATGTAGCTCTCTGCCCTTCTAGAGCGGATTCCCGTGTCAACTTCCATTGGCGCGGGACCAGAGGTGTCACCCGAAGAGCTTGCAGGCGCGGTCGCAGCTGCACTGGCACTTGTCTGGCTGGCGTTCTGGACACCAAGCACTGCCAGGTCCTTCACCAGGTTAGTGAGCTGCTGCACTTGGGCCGTTTGAGCCCTGATCTGCTCGTCCTGGGCCTGCATCATCTGCCGAAACAGATTCACAGTGTTGTCGTCAAGGCTTCCAGGGTTCACTGGCAACTGTTGAGGCACAGTTGGCGTAGGAGGCTGTTGTGGTGGCGTTCCCAAACTGAAGTACTGCGTCTGGTGCGCAGCCTGTGCTGTCGGAGTCTGGCCCGCAGAGGCTAAAGGCCTCAGGTCTACTCCGGGACGGTGTGCAGAAGGGGAGTTGGCTGCCGGTACACTTCTCGCACGCACTCGTGGCACTGAACCAGACCTTGCAGAGAGGCTAGAACTCAAACGACTAGCTCTCCCACTCGAGTCACGGCTCCTCCCTCTCGGAGAGCGGTCTCTCCCTGCTGCACCACCTGGGCCATGGCTTGCCATGGCTCTGGAGCACGAAGCTCCGCTACCACGTTAGTTTCCGAGGGACCTCTAGGGAACCTTCGGGGCCTCTGGGCCTCTCACACACAGCACTCAGACAGAGCGGGCACGCTCCACACTTTTCACTCTGCTGTTCTTCAGCAGTCCGAGTCTTGAGCCAAGCCCGGCACGGCTTGAGGCTTCAGTACACAGCTCTCTGGACTTCAAACACTTCACAGCTCGTGAGCACTAACAGCGAACTTGGGCTTCAGCTCTCTAAACACTAGAACTGGCTCCTGATGCCTCTTAGGCATCACGCTGTAGCTCTGGCGAAAGCAAACAGGCTTGAGACTCTTCACAAACACTCCAAGCGTCCGCAAAGCTCACTCTGAGGTTCGGGCGGGACGACCGACAGGCGGACCGACCGACCGACCAACAAACCGACAAAACAAGGTTTCGAAAACATGCGAAATGGTTTCGTTCCAAGCTTTCACCATGCCAAAATAAATCGTACTCACATGACATGCAAAACAAGGCTGTGCAAGATTTTCCAAAGCAAGTGTAAGTGCTTCAAATCAACAACTGGGAACCTAGACGTGAGCTCCAGGAGGTGAAGTGGAACATCAGATACCGAGGAATGTGTCGGTTCCGCAGTGGTCCCCTCTTTTTGCAGCCGCTGTCGTGCGTTCGTCGGTCACGGCGTCCAGCCTCGGATAGATCTCCGGGTACACCTCGTCGAAGTACCATTGCGCCGACTTGCAGAGTATGTCTTGTTCAACATGGGAGAGCTTCTTCTGCTGCGCTGTCGGTTTGTCCGAGCAGTTTCCTCCTGTCTCAGGGAGGCACTACATCCGCAAAAATCTGCGACGCGTTCTTGCGGCTGGACTCTATATGACGCTTGCCAGCAAGTTGAGATGCAACTGCAGATGCGAGCGAAACTAATGTCCAAGGCGCTGAGTTCACACCGCAAAAGCAGCTGGCGCAGGAGGTCACACAAATCAACTGCGTAGAACGCACGATCTTCGGCCTTTTAAGCGACCGAGCGAGCGAAGTCTGCTTTTCTCACTTTACTTTCTTCGCAAAAACCACCCCATCAAATGATTTCGTGTGGCTTCTTCTTCTTGTTTTTGTGTGTGTGTGTGTGTGATTGCGTGGGGGCTTGTAATTGTGTTTTGTTTCATTAAGTTTGCTTTTCTCACTTTATTTTCTTCGCAAACTCCTCACAAAACGATTTCGTGTTTCTTCTTCTTCTTGTTTTGTGTGTGTGTGTGATTGCGGCTTAAAGGGCTTAAAAAGGGGGGGGAGGCTTAAAAGGGAGCTTAAAGGGGAGCTTTAAAGGGGGTCTTAAAGGGTGGCTTTTTTTAAAGAGGCTTAAAGAGAGGCTAAAAGAAGACTTTTTTTGGCGTGAATGGGCCTCGTCGACTACGGCTGTAGCACTCGGTCCCTACAAGCAAACTAACAAACTACAAAGCACAGAACTACAAAACAGTGAGACAAAAGCGAAGCTCTGCAAGCTGCGGCGCACAGGCTTTGCCGGTGGGAGCCGTTCAGCAAACTACGAAGCCTCAGCGACCGATCCGAAGCAACAAAGAGCCGTCGCTCTGAGCCGCCCAAAGCAGCAGGTGGAGCCAAAGCCAAGCTCCGGCAGCCGTTCTAGTCTCGACAGACAACGGACAGCCCCTGTGCTTTGTTTCATCACGATCGAGCACACCAAAATCCAAAAGTCCAACGCCCACCGCGGTGAGCGGCTTCTAGACATGATGCGGAGCCAGAGTCGTTGCGACTCAAAGCCGGCCAGATGCGACCGCACCCCGAGGACGAGACCAATCGAGTCACGGTGTGCAGCAGTGGCGAATTGGATGCCGGCGTCCAACGCCGCCAATCGCCGCCCACAAAGCGTGTGGCCAGGCCAGGATGCGGCCGTAGGGAAAAACTTGTTGTGCGTCGAGACCCAGCACAGCGCAACTCAGGAACGTTCCAAGAACGGCAACGGGTCGCCCCTGACGAGGCTTGAGCCAAGGCAAGACGGTGCGGCTGCTCGGATGGGACGGGCCCCTGCCGCGACCTGATGCTGGTGGCTTGCGAGCTTGTACCCGGCGCAATCCTCCGTGCAGTGGCTCCTTCCATTCCCACCCTTGTTGTTTTTGCCCTGCTCGTTTGCCCAGGTGTCCGCTCGGCATGGCGGCTGGACTCGAGGCGCGCAGGGAAGCTGGGCACATGGACGACGCGCCCGCAGCTGCAAGGCAGGTTGCCGATGCCATGAAAGCTGCACCTAGTCTCGGATATATTTGGATTCGTAACGCCCGCGAAGACTATGACGGCACAGAGATCATTGTCATAGGCTTTTCAGGGCCTGATCCGAAAAGGACCTGCCTCAGGGCCTTGGGCATCCTAACTGGTTCGGACGAGGGCTTGGTTACTGCTGCAACTGCAGCCAAGGTCCAGCAAATAGATCTGAAGACGCGGTTGAGAAGCGGCTTCGACCGGGAGGCGGGTGAGGAAGAGAACCCGCTTGATGACAGCTGCACCAACTGTGTTCAAGGACAACTTGCGGTGTGCCGAAACCACGGAGCAGGGCGGCCAAGGTTCCCCCCCCCGTCCGCTACAATGCGCAAGGTCAACATCGGCCGGTGTGCAGTCTGAGCGCACACAGTGTGTGTCGCCGATGCAATGCATGGGGGAAGCCAAATTGGGTCGCCCAAGACAGTCGAGGTCATGGTAAGAGTCTGGCCGTGCTGAGGCCAGCATCCACGCGTCCCAGGCTGCTTGGCGAGTGCAACAAGGCCCAAACAAGGGATCCACCAGGCAGCAAAATGCACCCTGCTGAGTGCAATAGAGGGAAGGTGTGGGGTTCTGCCCATGCCTGCCGTTGAGCAAGTCGAAGCCCGAGGAATGACGTTGGCCGGATCCTCGCTCAACGCACATACCAAGGCAAGAGGGAAGGCCAAATCATGTCAAACGGACATCGACGTATGTCGACGTGCCGGCAAGGTTAGGAGTCCAGAGGGGAGAAGAGCACAGCGCAGGCGCCCCGGCCCAGAAAGTGCGGCGCGACCAGTTGGCGTCGACCCTGCTCATAGACAACCAGAAGCGGCAAGCACCAAAGGCTGAAACGGATGAGCCTCCAGACCACAATTTAGGAGGCCAATGCAGCGGGTGAATAGTTTGGAAGCGGCATCAGCCTGCCAAATCGGAGATGCGACCGCATGCCGAGGACGAGACCAATCGATTCACTGTGCGCAACAGTGGCGAATTGGATGCCGGCGTCCAACGCCGCCAATCGCCGCCCACAAAGCGTGTGGCCAGGCCGGGATGCGGACCGTAGGGAAAAACTTGTTGTGCGTCGAGACCCAGCACAGCGCAACTCAGGAACGTTCCAAGAACGGCAACGGGTCGCCCCTGACGAGGCTGGGGCCAAGTCAAGACGGTGCAGTTGCTCGGATGGGACGGGCCCCCCCCCCCTGCCGCGACCTGATGCTGGTGGCTTGCGAGCTTGCACCCGGCGCAATCCTCCGTGCAGTGGCTCATTCCATTCCAACCCTTGTGGTTTTGTGCCCTGCTCGTTTGCCCAGGTGTCCGCTCGGCATGGCGGCTGGACTCGAGGCGCGCAGGGAAGCTGGGCACATGGACGACGTGCCCGCAGCTGCAAAGCAGGTTGCCGAAGCCATGGAAGCTGCACCTAGTCTCGGATATATTTGGATTCGTAACGACAGCGAAGACTATGACGGCACAGAGATCATTGTCATAGGCTTTTCAGGGCCTGATCCGAAAAGGGCCTGCCTCAGGGCCTTGGGCATCCTAACTGGTTCGGACGAGGGCGTGTTTACTGCAGCAACTGCAGCCAAGGTCCAGCAAATAGATATGAAGACGCGGTTGAGAAGCGGCTTCGACCGGGAGGCGGGTGAGGAAGAGAGCCCGCTTGATGACAGCTGCACCAACTGTGTTCAAGGACAACTTGCGGTGTGCCGCAACCACGGAGCAGGGCGGCCTAGGTTCTCCCCCCCGTCCGCTACAATGCGCAAGGTCAAAATCGGCAGGGGTGCAGACTGAGCGCACACGGTGTGTGTCGCCGATGCAATGCATGGGGGAAGCCAAATTGGGTCGCCCAAGACAGTCGAGGTCACGGTAAGAGTCTGGCCGTGCTGAGGCCAGCATCCACGCGTCCCAGGCTGCTTGGCGAGTGCAACAAGGCCCAAACAGGGGATCCACCAGGCAGCAAAATGCACCCTGCTGAGTGCAATAGAGGGGAGGTGCGGGGTTCTGCCCATGCCTGCCGTGGAGCATGTCGAAGCCCGAGAAATGACGTTGGCCGGCTCCTCGCTCTACGCACTTACCAAGGCAAGAGAGGAGGCCGAACCATGGTAATAACGGACATCGACGTATGTCGACGTGCCGGCAGTGTCAGGAGTCCCGAGGGGAGAAGAGCACAGCGCAAATCGATGTAAGGCTTTGCCGGTGGAAGCCGTTCAGCAGACTACGAAGCCACAGCGACCGATCCGAAGCAACAGAGAGCCGACGCTCTGAGCCGCCCAAAGCAGCAGGTGGAGCAAATCCAAGCTCCGGCAGCCGTTCTAGTCTTGACAGACAACGGACAGCTCCTGTGCTTTGTTTCATCACGATCGAGTACACCAAAATCCAAAAGTCCAATGCCCACCGTGGCAAGCGGCTTCTAGACGTGATGCGGAGCCAGAGTCTTTGCGACGCAAAGCCGGCCAGATGCGACCGCACCCCGAGGACGAAAACAACCGATCCATGGTGTGCAACAGTGGCGAGTTGGATGCTGGCGTACAACGCCGTCAATCGCCCTAATGCGTGTGGCCAGGCCAGGATGCGGACCGTAGGGAAAACTTGTTGTGCGTCGAGACAGCACAGCGCAACTCAAGAACGTTCCGAGAAGACAACGGGGCGCCCATGATGAGGCTTGAGCCAAGGCAAGGCGGTGCGGCTGCTCAGATGGGACGGGTTCCCTCCCCCCCTGCCGCGACCTGATGCTGGTTTCGAGCGTGCACCAGGCGCAAGCCTCCGTGCAGTGGCTCATTCCATTCCAACCCTTGTTGTTTTGCCCTGTTCGTTTGTCCAGGTGTCCGCTCGGCATGGCGGCTGGACTCGAAGCGAGCAGGGAAGCTGGGCACATGGACGACGCGTCCGCAGCTGCAAAGCAGGTTGCCATGCCATGAAAGCTGCACCTAGTCTCGAATATAGTTGGAGTCGTAACGACAGCGAAGACTATGACGGCGCAGATATCATGGTCATAGGCTTTTCTGGGCCTGATCCGACAAAGGGGCCTGCATCAAGGCCTTGGGCATCCTAACTGGGTCGGACGAGGACTTGTTCACTGCAGGAACTGTAGCCAAGATCCCGCAATTAGATATGAAGACGCGGTTGAGAAGCGGCTTCGACCGGGAGGCGGGTGAGGAAGAGAACCCGCTTGATGACAGCTGCACCAACTGTGTTCAAGGACAACTTGCGGCGTGCCGCAGCCAAGGAACAGGGCGGCCAAGGTTCCCCCCCCCTTCCTCTACACTGCGCAAGGGCAAAATCGGCGGGTGTGCAGTCTGAGCGCACGCGGTGTGTGTCGCCGATGCAATGCATGGGGAAGCCAATTGGGGCGCCCCAGACAGCCGAGGTCATGGTAAGAGTCTGGCCGTGCTGTGGCCAGCATCCACGCGTCCCAGGCTGCTTGACGAGTGCAACAAGGCCCCAACAAGGGATCCACCAGGTAGCAACACGTACCCTGCTGAGTGCAAGAGGTGGAATGTGCGAGGTTCTGCCCATGCCTGCCGTTGAGCAGTTGAAGCCCGAGCGATGGTGTTGGCCGAATCCTTGCTCTACGCACTTACCAGGTAAGAGGGAAGGCCAGACCATGTCAATAACGGACATCGACGTATGTCGACGTGCCGGCAAGGTTAAGAGTCCCGAGGGGAGAAGAGGACAGCGCACTTGGAGGATCGTCGGGGTTATATTTGAATAGCACGTTTATCGTATTTGCAAAGTAGTTATAAGTCTGGTTATAAGCGGGATAACTTCACTTATAATTCCGGCAACTATGGTTGTATGTGATGCATGTCAGATATATGCAGGGACGGACATAGTATGTGGTTACGGCTGAGGGTAAGCACTTAGCTAAAACCATAAGTTATTATTCCACTTATCATGTAGTTCATGGCACAGCTATATGTACTTACGTGTTTACTTATAAGTGCAAACATGGGGGTATAGCTAAGTATGTTAAATGGAAAAACAGACTTAGGGCTAAGTGCGTTTAGTGGGTTAGAACCGTCGCTGCGTAAGTGGATTAACTGGGTTCCGGGCTAAGTGGGCTAAGTGGGTTAGGGGGTCCCACGGACCATGCCTTAAACCGTATGAAAATATTGTATATTTCATCCAAAATCCAATGTATATCTTTGTGCTTTTGGAATGTTTTCTTAAGCTGAATGAAATGCATAAAGATTGCTGCGTAAGAATGTAACATGGACCCACGGTAAAATTTTATATATGTATGTTTATACATGTATATACATATATACCTTTGTACACACATATACATATATACGCGTACGTGTATATATGACAGAGCATGTGAGCATACGTCGCCACCCGCATGCACACATATGTCTTTGTACGTTGTTTCACATGTTTTGTATAACATAGCGAACTATTACATTCCAATATCGTAACTTCGTATGGACGATATCAAAAGACACGAATCGAGTCTGCATCTTGGCACCTTTGCGTAAGGTATAATAAACGGATATACTTATCATATACGTAGGAAGATATATATACGTTGCATATATAAACCTGGCCAGACCCATATCTACACCGAAAGCTTCAAAAGCAACATCAAAGTATAAGTAGTATGCACAGGTCCGGAAACCCAAAAAAACCGTATGATAAATGTATGTACATATATATATATATATAGATAACCAAAACAACAAAACCGTACAAACACCATCTTACAAACCCTATACCCTATAGGGTATAGGGTTTGTAAGATTAAACCCATTCCCATGTCTTGCCGCGGCCACCGCGTCTACGAGCCCCTGCTGAAGGCAGGGGGGCCGTTGGGTTTAGGCGAGGGTGGGGGGCGGGCTCAAGGTTTTAACTTCGTCATCTGTTTGTTTTCTGAATATTTTTGTTTGGTTTTCGTTTTGGGGGTTTATAGGGTGTGAGCATTATCGGTTTTCTGCCCAATGGCGGGAGTATACTGTGACTCCCTTGTATAGCTCTATAAATGTAAATATTCATATAAATATATATATATATATATATATACTTATAGAGCTATATATAGCCAAGGGCACGGGCTTGGGTTGACTTTACTTCGACTTTGTTAAATGCCGTAAATATATATAGTATATAGAAGGTGTATCATATAAATGTCAATATTATAGATGATATTGCAAAAAGTGTATATATATATAGAGCACTGTATGTGTACTCTTTTTCATACATGTCATTGCAAGAGACTGAAACTTGCATCATGTGAGTTTGTTGTCTAAGTTGATGCATGTAGATGTAGAGGTATCGAGGGGTTTCCATAAATTATAAGAGGCATATACCTACAATAGGACGGAGGGTTTTCTATGGGATCAAGGTCAAATTGAGAGGTTGATGGATTTGGTTTGCTCGTGTGCATAATGGCTTGACTTCATACGGTTAGTTGGGTTGGCATATATAGGTTGGTTATTATAGGGGTTTATAGGGTTTAGGGGTTTTGCGATTGCAGGTTTTAAAGGAGTTTAGGGGTTTAAGGGTTTGGGGATTGAAGTTTTCAGGGGTCTAGGTTAAGGGGTCTAGGGGTTTGGGGATTGAAGGCTTGAGGGTTTAGGGTTTAGGGGTTTAGGGTTTAGGGGTTTAGGGGTTTAGGGGTTTGGGGATTGAAGGCGATATAGGGGTGAAGGGTCGAAAAGGGTTTTGGAGAGGAGGGGTTTAGGGGTTTGGGTATAGGGGTTTAGGGTTTAGGGGTTTAGGGGTTCGGGGTTAGGGATTAGGGGGGAACTGTGGTATGTGAGGACACAAAGATGTACAAACACATTGCCTGCTCATTGCATGCAGTCGGCAGCAGAACTTTCCAAACACATGTTCGCTGCCGGGCTGCAGCAGGAGGACGTTCGCTGCGCCACAAAACGTGTGTGTCATCGTTGTTCGTTTCCCACATAGCCACATGAGCGGTGAGCATTTGTCGGAAAAAAAATTCGTGATGTAGCGGCCTGCACGTCGGGAAATGGTACAGTGATGAATTGAAAAGTGATGTTTCTGAGGCAATCATGTATACAGCAGCAGGACTATACACGCATGCATGTCCGCTGCTGTTTGCTGCAGGACCAAGTTCGTTCGCAGCAGTTTGTAGCACGGCCGTGAGAAGATTGAAGGATGGCGGACGAGCTTCCCGAATTGGAGATCGTTTTTCTTTATCGGGGATTTAACATCGGCACCCTTCCCCCTTCGACCAGATGGATTTCGCTCTCGAAAGACGACCAGAATCGGCTTCATTCGGGCCAGACATTGACACCTTTAGAGACGTGGCCCCGAAGATTCCGAAGGGTTGAAGAATATGATGGCTGTCTGTGGCGGTACACTTGCGACTGGGACGGCGACGGCATCGTAGGAGCTTTGGTCCGTCCAGTCCGCCCAGGCATAGTGGTCAGCATGTACGCCGACCACATGCCGAACCAAGGATCCTTGAGGCGCCTGAGATTTGCATGCAAGTTATATACATTGTGTATATATATATATATATGTATACTTCATGCATTTTTTCTATGCACAGGTATGCACTCGCGCATGTATAAACGTATGTATGTATGTATGTATGTGTTTATGTATGTATGTATGTATGTATATGTATGTACATACACACATATACATATATACATATTCATATATATATATATATATATATATATGTATAGACATGAGTATATATGTATATATATATATATGTATGTATATGTGTAAACATATACTATTAACATATGTATTTGGTTGTATATCCTTTATATACGAATTGGGCTTATGTTTTTGCTGTGAAAGACACATCAAGTCGACATATCAGGCAGTTCCCAACCCGTGCATGGTTGAGATTCTTACATATATCCTTTCGTTTATATAAAACATGGATAAATGTATTTACGTGCTTGATGTGTTCCAAATGTCCTGCATGGAGGTTTCAATTGCGCTCCTGCATCACAGGGCGTCCCGTCATGGAGGAGACCTTGAGTGACAAGCACAACGTGTCGATGCACATTCTCGCAATGAGGCTGAAACGGCGTTTTATTGACGAGGGCACGATGACTTGTCAACAGCAGTTGCATTTGCTGAGTTCTGCGACCGGTGAGTGTATGAATGTGCGTGAGATTGGCTTCATTTGGGGCCCAAGAGTTTCAACGGGTACGAAGCCCCGCAGACGACTGGTAAAGAAAACCACGGCGTCCAAAGTTATGTTGCGAAATTTGTTTTTCCCATGTAGCTACTAAAGCTGCATTGTGTGTGGGGCATTCAACGTCAACCAGGTGATGCAATGACTGTCTTGCCCGTACATAAACATGTATGCCAACACACACATATATATCTACATATAAACATACACATATATACCTGTACCTGCATGTACATGTAGGCATGTACATATACATTTGCACATATACACATATACACATACACATACACATACATACACACATATACATATACATAAACATATACATATATGACAGACATGTGAGAGAGGATACCCAACGGTTCCGAGACATTCATAGATGAATTTTGTATGCAGAGGCACACAAAATGTGGTATTGTTATGGATATATACATATAATATGTCAGAAGGATGCTTGACATATGTATAGGTGCATTTTGCCCGTGCTCCTTGGTTGATTGGGGCCTCCAAAACAATTTCTAGCGAAGAGCATTGATTGAAGGATCGACTCAGTCTGCAAAAAAGTGCATTTGCATTGCGTGTCCGTGCAGAGCTTTGCATGCGGACATGGAGCGCTGCAGGGGCATGCATGTCTCGCAGCGATGCTTCGCAGGGTGCATGTACATGCATGTGCTCGCGAAGCTTGGCTTTGAAGTGGTTTTGATATCTCACCGCGGCAGTGCCCTCTTCGGTTATCATGGCTTTGACACCGGAACTGGCCGACAAGATCGAAAAGGTGCTGGCAGCTGCCACTGGCGGGGCCCTTGTCCGTAGCATGGAGAGATGCTACAGCATGCTGATGGAAGCGGGGTTGCTCTACCATCAGAAGGTGCACTCCAGCTTTATCGGGGTGCATCCTAGCAATCGTGATGGCTGCGGAGTTTCCGCAAAGCACGTGCATGAACTCCTTGCTGACCTCGTCGGTCTAGGGTGGAGCACCTCGGAGTTTCGAGGGCTCTGCGTGGAAGTCTCAGATTCCGAACGCTCCGATGTGTTTCGCTGGAACCAAGAGTTGGCGGAGAACTCGGAGGGACGAGTTCCCGGCTTTCCGTCCGAAACCCACCTCAAGTTTGCCACACTGGCAGGATCACACACTAATCAGGTGTTGCGGTGCTTCCTGCACAAAGTTCCCAGCGATGCTGGTAAGGCTACGGAGGGAGGGCGACTGAGCCTGGAGAGCCTCCAAAGAACGGATCCCGACTTCCACGCCGCATGCACAGAAGGAGCTGTATGGCGCATCGTATCGAAGGTAGTACCACAACGTTTTCCGAGCTTTTGTCAGCTCGCCCAATCAGCTGCCAATGCTAGCGGGCACGTAGCGAGAGAAGAGTCAGAACTTCAGTTGTGTCGGAAGATTCACGGGGAAGTGGCACGGCACATGGGCCTGGGGAAAAGCACCGTCAATTACGTGGACGTGAAAGACGCAGTTCTCCGTTCCAAGCCCAGGAGTGCCGGGACCGTTCCTGCCTTGTTTGTGTTTACTCTTCGTTACTCCGGCGGCCAGCATGCTCACCTCCTACAAGAAACGGAAAAATTTGTGCGAGCACACGGCTTCAACAGCCGGATGCTTGGACCGGAAATTTTTGAGGCACTCAACACCGAGGTGAAGGTGAATGACCCTGGGGCGCAAGTTCGCCACATGTTGTTGCACTTCGCTTATGGTGTGGAGGATGGCCGGGCCCTTTCCGTGTCCGATGTGAAGAAAACGTTCTCCGCCGGGATGGCTGGCAAGCGAGAGGAAGCGACCAGATTGCTCGAGGCATGCAAGGCCCTTTGTGTTCAGCATACCGTCCAGCCGGCAATTGCGCTGAAGGCGGTGGGCTATCTCCAAGTGAACATGGTAGCAGTTTTGCTAGAGAAAAAAAAGTTCAAAAAGCACGCAAGCCTGCAGCAAGCTGCGGAACAGTTCGTGAAGGAAATCCAAGAGGCAGCAAACCTGGCGTTCCCGAACCCCTTCGCAAGCAAACCCTCTGCAAGTTCGTCTTCGAAGTCTTCGCCTAAGGCGGCCAAAGAGGAGGCAGGCCTGCTGCAGCTTGCACGCATGCATGCACACATGTGTTCGTGTCCGTTATGTTTTGGCAGGCTGCATTTTAGGGTTTAGGGTTTTGGGTGTGGGGATTCTCTTTCTATTTATTGTTTTAGATCTATACAGATTATATTCAGTTTCTCTCTCCAGTATATGTATGTACACATAAATCAAATATATATATATATATATATATATATATATATGTGTATAACAAAAGAAATGAACCAAAAATTCCATGAAAGAATCGATGTGCGAGTAAATAAGCAAAGAAAAGCAAATAAGGAGATATATGTCTGGGAAACGTACATATGTTATGTTTATGTTTGTATAAGGTTTGCATGTTTGACCTATGTGTGCATCCACATATAGCAATGTATATATCTAATTTAGCTATATATGCAGGCTTATTTGGATTTTCCTATAGATATATCTACGTTTGCATTATTTGTGTATACTTATATATACTTTTTCTGCTGAGGCATGAGCTTGACGATCAAGGCAGAAACAAAGACGACATCCGCCTTCGAGCTGCGGGTTATGAGGTCGGCCAGACCGTGTTGAGGAAGAGTGATTCCTCGACGGGGAAGATCGAAGCCATGACCGCTTCCGAGGTGTCGCTGCAGGTGGAAGGCGAGATTGTGACGGTCGCGTCCGAGAGCTTTTTAGCAGGCGAGTGGCGACCTTACGCATCCAAGGAGGAGGCTGTTCCTGTCGCCTTCGAAGCATCGCTCCCGGTGAACTCTTCGGAGTTCTTGCTGGCAGAGGCCAAGGCGAGGATTCTCCAGCAGATCCGTGCAGACGAGGCTTCAGGGTCGGCCCACTACGGCAACCTGCAGCTTTTCCTCAAACCAGGCAATGTAAAGGCAGGAAAAAGGTTTGAGAAGTCTGAGCTGGTTCTGGTCCCCAGCACACATCGCATCGATTTCAAAAAGCCTGGGTCCGCAAGTGCCGGAGCCATCGTTGCAGGCCTCGTGGACATCAAAGGGTGCACGTACGAAGTGTGCCTGACCAGTAGCGTAGCTCAATCGCCTAATCAAGTGCTTCACCCCTTCTGGGTGATGAGAACGTCCGCCCATCAGGCGGAGTGTAATCTAGAACTTATGCCGCGGAATCACTCCACCAGGAAACTCAAGATGACGGCGGATGCCACATGGCAAATTCCGTTTGCCAGGAACACAAAGGTGATCAACGCGGGAGACAGCCTGGTGCTGTTCAGGCCTTCAGCAACTCGCAAGCCTGAGCCTTTGGTTCCAGCGACCAAGAAACACCGCACTGTTTGAGTGCAAACAAACTCAAGCTTGCCACATGCGTATTGGTGATCTGTATATATATATATATATCAATAGATAACTATATAAATAAACAAGTTTATGTATATGCTTGTTTCTTATATAGAGACACGGACAATGTGTGCAAGTAGAGAAATCAGAAGATGTTCAAGATTCTGCAGCGAGCAGTTGGATTTCTGATTTTCTAGTCGGGCAGAGCATGTGGGCTCGCCTGACCACGGGCAGGGATGTATTCTCGCCCGTGACATGTTCAGCGACATGAGAGCATGAAACAGGTGTTGGGAAAAAGAGTGCTTGTGCAGATGCAGAAGCATGCCGATTGCATGCAGAGTTGTTGCACGATTGCGGGCAGCACTCATTTTGGACTTGTGTTGTTGGCGGCTGCAGGGCTCGAGGCTCGCAGACTGCGAATCAACAGCCGATCTTCGTGCTCATCTCTACAGATACACGTGGCGCCCATGGCCAAGCCGTGCCGGGTGGACCAGGTGTGGTCGATCACGGGTGGAAAGTTAAAAAAGAAGTCGACGTGGCTTGTGAAAACGAAAGTGGTTGAAGACAGGCTGTTCGTGCTCATTGATAAATGGGACCGTCACTTCATACAATTCGTGACCGGCCATCCCCTTGAGCTCAGGAAGGAGAAGGACCGAAATAGAATATAATTGTTTCAACATAGCTGTGATGAAGAGATATATATCGGGTGTATATATATATATAATTAATACCGGGTTCCAGAGTTATCTAAATAAGGTTTCACATACATATACATATTACATATAATATAATATAATATAATATAATATTATAATATATATTATATTATATATTAATATGTATTATTATTATATATTAGTATATATTTTATTTATTTTCATATAATGCAAAAGCAGGATCCTCACCATCTCTCCATTCCAGCGTATCAAGACCTCTTGGACTTGCGGCAGAGCGCCTGCGACGAGCTCTACAACAAGCACCTTCGCGATGCTGCAGCGATCGCGGGAGACGCCGAACCGCGGCACAGGAATGCCAGAGAGGAGGACTTGTACCTCGCTGGACGCATCGTGGACATGAGATGTCCGGCAATCAACCGTGCGGAGGAGGAGATGCCTGCTCAGATCATTTCGGCATTATGGTCCGTGAAGGATCCCGTGCTGTGGATTGAACTAGCACCGCAAAACCTCGACTACATAGCCCTGTTCATGCGACAGGGCTTGGCAGCGCATATCGAGAAGAACGAACAATCTCGTCGTCGGAAGAAGCTTCGGGGGGATGTGGACGACGTGGTGGTCAAACCTTCGCCAAAAAAAAAGAATCGCCGAAGCCGCAAGCGCAAGGCAGCACATGTCGAAGAAGAAGAAGAAGCAGAAGAAGAACCGGAGGCAATCCAGAACGAAGCCCCGCCCCCGGCCCCGTCGTCTCCCCGGGACTCCGATGCACAGGAAGACGACGACTCTTTTGAGGCACTTCTTCGATCCTAGGCGATTTCTTCTAGATTTCTGATTTCCCAGTCGGGCAGAGCATGTGGGCTCGCCTGACCACGGGCAGGGATGTATTCTCGCCCGTGACATGTGTAGAGCATGCAGATCTTCAGTTTTGCGCCTGCGGAGCACAAATATGGCCAGGGATATGGTGGTGCATTTTCATGCGACAGGCAGTCTCATCGATTTCGTTCGTTCTTTGTGTCATGTGTGTCTTTGTCTCTGTGTTTATATATATATATATATATATATATATATATACATATACATACGTATTTACATGACAAGTACACAGGCTCTCTCTCTCTCTCTATATATATATGTATACACACATACACACACATGTACATATATATATACACACATATCTGTATGTATATGTATTTTTTCATGTATGTATGTATGTATGTATGTGTGTATGTATGTATACGTCAAGCATTGTCATGTAAATATTTAGGATGATAAAATCCATCAATAACCATATCCGTACTCTGGTCCGCTTTTGTTGTGTGTGTATATGTACATATCTATATAGGTGTTGAAGTGTGCAGACATTCATTGACATTGATGTTTACATCTGTTCGTTATGCATTGACTGATATACTCTTTCATGGATGCATATATACATACGTATATTCCCATGTACGAGAATACTTTCTCCTCTGCTTGGTGCAAGGGGAGGGTGCCCAAATTAAAAACGGCTACATCTGTATAGATTCCGTTAATTTCGGGTCCACAATGAACCAGCTGTGGTTGTCTGAAAGCTTCATTTGTTGCTTACTTTCACCTTTGCATTGGTTCCTGCCTGTGTTGCATGTGTCATGCTTCGTCAGCAAAGCTTGCCATGCAGTTTGTGCAGCAGGAACATGCAAGAGTGGTTGACATTGACTTGGTGATTGCATGCTTCTGCATCAATGTGCTGGCCGACTCGCCGCTTCTTCCTTGCATGAAGAGCTTGCAAGCAGACATGCAGTCATGCGCAGGACATGCAGGCAGCAGCAGATCTGAAAGTGACGGCATGTATACATAGGATCGCTAAATGCATGGCAGTTTGACATTGCAGAGTCTGCTTTGAAAGCAAAGCCGCGACGGTCGGCATGAGTGACTCCGTGCCATGCAAGATGGAGGACGGCATGGAGGAGGTGGAAGTGGAGCCTGCTGGCCCATCGCATGGGCTGGAGAATGTGACCGACCTGGGGGGGGATGCATTCGATTGGGATGAAGCCGAAGGGCATGAAGGAGACGAGCAGGACCGGTTTGGTGAACAGTTTTCCTTTATAAACCCCCCATATAACCCCCCAAACTCCGTAAAGCTTTTCAATGCCCGCATGCAGGATGCCGCAAGCTGGTGGACCGACGACAGTTGGTGGACGGATGGAGACTGGCACGAGTGGCAGTCCAAGGAGGAGGCTGCATGGTGCAGCAAGTTCACAACAGTTTAAGCCCGTATGTAACACCCCAAAACCGGATTAAATCATGATCTGTGTGTATATATGCCCAAAGAAACTACAGAAGCTCTTTAAAAGAGGATGCACCCAGACACACACACGTTTTCATGTAGATATATATATATATATTTATATATGAGTACAAAAATAAATACAAGTATATATATATGTAGATATATATATGTATATATACATGCATATATACATATATATACATATATATATATGTATATAGATACATGCACACAAAACCCGATGTTTCAGGCCCCTCTTAACTTAACATTCCACGGTGTGTAAAGACACACACACATATATGTAGGTATATATATATATACATATACATATATACCTATGGGGTTATACAGTCGAGGTACAGAACTCTATATAGACTTTCATAATATATATATATATACAGATGCCCAGACATATAACATATATATATATATATATGTGTGTGTGTGTGTGTTCGTACTATACACATGTTGTCCGCATGGTTATGTAGTGACAGCTACACATGATTCGATACGAGCAAGCCCCACTATAATCCCCGTCATAGATGTAGATTGTATGTACATATATACATTTGCACATGAGCCCACATACGTAAACCCCATAAGCCATAAACTCAGGTAAAGGACGAGAGCACCTACGACCAGAAGTACTGGCATCCATGGTGGATGAAGAAGGAGGAGGAAGTCATGGGAGACATGGGGTTTACGATAGACCAGGGGTTCTTATACACAGTATACATGCATATAAGGACATATATGCACATCCAAAACCCTATAAACCCCATCCGCAGGACAACCATGGCTATGGCAAGGGTGCATGGGAGCAGCCCGGCAAGGAGGAGTGGACGGGCACGGTCCGCTACAAGCGGGCTGGCGATGCTCGATGGCAGGTGGGCTCGGACAAGCGGTGCAAGAAGGAGCCCTGGCAGACCAAGCAGGAGCCGTGGCACAGCAAGTGGGAGGAGGATGAGGACGACGTGTCCACGCGTGCAGGGTCGCTGGTCTCAGTTGTGGTTTGTATATTCTCCATAAAACACACCATGAACATGCATATGTACATCTGTATATGTACATATATATATGCATATATACAAGTGATATATTCTATATAACATGCAGTCCAGACAAGGATATATGGGCAATAGACCTTCCATGCAAGAGATCCCTTGTATTCTTAGACAGTGACATGTGCAAGTATATCTTACATAGATACACAGGACGTTGTGATATATATATATGTGTAGATATATATGCATTTTGTTTATTAATATATGTATATATTCAGCAAATAATCATCCAGCTGTTGCATACATATATATATATATGTTTCTAGTTTCATGCATACGAAGTAATCTTACAATATGTGTCGTGCGTATAACACCCAGGGGAACTGTATAGTCACGCAACATTGGTACACGCATGCATCCCAGGTCAAGATCCATGAGCAGCACCCGGAAGCCCGGCTTCTACCTCCCGAACGGCGGTGGGTGGGTGGATGAAAGCGGCGTCTTCCACCCGACGCTCGACACTAACCATAAAACCCTACACCCTAGATACCCTAAACACATGGACATGTCATATCGCATCACATACCATGCATGTCACATCATCATGCAATATCACATGTATCGGCCAATGATGTCTCAATCATGACACATCATGTCACAAGCTATCACAGGTGACAGTCTGCTTTGCTAACTTAGTCACATTTCTGCTATCCAGTTCATGCCACAGATTCACACCCCATATAGCATAACAGATCACGTCATGAACCAGCATATGCTCAAATCCGGATTGGCCGGTGTTCGGGCTTCGCAAACCATGCTGTTTTTGGTGTTGTAGATGTCTTGGGGTTGCTTACATTGACCGAGGAAGTGCAACCGTTCACAATTTCAGGCAGCATGTGTTTAAGTATGGGTCGTTCATTGGTTGCACACACTATAGCTTTGCAAAGACTTGTGTTTTAAATAGTGGATCCCGAAGTACATATGGGCATGCCTCGGTATAGGGTGTTTGCGAAGACAGGATGTTGCAGGGACGATAGGGTTATATAGGGGGTTTCAGGTTACCCATGCATGGTTTGCAAACTTTAAGTTTCCGGGTATACATACTACATGCCATCCTGACACGATCGCTTGGATAGGAACCTTTTTGGACACAGTACATGTATGCAGGATTAAATAGACATGCTTATTATACACAACATTGTTACATACATAGAAACATATACACATATATGGCCTATATCGTGAGCACATCTATACAGACAGGTGTCCTCATGGCAGTCGTTCATGCATATCTACATGATGCACGTGCATTGCATTCCTATATTATCCGAACTCTTCACAAAAGCATTCATAACTATAGTCATTGCAAAGGCCGAAGGTATTGCTCCCGGTTATATATAAGGCATTAACACGTATATA
Organism: Symbiodinium sp. CCMP2592; assembly: GCA_905221615.1. Lineage (NCBI taxonomy): Eukaryota > Dinophyceae > Suessiales > Symbiodiniaceae > Symbiodinium > Symbiodinium sp. CCMP2592. The sequence continues at coordinate 840,284 of CAJNDT010001480.1, forward strand.
AGGTTGTGCCCTCGGTGTATACTCTATATATATATGTATATATATATATAGTATATAGACGTAGACGCAAACGTAGGTAATAACCTGGGGTTGGGACATGAACTGTGCAAACCGAGGCCCGGTGGCGGCCGTGAGAAGGGGAGGGTCCGTGCCGGTAAGAAGGAGCAGTCGAGGCGGCACTCCAAAGCCCAGACGGCGGCACTGCAAGATGCCGTCCGTGGCTTCAGCACAATGGCTTCTGTGCTCGATAGGGCGTTGCAAAGGTGAGGGGAGGAGTGAACTTTTCTACATCCTGTATAAAACCCCTAAACACAAAACCTTGAATCCTATAGACACCGTGAACCCTATAAGTTCATGCAGCCCTGGAGTGCAGAAGCCGTGCGGAGAATGCTAGCAATTCGGAGGCCCTTCCCCTGAGGATATCGAGTTGCACGGAGCCGCATAGCCAGATGCACTGTGGACACGAACACTTCTTCTACTCAGTATATTGTGCCTTTTGGTTTGGGTAGATTTAGGATGCACTTCTTTGTACTAGATACATGTATACATATACTTTCATATACTATAACGGAATCATGGTAATCGTTATACTATACTACTACTGTACTGCTACTACCTATATACTACTATACTGCTACTACCTCCACTACTATACTGTACTATACTCTATATAGTGGTCGTACTACCGTACTACAATAGGCGTACGACAACTGCTACGACGATACTTTAGCACTATAGTACGTTGCTGCTTTTGCTGCTGCTACCACAACTATACTACAAAACTTACATGACATCATATCATATACTCGAGAACAACAAAGCTGGCTTCCGGCAACCTGATCCCCAATATGTCTCTCCCCCTGGAAGGAGTCTGGAATGTGCGTGCAGGCAGCATGCAGGCAGCATGTAGTGTGCGAGTTCTCACACGCACAAACACACATGTACATGTATTTATGTGCACACGCACACATTCAGCTTTCGGGCGCATTTAGCTTTCGGGCGAGCATGATAGGTCGGTTGCTTGTGTGCATGCTGCCCACGGGGAAATTGGCTCTGCACAGGGCGAACCGAGGCTGCTCGCGGGATGCTTCAGTGGGGCGATAATTCTGTTTTGTTGGCAGCACACCCACAATAACCCGATAGAGCTCTAGAAGCCCTTGTTGTGTATGTACTGGAAACAGCGGATCCTTTGTTGTTGGGGTAGATAGATATCATCTAGATAGGCATGCAGCAGCCTCGACGCCAGGGAGCCCAGATTTTTTTCGTTGGTTTGGATTCCTCGCCATACGTGGATGGCTGAGCAGCAAAAGGCAGTTACGAGAAGACTGGGAATTAGTATTGGAAGTTGGGTTTAATTGTCGTATAGGATAGATAGGGCTCCTTTGGAATATTGGCGGTTGTATCTATTGTGCTCTATCTGGGTGAAATACTAGCAATAGAAACCATAGTCTGTGTACCTATAGTGACACTCTGGGACACTGTACGTGCTGGGTTTCGAGAGGCAGCGGAGGTTTGCTGAGGTTCGGGAAATACAAATCAAGGTTGAAAAAATTGCAAATACTATTGACACATAGTATCAAAATGTGCCTAGACCGCGATATGATAGCTTATCCTTTGGTTTTTCTTTGGATCGGGAAATAATGAGAACAATGTTGCGCAACATTGGGGGGATAGCCCCCAATGTTGCGCAACATTGGGGGGTTCAGGATGCAGGGGCACAATGTTGCGCAACATTGAAAAGTAATAAAACAATGTTGCGCAACATTGGGGGGATAGCCCCCAATGTTGCGCAACATTGGGGGCTCAGGGGAAACCTAAAGGAATGTTGCGCAACATTGGGGGGATAGCCCCCAATGTTGCGCAACATTGGGGCTTAAAAGGTTGCAGGGTTGTTGATCGAGGAAATTGATTGGATTGATTGAAAACCACCATGCAGTTTGCAGTATCCTTGCAGGGCAAACAGGCTCGCTTGGGTCTATCTGCAGGCATCGCCGCAGATATCTTGCTGTGTCAGCAACTAGGATTCCCTCTCTCTTCCTCTCTGTCCCGTGAGTGATTGAGATGTTCGCGCCCGTGCCCATGACCCCGCCGAACATGATCCGTCAGCCCATGACGCCACCAATCAGTGGCACAGTCGTGCTCAACCTCTACTGTCAGTACGAGAGAGGTAACAAACTGAGGCGAGCCACGGATTACGCTTTATATTATATTTGCTAGTATGTATAGGGTTTTCGGTCCAGGTCTCCACCTTCTCACCTCTCCCCGCAGGCTCCATCTGGACTACGCTGTGACGGGTCGTCGGTGCATTGAGCTGGTCTTCACGAAAGTGGGCAAGCTGAGATTTCTTGAGGTAATGAAAGTCTTGTACCGTGAGACTTCCGACATTCCGGCATGTGCCGCCATCGCGGTTGTCGGGTCGCGAACGAACCGGGTCCTTTCAAGATCGGCGGAGCGCTACGTGTGGCGGCCGTCTGCCTTCGGGCCCAAACAGACGCTTTGGCGGGGGCTCCCCAAACGGGGACGGAAGCACCTAAACCTGCGGGCGCACTGCAGGAGCTGCCGGCACTCCGGACCCGCCTAAGGCGTGTCCGGGTGCTGTGCATTTTTCCGGAGCGTCTTTTTTCCACAGAGAAAAATCGACCAGGGGATTGATGTGTCGCAGTCATGTTGCGAGAGCTAGATGATAGTGTTGTTCCTTCTGGTGGTCGTGTTCGGTCGTTTCAGTGGTTGTTGCTGTATCTAGGCAGAATTTAAGTATGTCGTGCACATTATATAGAACTATATCCTGTAGTCCTATAATTAGTAGAAGTAGTAATAGTAGTAGTAGATAGTTAAGTAGTCGTAGCAACAGTATAGTCCGAGTCTTGTCGTCGTCGTCGTCCTGGAACTAGTCTGGTCGTATATTAGGAGTACAATAGTAGTAGTCGTAGTAGCAGTAGAGTAGTAGTAGTAGTATAGTAGTAGTAGTAGTAGTATATAGTACTAGTAGTGGTACTAGTAGTAGTAGTATGTAGTAGTGGTAGTAGTAGTATAGTAGTGGAAGTAGTAGTAGTAGTAGTAGTAGTAGTAGTAGTAGTAGTAGTAGTAGTAGTAGTAGTAGTAGTAGTAGTAGTAGTAGTATAGTAGTAGTAGTAGTATAGTAGTAGTAGTAGTGATAGCAGTAGTAGCTAACTAGTAGTAGTATGTGGAGAACGGAAACCCAAAGGGGCAGCACGCACCCTCGTTTTCCGTCCAAGCAGAAAGTCCAACGACCGTGACAGGTCGAACGTCCGCCCAGGACGGGCTGCGCGCAATTGCGTCGCGGCAACGAGAAGCTACCACCGACACACTGCCGTGCTCACTTGAGCCAAAAATGTTATGAATACGAATTACAGAAGAGCATGCATAAAAGCATACAGCACAACAGCCAGCCCGCAGACTATGTACAGTTACATTCGCCCCTCAGCCGAGAGCACGATAGAGCCGTTAGGGTAAGCGGGTGGCCGAAGGCCGTAGAAACAGACCTACAGACACTACCCTCCTAAACGAACTCACCACGACGCTCACCTTCCGTGCTTTTTCTCGGCACGGTCGGCACGAGGCTCTTGTTTTTCATTATAACTGTACACAGCCTGCGCCGCACGGCGGCCACAGGGCTGGTGAGACAAGCAGCTGAAGCTCCGGCGTAACTCCACGCGCTTCGGAGCACTACCGTGCCTCCCTGGCTACCGCCGTCAAGAACCTGTAGAGCGGATACGCCACCCTGTCGTCCCATCGGGAAGCAGCTAGGTGCTGCACGCAAAACTGAAGGTTGCCACAGGTGGCTAGAAGGGCGGCAGGCTGGCCGCGACTTCTAGTCCACGGTCACTGCGGCTCCGCACTGGGCTGCACGGCGGGCTGCTGGGCATTCGAGTGCTTTGCCCGCCCGCGCTGGTTCCGCTGAGGCGCTTCGAACTCCTCGAGTTTCAGCGCCTTGGACCATTCCGTGCCGAACGAATCCAACCACTTTTGGCTGAATTCGGAGGTCAGCACACTGGCGACAGCGATGCCGACCTCCGCGTTAGCCCGCGAGCTAGCACTAAAATTTAGGCTGCCAATCACGGCGCTAACGCTTGAGTTCGGCCTCGTCACGAGCACCGACTTTGCGTGGTGGATGCCCGCGAGCCCGGCACCGACGCTCACATCCGTTCGGTTTTCGGCTGCATAAGCTGCCTTCACCGATGTGCCTTTGCCGACACGGACCTGAACTCCAGCAGCACCAAGTTCCTTAAGGGACTGCAGCTGGAGCTTCGTCCGACTCGTCTGCGAGTTGTCGGCTAGCACGTGAGCTCGGGCGCCTCGCTCCAGCGAGGACACGAGGGCTCCCACCAAGGGCCTGCTGTCGAAGCTGTAGGCCCGCACGTAGACGTGGTCACCCTGCCCAGCATCGGCCAGCATCATCTGCACCACGCTGTGGTACTCGGGAAGGGTCAGAAACTTGACCCCAGCTCGCTCGAAGCCATCTGGGAGCGGAAAGTCCCGGACGCGCCGCGCCTGGCTCGACAAGGGAACTGTCGGAGCCGGAGACACTGCAGAGGCCCCCGGACGGGTAGCCCCACTGGCAGGCGTCTTCGGAACAGTCTCCGTCGGGGGCGCCGACACTGTGGCCACCCCTTGGCGGCCTCTGAGCTTGGAAATGCCGTCGAGGCAACCCTCCGACGGGCTGCCGACATTCCGCGCTCTTTCCGAAAGCGCCCTTGCTTTCGAACCCATGCCGGCTAAACACCCCTGTTCCAGGGCGGGCGCGCCGAGAATCGCACGGGCGCGTCTAGTCGCGGCCGGGGCGGCGGGCAGCGTTGGGGCAGCGCTCGCGCCTGTCATGGCCACGAGTTGCCCCGCAGCTTCAACAGCGCGTTCTACATGACCACAACGTCCCTCGTTCAGGAATGCCCTGCAGTCGCAGCCTGCGCCGTCCGCGCCCGACCCGACTTTCACGAGAACCCTGTGCGCTCCGGCTTTGGTCTTGGACGCGACCTCAAAGACAGCCTCTCGGCCCTCAAGCGACACCAGAACAGCACTCCCAAAAGGGTTGCCGTTCATGGCGTGCATAAGCCGGTTAGTGGCGACACGTCCGGCCCACCACAGCCCTACGGCCGCGAACGTCCACAGTAGGACGACGGCCGTCAAGCCAACCACGCGGACACCCCGAACGAGGATACCAGAGGATTCCTCGATGAGGTCCTCCGCCGCAGTGGCAACTGCAGTGAGGCTCACGTGTGCCACCTCTCTGGCACAGCGCTCAACAGTGAAGAGGGTAGGCGCCAGCGCAGCGGCCACCAAACCCATCTTCCATCCAATGTTGCCCGTTGTGGCGTGGGCTGCGCGATTGCGCGCTCTCCTGGAGAGAGCCCAGCTGGAGACCGCAGCGCCTATCGAGCGCACTGCCCCAAGGAACCCACCACGGTTCGAGGGCCCGGAAGAGACAGCGGGGCGAGAAGAAACGGCAGGGGCCTCGGGCGCCACTCTGTGGCCACCCGGGCCACGCAGTGGGAGCGTGAGGGCGGGCTGCCCAGCACGCTCGCCGAGTCGGGAGGAGTATGCCAGTCCGGCAGCACCTCCGGCCCACCATCCTCGGTTGCCGTAGCGGTTCGAGCTTCCCCTTCCACCACCTTTGCCACCACCCTTGCTGCCAGAGCTGCGGCCCCCACTGGGTGCACCGCGCCCGGAGGAAGGTTGGCTCCACCAGGCTCGGGCAGAGTCTTGAGAGAGCTCTGCCTGCCTGCGCTTTTCAGCGCGGAGCCTCTTCCGTCCGGAGCGGAGGAATTTCCTCGCATGCTCCGCAAGGGGATCGGCGTTGATGGAACGCTCGATCCGTTCCATCTTCGTGCCCTCGCTCTCTTCCGACGAAGAAGCAGCTTCATCGTCGCCTTCCTGGGGCGGCATGCCGTGGGTTATGAACGACGCGCCCGACTTAGGGCCACTGCACTTAAAGCACAGTTTGCGCCATAACATGTTCCTCTCTTGGCATGTGTCCCGCCCACAGGTCCAGTAGGCGTTGGACATTGCGGCGGCGATCGCGTCCGAACGCTTCGCATAAAGGTACTCCTTTATGCGTTCCTTATGTTCATCGAGCCAGACCTCGATGAACCACGCCGGCGCCGTTCGCAGGTCCACCGGCGTGCTCCAGTACAGGCTGTCCTCGAAGATCCCCACACAGGGGGCACCTCCGAGCTCCTCGGAATCATGGTGCCGGCAGGTATTGCGTTCTGGTGGGTTCGCACGCCCACAAGTAAAGCAATCCCACCAGCCCCAAGGCCAGACCTTGCCTGTGAGGAGCGGAACGCGCTCGGGTGTCGGTCCAAGCTCGTTTTCATCGTAATCGGGCCAGATTTCAAACACTGGCCTGTTCGACAAAATCGCAGCCTGGTAGACGAACGCGCGCCTCCGGCGCCGCGCCAACGCGAGGAGCTGCTCGAGCGTATGCTCACCACCGCCTCGGAAGAATTCCCTGATCTGTTCATCATGTTGGAGATCAAGGGGGACCGTGAGCCTGGGATCCACGTCGCGGGCGCCGGGCCTTCCAGGCCCCGGCGGTGGAGTCGCATCCCAGTCCACGTCGCGCCAATCGGCCCCGGGAACCTCGTTCGAGAGTCCGTAAACCCCCGAAACTCGGTGTTGGGGAGCCGGCGACTCCATGGTATCCTGCCATGTTGTGAATCGCTTCTTGGGCGGCGGCGGTCCCTCCGGCTCCGCGGGTCGCCGCTTGTCTGTGCTCGACGGAGCAGCGGCCCCGCTGGCACCTTCTTCGGCACCTGCCTCGCCACTAGACGAGGGAGCCGCGCCTGTCCCGGCCGCGGCTCCTGCAGGGCCGGCTGGTGCCGAGGGCGCTTCTTCCTTCTTGGTGGTGGCCCGCTTGGCCGCGGGGCCTTGACGCTCAGAGCCGCTCTCCTCAACGGCGCGCTTGAGGGAGGAGAGGGACTTAGCCTCTGCTGTCTCCTTTTCCTCCTTGGTCACTGCAGGAAGGCGGGTGTCGCGCCGTGCCTCAGGAGCCGCAGCCGCGGCCTCCTGGGCCGAAGCAGCAAGCTCCTCCTTGGCGCGTGCCGCCGCTCTTTCCCGTGCCAAGCCTGCCTTCATAGACTCCGCGAGGCTAGGGATCCGGACCTCCGGACTCCCTGCCTCAGCTGGGGGAGTCACGTTGGCCGCAGGCGCTGCAGAGGAGGAAGACGCCTCCTGAGAGGCATCCGGAGGAGCAGGAGCCATCTCCTGATCCTCGGAATGCGTCGCCGAAGATGGCGGAGCTTTCTTCTTAGGGCTGGAAGCCTGAGGCTCCGCACCCCATCGTGGATCAGGCGGGGTTCCAGTCCTCTGGACACCCCCCTTCTCTCGAGGGAGCAGATCCGTTTCCAGCATAGGGGGATCTATCTCCAGTTGGGTGTCAGTCTGCTTTGCGATAGGGTTCAAGACACCCGCGGCGAGCTTTTCTTCTCTGAGCCCATCGTGGGCGTTCCAGATAAGGTCTGAAAAGGTTTCCCTCATCGCTTGGACGTGCTCCCTCGGGGTATCTTCCCGGGGAGCGTCCACGTCCGGATCTTGGGGCTCCAAAAGCTCGTCGGGGAACGCCGGAGGAGGCGGTTCAACATCTTCGGGAACCTCTCCGGATCTCCCCTGCTCTTCGCGAATCGCCTCCAACGCTTCGCCCAGCGGGGTCTCGTCCCTAAACAAGTGACGGTAGGGACTCGGAGCTGCGGCGTTGGGCATCATGAAGTCCGTCTCCTCGTACGCTGGCCCGAGAATGGTACTCGGGTAGCGCACGGGAGGCTTCGCCCGCTGCACCGGCCTCCGGTCAAGGCGATACGTGCGCCAGAGACCATCGGAAGTGACACAAGGCGCCCCATCCGGGAGCCGCCTGAAATCACGCAGCTCCGCCCCGATGCGATCACAGAAGCGGTCCGGGTTGGAGATATGCGTAAACCGGCCCAGGTCAGCCTCAAAGACCCAGACACGGTCTCTGTGGTCTCTGCGAGCTTCTCCGTGGCGGAAGCGTCTCAGAGCCACAGCGGCTTCTCCAAAGAACGCATCGTCGCACGGGGCCGGCACCATGTTCGCCGGAAGGCCCCTTCCGTGGACCGCCGCTCGGTGGTACGCGGCTTCGTACTCGTGCTCGAATTCGGCACGGCACCCGCGGATACCACACTTGTGGCCGGACCCACGGGAAGGAACCCTTCTAGGGTCTCCGTTCCCAATCTCCTCGGGTGTAGGGCAACCAGCCACGCCCCCGCCATGGATCGCACTCCGGTCGGGGGTGTCCCCGAGATCGACGAATTCCCCAGGCACTGCAGCCTCCTCGGGAATCGGATCCACACTGAAAGGCACAAAGGTGTGCCGCGCAGGAGACTTCGGAGCGGGCCGTTCTTGGCTTGCCGACCGACGCTCCACGGATGCCATGAAATCGTCGATCCCGCGGAGGATGGCCTCAGTCTTGGCCCGTTCCTCCTCGGTCTCCTCTGGGACGGCCGTACCTCCTTCTCGGGAGCCCTCTGGGCCTCCCGTGGAGGCCGAGCTCGCAGAAGGGGCTTCAGCACTAGGAACGGCCCCCTTCGGAGCGGCCTTGAGCGGAGGCCCACCAAGCTTAGGCCGGATAGGGCCTTGGTAAGGCCCGGGCCCCAGCCCTCCATGAGGCAAGGGCCTTTCCGACCGGTTCCTCGCAGCAGGTGGCGGAGGAGGAGATCGCGCGATGGGCGGCTCAGCCGGCCCACCCAGCAACCATCCAGGCCTGGTGCTCAAGAACTCCTCGGCCCTCTCGGTTTCCATGATCAGGAACGGCGGTGGAGGCCTGACCCCTTTCGGCGTCGGGCCAGGCTTCACCGTGACCATTCCTTCCGGAACGGCTGGCCTCTTCGGCGGCGGCTTCGGGTTCGCCTTCTTGCTGAAGTTCTTCGGGTGGAACAAATCCGCTGGAGTAAGCGTACGGTCCGCCTCCATCGGCTGATCCCCAGGCGCTGCACCGGCACCCTCAGGGTCACCGGGCGCGGCCTGAGGATCCTCAGGCAGCTCATCCCGGGCCCTGGGCGGCGTCTTGTAGCGGATCGTGTCCGCAGGCGGTGCTTCGGGAGGCACCTTTTGAGGGGGGCGGTGTGATCTTCCCCGCTCCTGTTCCCCTGCCGAAGGCGCTCCCTCTGGGGCCACCTTGGGGGTAGGCTTTAGTTTGCCTTCCCGCCCTGGCGGCGGCCTATCATCGACCGTCCTGGACCGATGCAGCGCAGAGGGCATCCCACGGGGACCACCCTCCTTAGGTGGTCCAGGCGGGGGTCCCGCCGGCATTGCCGAGCTCTTGGCCCGCACCTCAACTTCCAGCTCGGAAGACGAGTCCTCGTCCCCGATATAGTAGTTGACCGGGCCGGCTCCGCCAGGCGGCGCCGACTGCTCTCTGCGGACTCCGCTCCCGGGCTCCGCATCATCGACCCACCGCAGGGTGTTACCCTGACGCTCTGCAAGCGAGAGGTCGAAGACTTCACAGCCGGGTTGCACCGTGAGGATTCGGAGGATGCATTCTGGAGGGACACGCCCTGTCAGAACACATCCGTCTGTCCCTCTCCAGACGGGCACCCCGGAAGCCCTTAGGAGCTCGAGGTTCGAGACCACAAGACAGGTCGAGTTCTTTCTAAAGCCCGACGTACTGTCCCGCTGTCTTGGGTACCCGGGCCCGATCACCCAATGGACAGTCAGGCGCGGGCCGTTTCCGCCTCCCGGGAGGAGGCCGTCGCGGCCGATCCGCCGCGCATGAAACACCTCTGTGCCATGACAGAGGGTGGAGCCTCCGTACTCTACCGAGAGCTCCCTCATGCCGGCCTCATCGAGGCCGTCTCCATACACGGTGCCCGCGGTCAATCCTGACCCACGGCCGTGTCCCTGGAGAGCCCGGATCCGGCCATCGACCAGCTCCAGCCGCTGCTTCTCCCGACCGCCAGCCGCGTTTTCCAGATCACTCGCCGCACCTGCCTCGATCGCGGACGAAGTGATCTGGAGCTTCTCGGCTAAGGCGGATACGCTAATCCAGCCCCCTTCGCCGAGATGGCCCTGCAGGCCGAATTTGCCGTGGCGGAGGGCTTGCGTAAGCGCCCTCTGGCAAACCGCGGGGTTCTCTAGCCACACCCACGGCTGCCATCGTGAGTTGCTATCACGACCGCCTTTCCCTTCGTTCCCGCGTCTGCGGCCACCTCCCATGGCGCCCCTCGCGGCTCCCTGGCCCACGAGGGGCCCGGCACACGGAGGAAAAAGTGGGAGTGGCTCCGCGACCAGCCGGTCCACGGAGGACCCACCGGCAGCGAAGGAAAGAGGGGTACACGCGACCTCCCGGCCCACGTGTGCCAAAGCACACCGCGAGGCGCAAGAAGCCGATGGCAAGGGCCCGCGCGGCCCGTCGCAAGCTACTGGGCTACTCGTCTTGAGCCCACGCTGCGCGGCCATGTCCTGAAAGGCAGGGGGTTCAAGGGGGCTGCACAGAGAGAGGGGGTAGGGCTCACACTCAGCACGACCTACACCCTGGACTACCTCACTACACCCTTGCTGCAGCACGCACGCAACGAGTAGTAGCATAGAAAGGAGGTAGCGACCCACGGGCGTACAGGCCTGCGTCCGAGCTGCCCCCCACGTTCCCCCCCGAACCCCCCCGACGCGGCACACTAAGACCCCGAACCCTAACCTAGACCCCGCGGTCAAGACACAAGCGGTCAAGACGAACACAAGCGAGTTAGGGTATAGGGCTCTTGTGGGGTGGTTAGTGTCCGTTAGGGATTCATCGTGTTTTGCTTTTGCTTTAGGCGCGACCTTCCGGTCCGCGTCAGGCGGACTGGAGCTCGAGCCGTCGCGGCCTCGAGCGCCTAAGGCTTCAAGGGCGGAAGCGGCGGTCTGAGGCGCGGAGCGGCTGCCCTTCCGGCACGCCGTCCTTATCTCCTCCTCTGCCTCCGCATCCGTGAGGAAACGGCCGTCAACGACCCTACCTGTACGAACCGTCAGGTCGTCGACATAGGCCACCCATTCCTTAGTGAACCTAAGCCTTCGATTGCGACCCGGCGCATACGCGCGGTCCACGACGTAGTTAAAATCGTCGGGACCATTGACAGGCCCGAAGGTAAGCCCAATAGGGAGGTACTTACCGCTACGCGCAACAATGGCAAGAACCTCCCTGGCACGCTTCGTGTTGCGGATCTGATTGAACCCGGAAACCGCATCAACGAAGCTATACCAGACTGATCCTACCGCTGCAGCGAGCACATCCGTGCTCCGCCGGCAGTAGTAAGTGGATCTCTTCACCCTGGCGTTTACCCTGCGGTAATCTACCACCAAGCGGCGTTTCCTCGCCCGCTTGTGGGAAGGCATCTCCTTCGTAGGGAAAGGGGCCGAACCCCAGGCCGAAGGGCCTCGCACAAGCTGCCCTCTCTGGACCTCCTCCTCAAGCCGGTCATCAACCCACTGCGCCGCTTCCCCGCGGAGCGCATGGGGCTGAGAGCTGACCGGAGGCCCCGTAGGGACGCAGTCGTGCGCAAACTTCCGGACCGTGGTACGCGCCGTACCTTCGACCCAGAATGCAGCGGCCTTCCGGCCCACCGTCTCCTTAATGGCTGCGAGATCAGCCTCGGTGAGCCCCGGACGGTTCTCCGTAGGGCCCAACCTGAGGCCTTCAATGACCTGCGCCTTATACTCTGGCGTACGGCGGGGATCGGCAGCCACAGCCTGGCCTGCCAACGCATAGACCTCCAGGTCCGCGAAGACACCATCCCAATCCTTGGCGTCTGCCTTCGACCGCCAGTGAGCATCCATCTTCCTGGAGAACTCCAGAACTTCAGCCTCCATCTTCGCTCTCTCTTGAGGGGAGAGGTCCTCGCCAGACTTAACGTCCGGCAACGGTACCTCCGGAGCGGAAGGCTTCGCAGGCTCAGCCGGCGGCTGGCCGCTCACTGAGCAAATGCTGTCGTAGCAAGGGGGCTGGTCGCCCCTCAGACCAGCATCCGCCAGGCAACGGCACAAGGCCGGAGCGAGCACCCTCGAAGAGGTCCGGGCCTTCGCGTGCTGATGGGCTACCCTGCCCAAAGCGTCAGGCTTTGCACAGCGAACGCAAACCGAATCCATCTTGAAGTTGGAAAGACAGATCAGCGCTCCTTCCGAATGCTTAGAACCCCTAGGAACTGATCCCAAGAGCTGACATCGATCAGCTCGGCCGAAAGCCCAAGGGAACTTCGGTTCCGAAAGCGTCCCAAACACGGGAGCCCACCCCTGGGCCTCCCAAGGCTCCCAAAGTCCTTCCTGATCTGAGATAGTAACAAGCATCTGGCGCCCCTTCTCGGCCACCATTGCTCCCCACCTACTGACCAGGGAGAGGAACTCCTTGGGGATACCCTTACCGGATAGGCCCACAACGAGGCACTTGGGGTCGAGCGTATCGACCAGAAGGCTCAGGGCTTGCCGGTCCTCCTCTGAGGAGAAGTCCCAGCGGATCCCGTAGGAGCTGGCTCCTTGAACCGCAGCAGGAGGGCTACGCAGGCCTCCTGCCTTACTGACCTGAGTAAGCGAGTGCTCCGACACCGCTACTTCGACAAGGTCCACGTCCATACCCTCTAGGTGATCTCTGATCCACCCCTGGACCGCGGCACAGGAGCTACCTCTACCGACGATCAAGGAGGGCGCGGGAGCCTCAGCAAGGAGCTCCTTCAACGCAGCAGGGACGTCAATCGGGGAAGCTGCCACACCCACTCGGTCCGGCACGGACTCTTGCAAGGAGTAACCGGCCTTATCGAGCTTCCGGGCAGAAGACGCAGCGAGAACCCCATCCCTACTAAGATCCACCTTGGAGATAATCTCCTTCACGGTGATGGACTCTATGGCCTGTCTCGTCCCTTCGCGGGTCAGAGAACCGCCTTCGTCCAAAAACGCAAGGTGCCACCGGACTCTGAGTCCTGAGGCGTCGGGGATGTACCGGTGGAAGCCCACCTGTGCCCTGGCTTCGTCCACTTGCGTGACCTTGCCTAGGCGACAGGTTTTAGGGCCCACTCGGGCGCCATGGTACGCAACATGGTCACCAATACGCAACACGAAGTTGCGGCCCCGGCGCTGGACAGTAAACTCGACCTGCTTAGCTTCACCGGCCGCTTGCTGACCCAATGAAGGCGGCTGATGCTCTGGCTCGTCGAAAAACTCTATGGGGTCCCTCTTATCGGGCACCTCCGCATCTTCCGGCACGAGCACTACATCCTCCGCGTGGGCTTCACATTGCCGGCCTGGCGCCTCACCAGGGCCACCAGGAACAAGTTCGAGTTGCAGCCTATGGCCTTTAACCGCCACTATCCTCCAAGGGCCGGTCAGACCAGGCTTCCAAGGGACACGCCCCGCCCCCTCTGGCCGGGGCTTGGGGGAATTCCAGACAACTCTGTCCCCCACGCGGAGCTCAACTGTGCGACGCGCCCGATTAGCAAGTCGGGCACGCGCCTCACTGCTCGCGTCCCAATGGCGCCGCACAGCGGCCGCCAAGTCGGAAAACTGCTTGAACTGGGAACGGGCCCAGTCCGTGATGGGCTCGAATTGGAGGGCCTCGCGGAGAACGTCCTTCTCCAACGGCAAGGCGAGGCTCCAGGACCGTTCCAGGTCCCTGGGGGTGTCCCCATGCGCCCCCGGGGTATTATCCAACACATACTCGGCGACCATGAGCCATTCGCTCCAGTTCTCCATGGAGCCGCCGATATGCCGGATGAGGTTACCCAGAACCTTCTGGACCTCTTGGTGGACCCTCTCGTTGGACCCCATCTCACAAGGCATGAGAGCCATACTGAACTGCTGAGTTGTCCCAAGCATGGAGCACAACTCCAGCATCATGGCATTCTTGAACTCAGTGCCTCGATCAGATCGGATGAGGCGGGGCAGGGTGCGTGATCTCAGCACGCACCGCAGAAATGCCCTACGCACATCCGTATGCGTAAGGGTCTTCATGGGTTCCAGAAGCACTGCGTGGCTAAGGCAATCAAAGTACGTAATACTGTATCGGAAGCCATCGCGGTCCTCCCGATTAGGACCCTCGCAGTCGACGGAAACTTCCTGCCAACACGCTTCCGCGAGACATTTGACAGGTTTAGCTTCGACCTTCGTGGCTCGGGCCCTGCCCTTAACACACGCCAGGCATTTGGACACCCACAACTTAACGTCTGGTTCCATTCCTGGCCACCAGACGGCCCTTTCAAGGAGACGGAACGTGACCGCCGCCGAACGGTGCGCCCCCAGGAGGCCACAATGCACAGTCATGTAGCATGACTTCCGCCACGTGACGCCATTGGGCCCGGCGATACCGTTCGGGACGACCGGGACGACCACCGTCTGGCCAGTCTTGATGGTCACTTCCCTCGCCAAGACTCCGTCCGAGCCAAGCTTGAAAGGGGCTTCCGGCTTCTTGACCGAAGCCGTAAGGGACGGATCTCTCCGTTGAGCCTCGTGCCAAGCCGTGCGAAGAGCTGGCGTGACGCCGAACTCGCAGAGCCCGGCGCCATCCCTGGCCGCCAAGGCCAGCTTTTCTCTCTGACGCTCCGGGCTGTCCTTGTCCGACAGCACAGGGAAAGAACCGAGGCTGAGGGGACCAGAACCCCCGGACGCGGACACCTTAACCCGGCAAGTCCGCACGGAATGTGACTTGACACAAAAGGGCCGGTGGGCGGAGTACAACTCCACAACCACCCGTGGGGCCTTGGTAGCGGACCCCACAAAAGCCAGGGTCCTGCTAAGCTCTCCTTCCTTGACCTCGATCTTCTTCGAGAGCTGGACGGCCATCCAATGGCCTTCCTCTCCTGAACACTGGAAGGCGGCGATGACAGGCGAAGCCCTGAGCGACTCCCGATGCCCAAGGGACTGGATGCCGTCCCCATCATTCCAACCTTCCACGCGGTCCACCTCTCCCTTGAGACCAAGGAGACACGCAAAGGATTCCCGGAGGCGAACTTCGCCCTCCTGGAGATTCCATATGCGTTCGCACTCAGAATTAACCACATGCCTGTGGCTGTGCCAGTTGGGCGCGACAGCCCAGTTGAGCGAGCTCGGCCCGCTCAGGCAGGACGGGAAGGCCTGGTGCCCTTGCAGGACTTCACCAGAGGCGTTCACGACCCAGGAACTCCACAAAGAAGGGCCGTCCTTCTCGCACCCCTCGACTGGAAGCTCCAGGTCGCCCCCCGTCCAGACCCTCGCCTTAATCCTGCCGTACACCGTGGGCAGGAGCCCTTCCACGGGCTTTTGGAGGAAACCTTTGGCCCATGCTCGGATGAGGTCCGTATCAATGTCCACCGAACCATCAGCAAGGCTGGCGGACAAGAGGGCGTTCACCTCGAGTGACACGCTCGGGTCGGCAGACTCCGGGCCCTCAGCGGCCTCATTTTCGGCTTGGGCCTCAGCAACCTCCAGAGCTGTTTCCTCCGCCTCCTGCCGGATGCACGAAGGACACCTTGAAAATAGGTATGTCCTCTTTCCGCAGGCGCAGACTCCTTCGTGATCCCAAAGCTCCCGAGAGGGCGCGTAAACGAGACCACGCAAGGAAACATCCGCGACTTTGGAGATCCCTTCTAGCTTCAGGGACGAAAGGACCTCAGCGGAAGCGGCAATCTTGCCCACTATCCCATATCCTGGTATAGGGGGCTCGGGAAACTCACGCCCCATCTCTGGCCACGCCTCAGCCACCTCAGCATGAGTAGAGTGCGCCTTCCAGACCTTAGGCTTAAGGCTCCAGATACCCTTGATCCCTGCCCAAGCGAGGCCCGCGACGCGGGCTTCCTTGCGCTGCAGGTTGCGAGCCTGGAGGGTGACTTCAACCACCAGCGGCCACCGCAAGGCAGCGGTGGCCGCTGGTGGTTGAAGTCACCCTCCATGCTCGCAACCTGCAGCGCAAGGAAGCCCGCGTCGCGGGCCTCGCTTGGGCAGGGATCAAGGGTATCTGGAGCCTTAAGCCTAAGGTCTGGAAGGCGCACTCTACTCATGCTGAGGTGGCTGAGGCGTGCCCAGAGATGGTGCGTGAGTTTCCCGAGCCCCCTATACCAGGATATGGGATAGTGGGCAAGATTGCCGCTTCCGCTGAGGTCCTTTCGTCCCTGAAGCTAGAAGGGATCTCCAAAGTCGCGGATGTTTCCTTGCGTGGTCTCGTTGACGCGCCCTCTCGGGAGCTTTGGGATCACGAAGGAGTCTGCGCCTGCGGAAAGCGGACATACCTATTTTCAAGGTGTCCTTCGTGCATCCGGCAGGAGGCGGAGGAAACAGCTCTGGAGGTTGCTGAGGCCCAAGCCGAAAAGGAGGCCGCTGAGGGCCCGGAGTCTGCCGACCCGAGCGTGTCACTCGAGGTGAACGCCCTCTTGTCCGCCAGCCTTGCTGATGGTTCGGTGGACATTGATACGGACCTAATCCGAGCATGGGCCAAAGGTTTCCTCCAAAAGCCCGTGGAAGGGCTCCTGCCCACGGTGTACGGCAGGATTAAGGCGAGGGTCTGGACTGGGGGCGACCTGGAGCTTCCAGTCGAGGAGTGCGAGAAGGACGGCCCTTCTTTGTGGAGTTCCTGGGTCGTGAACGCCTCTGGTGAAGTCCTGCAAGGGCACCAGGCCTTCCCGTCCTGCCTGAGCGGGCCGAGCTCGCTCAACTGGGCTGTCGAGCCCAACTGGCACAGCCACAGGCATGTGGTTAATTCTGAGTGCGAACGCATATGGAATCTCCAGGAGGGCGAAGTTCGCCTCCGGGAATCCTTTGCGTGTCTCCTTGGTCTCACGGGAGAGGTGGACCGCGTGGAAGGTTGGAATGATGGGGACGGCATCCAGTCCCTTGGGCATCGGAAGTCGCTCAGGGCTTCGCCTGTCATCGCCGCCTTCCAGTGTTCAGGAGAGGAAGGCCATTGGATGGCCGTCCCGCTCTCGAAGAAGATCGAGGTCAAGGAAGGAGAGCTTAGCAGGACCCTGGCTTTTGTGGGGTCCGCTACCAAGGCCCCACGGGTGGTTGTGGAGTTGTACTCCTCCCACCGGCCCTTTTGTGTCAAGTCACATTCCGTGCGGACTTGCCGGGTTAAGGTGTCCGCGTCCGGGGGTTCTGTTCCCCTCAGCCTCGGTTCTTTCCCTGTGCTGTCGTACAAGGACAGCCCGGAGAGTCAGAGAGAAAAGCTGGCCTTGGCGGCCAGGGATGGCGCCGGGCTCTGCGAGTTCGGCGTCACGCCAGCTCTTCGCACGGGTTGGCACGAGGCTCAACGGAGAGATCCGTCCCTTACGGCTTCGGTCAAGAAGCCGGAAGCCCCTTTCAAGCTTGGCTCGGACGGAGTCTTGGAGAGGGAAGTGACCATCAAGACTGGCCAGACGGTGGTCGTCCCGGTCGTCCCGAACGGTATCGCCGGGCCCAATGGCGTCACTTGGCGGAAGTCATGCTACATGACTGTGCATTGTGGCCTCCTGGGGGCGCACCGTTCGGCGGAGGTCACGTTCCGTCTCCTTGAAAGGGCCGTCTGGTGGCCAGGAATGGAACCAGACGTTAAGTTGTGGGTGTCCAAATGCCTGGCGTGTGTTAAGGGCAGGGCCCTAGCCACGAAGGTCGAAGCGAAACCTGTCAAATGTCTCGCGGAAGCGTGTTGGCAGGAAGTTTCCGTCGACTGCGAGGGTCCTAATAGGGAGGACCGCGATGGCTTCCGATACAGTATTACGTACTTTGATTGCCTTAGCCACGCAGTGCTTCTGGAACCCATGAAGACACTTACGCATACGGATGTGCGTAGGGCATTTCTGCGGTGCGTGCTGAGATCACGCACCCTGCCCCGCCTCATCCGATCTGATCGAGGCACTGAGTTCAAGAATGCCATGATGCTGGAGTTGTGCTCCATGCTTGGGACAACTCAGCAGTTCAGTATGGCTCTCAGGCCTTGTGAGATGGGGTCCAACGAGAGGGTCCACCAAGAGGTCCAGAAGGTTCTGGGTAACCTCATCCGGCATATCGGCGGCTCCATGGAGAACTGGAGCGAATGGCTCATGGTCGCCGAGTATGTGTTGGATAATACCCCGGGGGCGCATGGGTACACCCCCAGGGACCTGGAACGGTCCTGGAGCATCGCCTTGCCGTTGGAGAAGGACGTTCTCCGCGAGGCCCTCCAATTCGAGCCCATCACGGACTGGGCCCGTTCCCAGTTCAAGCAGTTTTCCGACTTGGCGGCCGCTGTGCGGCGCCATTGGGACGCGAGCAGTGAGGCGCGTGCCCGACTTGCTAATCGGTCGCGTCGCACAGTTGAGCTCCGCGTGGGGGACAGAGTTGTCTGGAATTCCCCCAAGCCCCGGCCAGAGGGGGCGGGGCGTATCCCTTGGAAGCCTGGTCTGACCGGCCCTTGGAGGATAGTGGCGGTTAAAGGCCATAGGCTGCAACTCGAACTTGTTCCTGGTGGCCCTGGTGAGGCGCCAGGCCGGCAATGTGAAGCCCACGCGGAGGATGTAGTGCTCGTGCCGGAAGATGCGGAGGTGCCCGAGAAGAGGGACCCCATAGAGTTTTTCGACGAGCCAGAGCATCAGCCGCCTTCATTGGGTCAGCAAGCGGCCGGTGAAGCTAAGCAGGTCGAGTTTACTGTCAAGCGCCGGGGCCGCAACTTCGTGTTGCGTATTGGTGACCATGTTGCGTACCATGGCGCCCGAGTGGGCCCTAAAACCTGTCGCCTAGGCAAGGTCACGCAAGTGGACGAAGCCAGGGCACAGGTGGGCGTCCACCGGTACATCCCCGACGCCTCAGGACTCAGAGTCCGGTGGCACCTTGCGTTTTTGGACGAAGGCGGTTCTCTGACCCGCGAAGGGACGAGACAGGCCATAGAGTCCATCACCGTGAAGGAGATTATCTCCAAGGTGGATCTTAGTAGGGATGGGGTTCTCGCTGCGTCTTCTGCCCGGAAGCTCGATAAGGCCGGTTACTCCTTGCAAGAGTCCGTGCCGGACCGAGTGGGTGTGGCAGCTTCCCCGATTGACGTCCCTGCTGCGTTGAAGGAGCTCCTTGCTGAGGCTCCCGCGCCCTCCTTGATCGTCGGTAGAGGTAGCTCCTGTGCCGCGGTCCAGGGGTGGATCAGAGATCACCTAGAGGGTATGGACGTGGACCTTGTCGAAGTAGCGGTGTCGGAGCACTCGCTTACTCAGGTCAGTAAGGCAGGAGGCCTGCGTAGCCCTCCTGCTGCGGTTCAAGGAGCCAGCTCCTACGGGATCCGCTGGGACTTCTCCTCAGAGGAGGACCGGCAAGCCCTGAGCCTTCTGGTCGATACGCTCGACCCCAAGTGCCTCGTTGTGGGCCTATCCGGTAAGGGTATCCCCAAGGAGTTCCTCTCCCTGGTCAGTAGGTGGGGAGCAATGGTGGCCGAGAAGGGGCGCCAGATGCTTGTTACTATCTCAGATCAGGAAGGACTTTGGGAGCCTTGGGAGGCCCAGGGGTGGGCTCCCGTGTTTGGGACGCTTTCGGAACCGAAGTTCCCTTGGGCTTTCGGCCGAGCTGATCGATGTCAGCTCTTGGGATCAGTTCCTAGGGGTTCTAAGCATTCGGAAGGAGCGCTGATCTGTCTTTCCAACTTCAAGATGGATTCGGTTTGCGTTCGCTGTGCAAAGCCTGACGCTTTGGGCAGGGTAGCCCATCAGCACGCGAAGGCCCGGACCTCTTCGAGGGTGCTCGCTCCGGCCTTGTGCCGTTGCCTGGCGGATGCTGGTCTGAGGGGCGACCAGCCCCCTTGCTACGACAGCATTTGCTCAGTGAGCGGCCAGCCGCCGGCTGAGCCTGCGAAGCCTTCCGCTCCGGAGGTACCGTTGCCGGACGTTAAGTCTGGCGAGGACCTCTCCCCTCAAGAGAGAGCGAAGATGGAGGCTGAAGTTCTGGAGTTCTCCAGGAAGATGGATGCTCACTGGCGGTCGAAGGCAGACGCCAAGGATTGGGATGGTGTCTTCGCGGACCTGGAGGTCTATGCGTTGGCAGGCCAGGCTGTGGCTGCCGATCCCCGCCGTACGCCAGAGTATAAGGCGCAGGTCATTGAAGGCCTCAGGTTGGGCCCTACGGAGAACCGTCCGGGGCTCACCGAGGCTGATCTCGCAGCCATTAAGGAGACGGTGGGCCGGAAGGCCGCTGCATTCTGGGTCGAAGGTACGGCGCGTACCACGGTCCGGAAGTTTGCGCACGACTGCGTCCCTACGGGGCCTCCGGTCAGCTCTCAGCCCCATGCGCTCCGCGGGGAAGCGGCGCAGTGGGTTGATGACCGGCTTGAGGAGGAGGTCCAGAGAGGGCAGCTTGTGCGAGGCCCTTCGGCCTGGGGTTCGGCCCCTTTCCCTACGAAGGAGATGCCTTCCCACAAGCGGGCGAGGAAACGCCGCTTGGTGGTAGATTACCGCAGGGTAAACGCCAGGGTGAAGAGATCCACTTACTACTGCCGGCGGAGCACGGATGTGCTCGCTGCAGCGGTAGGATCAGTCTGGTATAGCTTCGTTGATGCGGTTTCCGGGTTCAATCAGATCCGCAACACGAAGCGTGCCAGGGAGGTTCTTGCCATTGTTGCGCGTAGCGGTAAGTACCTCCCTATTGGGCTTACCTTCGGGCCTGTCAATGGTCCCGACGATTTTAACTACGTCGTGGACCGCGCGTATGCGCCGGGTCGCAATCGAAGGCTTAGGTTCACTAAGGAATGGGTGGCCTATGTCGACGACCTGACGGTTCGTACAGGTAGGGTCGTTGACGGCCGTTTCCTCACGGATGCGGAGGCAGAGGAGGAGATAAGGACGGCGTGCCGGAAGGGCAGCCGCTCCGCGCCTCAGACCGCCGCTTCCGCCCTTGAAGCCTTAGGCGCTCGAGGCCGCGACGGCTCGAGCTCCAGTCCGCCTGACGCGGACCGGAAGGTCGCGCCTAAAGCAAAAGCAAAACACGATGAATCCCTAACGGACACTAACCACCCCACAAGAGCCCTATACCCTAACTCGCTTGTGTTCGTCTTGACCGCTTGTGTCTTGACCGCGGGGTCTAGGTTAGGGTTCGGGGTCTTAGTGTGCCGCGTCGGGGGGGTTCGGGGGGAACGTGGGGGGCAGCTCGGACGCAGGCCTGTACGCCCGTGGGTCGCTACCTCCTTTCTATGCTACTACTCGTTGCGTGCGTGCTGCAGCAAGGGTGTAGTGAGGTAGTCCAGGGTGTAGGTCGTGCTGAGTGTGAGCCCTACCCCCTCTCTCTGTGCAGCCCCCTTGAACCCCCTGCCTTTCAGGACATGGCCGCGCAGCGTGGGCTCAAGACGAGTAGCCCAGTAGCTTGCGACGGGCCGCGCGGGCCCTTGCCATCGGCTTCTTGCGCCTCGCGGTGTGCTTTGGCACACGTGGGCCGGGAGGTCGCGTGTACCCCTCTTTCCTTCGCTGCCGGTGGGTCCTCCGTGGACCGGCTGGTCGCGGAGCCACTCCCACTTTTTCCTCCGTGTGCCGGGCCCCTCGTGGGCCAGGGAGCCGCGAGGGGCGCCATGGGAGGTGGCCGCAGACGCGGGAACGAAGGGAAAGGCGGTCGTGATAGCAACTCACGATGGCAGCCGTGGGTGTGGCTAGAGAACCCCGCGGTTTGCCAGAGGGCGCTTACGCAAGCCCTCCGCCACGGCAAATTCGGCCTGCAGGGCCATCTCGGCGAAGGGGGCTGGATTAGCGTATCCGCCTTAGCCGAGAAGCTCCAGATCACTTCGTCCGCGATCGAGGCAGGTGCGGCGAGTGATCTGGAAAACGCGGCTGGCGGTCGGGAGAAGCAGCGGCTGGAGCTGGTCGATGGCCGGATCCGGGCTCTCCAGGGACACGGCCGTGGGTCAGGATTGACCGCGGGCACCGTGTATGGAGACGGCCTCGATGAGGCCGGCATGAGGGAGCTCTCGGTAGAGTACGGAGGCTCCACCCTCTGTCATGGCACAGAGGTGTTTCATGCGCGGCGGATCGGCCGCGACGGCCTCCTCCCGGGAGGCGGAAACGGCCCGCGCCTGACTGTCCATTGGGTGATCGGGCCCGGGTACCCAAGACAGCGGGACAGTACGTCGGGCTTTAGAAAGAACTCGACCTGTCTTGTGGTCTCGAACCTCGAGCTCCTAAGGGCTTCCGGGGTGCCCGTCTGGAGAGGGACAGACGGATGTGTTCTGACAGGGCGTGTCCCTCCAGAATGCATCCTCCGAATCCTCACGGTGCAACCCGGCTGTGAAGTCTTCGACCTCTCGCTTGCAGAGCGTCAGGGTAACACCCTGCGGTGGGTCGATGATGCGGAGCCCGGGAGCGGAGTCCGCAGAGAGCAGTCGGCGCCGCCTGGCGGAGCCGGCCCGGTCAACTACTATATCGGGGACGAGGACTCGTCTTCCGAGCTGGAAGTTGAGGTGCGGGCCAAGAGCTCGGCAATGCCGGCGGGACCCCCGCCTGGACCACCTAAGGAGGGTGGTCCCCGTGGGATGCCCTCTGCGCTGCATCGGTCCAGGACGGTCGATGATAGGCCGCCGCCAGGGCGGGAAGGCAAACTAAAGCCTACCCCCAAGGTGGCCCCAGAGGGAGCGCCTTCGGCAGGGGAACAGGAGCGGGGAAGATCACACCGCCCCCCTCAAAAGGTGCCTCCCGAAGCACCGCCTGCGGACACGATCCGCTACAAGACGCCGCCCAGGGCCCGGGATGAGCTGCCTGAGGATCCTCAGGCCGCGCCCGGTGACCCTGAGGGTGCCGTGCAGCGCTGGGGATCAGCCGATGGAGGCGGACCGTACGCTTACTCCAGCGGACTTCTTCCACCCGAAGAACTTCAGCAAGAAGGCGAACCCGAAGCCGCCGCCGAAGAGGCCAGCCGTTTCGGAAGGAATGGTCACGGTGAAGCCTGGCCCGACGCCGAAAGGGGTCAGGCCTCCACCGCCGTTCCTGATCATGGAACCCGAGAGGGCCGAGGAGTTCTTGAGCACCAGGCCTGGATGGTTGCCGGGTGGGCCGGCTGAGCCGCCCATCGCGCGATCTCCTCCTCCGCCACCTGCTGCGAGGAACCGGTCGGAAAGGCCCTTGCCTCATGGAGGGCTGGGGCCCGGGCCTTACCAAGGCCCTATCCGGCCTAAGCTTGGTGGGCCTCCGCTCAAGGCCGCTCCGAAGGGGGCCGTTCCTAGTGCTGAAGCCCCTTCTGCGAGCTCGGCCTCCACGGGAGGCCCAGAGGGCTCCCGAGAAGGAGGTACGGCCGTCCCAGAGGAGACCGAGGAGGAACGGGCCAAGACTGAGGCCATCCTCCGCGGGATCGACGATTTCATGGCATCCGTGGAGCGTCGGTCGGCAAGCCAAGAACGGCCCGCTCCGAAGTCTCCTGCGCGGCACACCTTTGTGCCTTTCAGTGTGGATCCGATTCCCGAGGAGGCTGCAGTGCCTGGGGAATTCGTCGATCTCGGGGACACCCCCGACCGGAGTGCGATCCATGGCGGGGGCGTGGCTGGTTGCCCTACACCCGAGGAGATTGGGAACGGAGACCCTAGAAGGGTTCCTTCCCGTGGGTCCGGCCACAAGTGTGGTATCCGCGGGTGCCGTGCCGAATTCGAGCACGAGTACGAAGCCGCGTACCACCGAGCGGCGGTCCACGGAAGGGGCCTTCCGGCGAACATGGTGCCGGCCCCGTGCGACGATGCGTTCTTTGGAGAAGCCGCTGTGGCTCTGAGACGCTTCCGCCACGGAGAAGCTCGCAGAGACCACAGAGACCGTGTCTGGGTCTTTGAGGCTGACCTGGGCCGGTTTACGCATATCTCCAACCCGGACCGCTTCTGTGATCGCATCGGGGCGGAGCTGCGTGATTTCAGGCGGCTCCCGGATGGGGCGCCTTGTGTCACTTCCGATGGTCTCTGGCGCACGTATCGCCTTGACCGGAGGCCGGTGCAGCGGGCGAAGCCTCCCGTGCGCTACCCGAGTACCATTCTCGGGCCAGCGTACGAGGAGACGGACTTCATGATGCCCAACGCCGCAGCTCCGAGTCCCTACCGTCACTTGTTTAGGGACGAGACCCCGCTGGGCGAAGCGTTGGAGGCGATTCGCGAAGAGCAGGGGAGATCCGGAGAGGTTCCCGAAGATGTTGAACCGCCTCCTCCGGCGTTCCCCGACGAGCTTTTGGAGCCCCAAGATCCGGACGTGGACGCTCCCCGGGAAGATACCCCGAGGGAGCACGTCCAAGCGATGAGGGAAACCTTTTCAGACCTTATCTGGAACGCCCACGATGGGCTCAGAGAAGAAAAGCTCGCCGCGGGTGTCTTGAACCCTATCGCAAAGCAGACTGACACCCAACTGGAGATAGATCCCCCTATGCTGGAAACGGATCTGCTCCCTCGAGAGAAGGGGGGTGTCCAGAGGACTGGAACCCCGCCTGATCCACGATGGGGTGCGGAGCCTCAGGCTTCCAGCCCTAAGAAGAAAGCTCCGCCATCTTCGGCGACGCATTCCGAGGATCAGGAGATGGCTCCTGCTCCTCCGGATGCCTCTCAGGAGGCGTCTTCCTCCTCTGCAGCGCCTGCGGCCAACGTGACTCCCCCAGCTGAGGCAGGGAGTCCGGAGGTCCGGATCCCTAGCCTCGCGGAGTCTATGAAGGCAGGCTTGGCACGGGAAAGAGCGGCGGCACGCGCCAAGGAGGAGCTTGCTGCTTCGGCCCAGGAGGCCGCGGCTGCGGCTCCTGAGGCACGGCGCGACACCCGCCTTCCTGCAGTGACCAAGGAGGAAAAGGAGACAGCAGAGGCTAAGTCCCTCTCCTCCCTCAAGCGCGCCGTTGAGGAGAGCGGCTCTGAGCGTCAAGGCCCCGCGGCCAAGCGGGCCACCACCAAGAAGGAAGAAGCGCCCTCGGCACCAGCCGGCCCTGCAGGAGCCGCGGCCGGGACAGGCGCGGCTCCCTCGTCTAGTGGCGAGGCAGGTGCCGAAGAAGGTGCCAGCGGGGCCGCTGCTCCGTCGAGCACAGACAAGCGGCGACCCGCGGAGCCGGAGGGACCGCCGCCGCCCAAGAAGCGATTCACAACATGGCAGGATACCATGGAGTCGCCGGCTCCCCAACACCGAGTTTCGGGGGTTTACGGACTCTCGAACGAGGTTCCCGGGGCCGATTGGCGCGACGTGGACTGGGATGCGACTCCACCGCCGGGGCCTGGAAGGCCCGGCGCACGCGATGTGGATCCCAGACTTACGGTCCCCCTTGATCTTCAACATGACGAAATGATCAAGGCCTTCTTTCGTGGCGAGGGTGATTACACGCTTGAGCAGCTCCTCGCGTTGGCGCGGCGCCGGAGGCGCGCGTTCGTCTACCAGGCTGCGATTTTGTCGAACAGGCCAGTGTTTGAAATCTGGCCCGATTACGATGAAAACGAGCTTGGACCGACACCCGAGCGCGTTCCGCTCCTCACAGGCAAGGTCTGGCCTTGGGGCTGGTGGGATTGCTTTACTTGTGGGCGTGCGAACCCACCAGAACGCAATACCTGCCGGCACCATGATTCCGAGGAGCTCGGAGGTGCCCCCTGTGTGGGGATCTTCGAGGACAGCCTGTACTGGAGCACGCCGGTGGACCTGCGAACGGCGCCGGCGTGGTTCATCGAGGTCTGGCTCGATGAACATAAGGAACGCATAAAGGAGTACCTTTATGCGAAGCGTTCGGACGCGATCGCCGCCGCAATGTCCAACGCCTACTGGACCTGTGGGCGGGACACATGCCAAGAGAGGAACATGTTATGGCGCAAACTGTGCTTTAAGTGCAGTGGCCCTAAGTCGGGCGCGTCGTTCATAACCCACGGCATGCCGCCCCAGGAAGGCGACGATGAAGCTGCTTCTTCGTCGGAAGAGAGCGAGGGCACGAAGATGGAACGGATCGAGCGTTCCATCAACGCCGATCCCCTTGCGGAGCATGCGAGGAAATTCCTCCGCTCCGGACGGAAGAGGCTCCGCGCTGAAAAGCGCAGGCAGGCAGAGCTCTCTCAAGACTCTGCCCGAGCCTGGTGGAGCCAACCTTCCTCCGGGCGCGGTGCACCCAGTGGGGGCCGCAGCTCTGGCAGCAAGGGTGGTGGCAAAGGTGGTGGAAGGGGAAGCTCGAACCGCTACGGCAACCGAGGATGGTGGGCCGGAGGTGCTGCCGGACTGGCATACTCCTCCCGACTCGGCGAGCGTGCTGGGCAGCCCGCCCTCACGCTCCCACTGCGTGGCCCGGGTGGCCACAGAGTGGCGCCCGAGGC
The DNA here is from genome assembly GCA_905221615.1 of Symbiodinium sp. CCMP2592. Lineage (NCBI taxonomy): Eukaryota > Dinophyceae > Suessiales > Symbiodiniaceae > Symbiodinium > Symbiodinium sp. CCMP2592. Next base: position 866,442 of record CAJNDT010001480.1, read on the forward strand.
CCCTGCCGTTTCTTCTCGCCCCGCTGTCTCTTCCGGGCCCTCGAACCGTGGTGGGTTCCTTGGGGCCGTGCGCTCGATAGGCGCTGCGGTCTCCAGCTGGGCTCTCTCCAGGAGAGCGCGCAATCGCGCAGCCCACGCCACAACGGGCAACATTGGATGGAAGATGGGTTTGGTGGCCGCTGCGCTGGCGCCTACCCTCTTCACTGTTGAGCGCGGTGCCAGAGAGGTGGCACACGTGAGCCTCACTGCAGTTGCCACTGCGGCGGAGGACCTCATCGAGGAATCCTCTGGTATCCTCGTTCGGGGTGTCCGCGTGGTTGGCTTGACGGCCGTCGTCCTACTGTGGACGTTCGCGGCCGTAGTGCTGTGGTGGGCCGGACGTGTCGCCACTAACCGGCTTATGCACGCCATGAACGGCAACCCTTTTGGGAGTGCTGTTCTGGTGTCGCTTGAGGGCCGAGAGGCTGTCTTTGAGGTCGCGTCCAAGACCAAAGCCGGAGCGCACAGGGTTCTCGTGAAAGTCGGGTCGGGCGCGGACGGCGCAGGCTGCGACTGCAGGGCATTCCTGAACGAGGGACGTTGTGGTCACGTAGAACGCGCTGTTGAAGCTGCGGGGCAACTCGTGGCCATGACAGGCGCGAGCGCTGCCCCAACGCTGCCCGCCGCCCCGGCCGCGACTAGACGCGCCCGTGCGATTCTCGGCGCGCCCGCCCTGGAACAGGGGTGTTTAGCCGGCATGGTTTCGAAAGCAAGGGCGCTTTCGGAAAGAGCGCGGAATGTCGGCAGCCCGTCGGAGGGTTGCCTCGACGGCATTTCCAAGCTCAGAGGCCGCCAAGGGGTGGCCACAGTGTCGGCGCCCCCGACGGAGACTGTTCCGAAGACGCCTGCCAGTGGGGCTACCCGTCCGGGTGCCTCTGCAGTGTCTCCGGCTCCGACAGTTCCCTTGTCGAGCCAGGCGCGGCGCGTCCGGGACTTTCCGCTCCCAGATGGCTTCGAGCGAGCTGGGGTCAAGTTTCTGACCCTTCCCGAGTACCACAGCGTGGTGCAGATGATGCTGGCGGATGCTGGGCAAGGAGACCACGTTTACGTGCGGGCCTACAGCTTCGACAGCAAGCCCTTGGTTGGAGCCCTCGTGTCCTCGCTGGAGCGAGGCGCCCGTGCTCACGTGCTGGCCGACAACTCGCAGACGAGTCGGACCAAGCTCCAGCTGCAGTCCCTCAAGGAGTTAGGGTCAGCTGGGGTTCAGGTCCGTGTCGGCAAGGGCACTTCGGTTAAGGCAGCCTACGCCTCTGAAAACCGAACGGATGTGAGCATCGGTGCGGGCCTCGCGGGCATCCACCATGCAAAGTCGGTGCTCGTGACGAGGCCGAACTCAAGCGTTAGCGCCGTGATTGGCAGCCTAAATTTTAGTGCTAGCTCGCGGGCTAACGCGGAGGTCGGCATCGCTGTCGCCAGTGTGCTGACCTCCGAATTCAGCCAAAAGTGGTTGGATTCGTTCGGCACGGAATGGTCCAAGGCGCTGAAACTCGAGGAGTTCGAAGCGCCTCAGCGGAACCAGCGCGGGCGGGCAAAGCACTCGATTGCCCAGCAGCCCGCCGTGCAGCCCAGTGCGGAGCCGCAGTGACCGTGGACTAGAAGTCGCGGCCTGCCTGCCGCCCTTCTAGCCACCTGTGGCAACCTTCAGTTTTGCGTGCAGCACCTAGCTGCTTCCCGATGGGACGACAGGGTGGCGTATCCGCTCTACAGGTTCTTGACGGCGGTAGCCAGGGAGGCACGGTAGTGCTCCCGAAGCGCGTGGAGTTACGCCGGAGCTTCAGCTGCTTGTCTCACCAGCCCTGTGGCCGCCGTGCGGCGCAGGCTGTGTACAGTTGTAATGTAAAACAAGAGCCTCGTGCCGACCGTGCCGAGAAAAAGCACGGAAGGTGAGCGTCGTGGTGAGTTCGTTTAGGAGGGTAGTGTCTGTAGGTCTGTTTCCACGGCCTCCGGCCGCCCGCTTACCCTAACGGCTCTATCGTGCTCTCGGCTGAGGGGCGAATGTAACTGTACATAGTCTGCGGGCTGGCTGTTGTGCTGTATGCTTTATGCATGCTTCTGTAATTCGTATTCATAACAATTTTGGCTCAAGTGAGCACGGCAGTGTGTCGTTGGTAGCTTCTCGTTGCCGCGACGCAATTGCGCGCAGCCCGTCCTGGGCGGACGTTCGACCTGTCACGGTCGTTGGACTTTCTGCTTGGACGGAAAACGAGGGTGCGTTGCCCCTTTGGGTTTCCGTTCATCACACCTTCTAGGCCCCTTATAGTCACCCTTACAGACCCCTTTAAAGGAGCTCTGTTCTAAATATCAAAGGCCCTTTACTCGTAGTGACGGCCACAAAATCTACCTATAGTCTCCATTGTAGTTCCTTTTCAGGGTTACCTTATAGGATCCTACTTATATAATTGGTTAAACCAAAAAAAGGAACTACAATGGAGACTATAGGTAGGCTAGACACAAACCCTGAGGCCTCAGTTGCACCAAACGTGGGTTACTGTTCCGCAAACCCAGAGCCTGCAAAACCCCTTAATTAAGGAATATACCTTAAATCATAGTAGGATCCATAATATCGTTTAAGGTATATTCCTTGATTAAGGGGTTTTGGAGGCTCTGGGAACCCCAACCGTATCGGGCCTGTGGTTTAGGGCAAAGGATTGAGGGTTTAAGGTATAAGGTTTAGGGTTTGGGGTGGGGTTTAGAGTTTTTTGTTCCGGGGAGGGCAGATCTCGTAGGAGTGGGGTTTAGGGTTTGGGGTTTATGCCCAGAACTCCGCCAGCTGCCCCATAGGCCACTGGGCTTCTCCCCAAAGGCTCCATGTACCCATACAGCATATACTTAGGCCTTTAAGTGCAGATATAGGTACCCCTTTTAAGGCCTAAGTATTACACCATATGGCATGGGCACATGGAGCCTTAGGGCTACGGCTCTACTACGGGCCACTGGGTGGTCTCCTCGGTACCCGTCGACCTCGGCTGCGTCTGCGCAAATGTCTCCGCCTCCAGCTTCTGCTGGAAGCATCATGGACAAGGCATTTATGGAGTCTCAGCCCTTAGGGTTCACATGTTTTAAGCTTTTAGGATACGAAACTAATCTGCGGAGCTCTCAACTTAAAGTCTTGAGGGTGTGGAGTTTAGGGATTTGGGCGCCAGACGTTACGACTGTGGGACTTCGGTGCAGCCAGAACTTGCATCTCGCCCCCGAATTTCGACAGGGCAATGATGACTCTTCTTCTCCGATCGGATCGATGACTGCTCTGGCAGTACGACAGGTAGCAGTATAGGCCCCAATAATTAGAATAGGGTTTTAGGGCCCATTATACTATACTGATTATAGAAGAACCCCCCCAAATTAGTATTGGTAATTATCGAGGCCACTATGATAACCATGCTACCGGCTTGAACAATAGATCTCAATCACCGTATAAAGCCTGCAACCGCTGTGGTGCAAGGGTTCCAAGCTCCCTGAACTCTACTAAGGCCCGACCTGTACTGTAATGCAAAATCCTCTGCCTTCCGTTGCTTTTACTGGGTTGGCCTTTCAACACCCTGAAAAACATTTATATATATTTATATATAGGGTCCCTTATAAACCCAAATAAAGAAAATAACAAATGTCCCAAAATCCAACGTAGTTTAAGCCGAAGCACCTTGTCTAAGCGGCTCCTTCTTCGGGTCGTAGGTACCTGAAATGAAAAGCCGGGGCTCGAGGGTGCAGGCCTGGGGATTCAAGGGTCTGCTATGGTGGTTTGGGTTTCGGGCTTCGGGTTTCGGATTTCTGAGATTTCCTAGAGGTCCACTTACCTCAAGTCCCAAATGGGGTACTGTGAATAATCTTCGGTAATCATCAGAGGGGTTCGACGAAGAGGGACCCAGCTGTGGAGCCTCAGTGGCAGGATGCCGATTCCCGCACGCTCCAAACCATAAAAAAAGCCTCAACCCAAAATGCTAAACCTCTAAACACCAAACAACCCAAACCCAAACCTCAAAACTCCAAAGCTTCAAACCCCAACTCGCCAAGCTAAGTCCGAGCCAAGTCGCGGATGTAGTCCTTGAAGCAGGCCGACAGAAGCTCCTTCAGAGGAGCTTCTATTGATGCCACAAAAGGGTTAGAGTTAGGGAGGTTACTTGGGATGTGAGGCTATATAAGGGTTTGTAAACATGACCCTTGATACGGAACTTATCAGGGGGGAGCTACGCATAACTCCTGCCGACGAGCTCGAGCTGGGCCTGCAAGGAAGATAATTAATAATTAGGACCCCTGCACCTACAGACTTCGTGCGATTCTCAGTGCCATCTCCATCTCATCATCTCCATTTCATCATCATCATCATCATCATCATCAACGCCATCGTTATATACGAGACCTACCATGACGGCTCTACTACCAGGCTTTGCAAGCACGACGTTTTCCAGGGGTTTCGGGTAGCTTCGGGGGATGCAAGACCTGTGCCTGCCAGCCCGAGTCTCAAAATGTCGTAAGGAACGCTTTTGAATCCACACAACATCGCGGCGCGTGCGCAGTTGCTGCTTTTGCTCTTAGATACTCTTCGGGTTATTGCAACTAAGTACTTAGTGTTGTAGCTTCTGTTACATACATCATATATGGTATACATATGTATACTTATTTACATACGTCTATGCTTTGTTTTGGGGGTGTTTGGGTGTTTCGGAAGCTCTGGAGTGCGCCATGCAAGCAGCCACGCAATGGAGCTTTGGCCATCTGGGGTATCAGGACTTGTAAGGGTTGCTCAGGCTGGAGTGATTCAAAATGGTGGGGGTTCTGGGACATGCGGTTGCTTCCTAGCTCTGCTGTAACTACGTGATACGATATCTAGCTTCCAGTGACTACTCCACGTCCTGCTTTTTGGCAAGCATAGCCCAGTGTGAAATGCTGCATCTGATCCCAACGACATCATCATCATCATCATCATCGCCATAACCGTCCTCGCGTAAAGTTTGTAGATTGCTTTGCTTGAGAAGGGAAAGCATTGCAAAGGGTCGTTCCTCAAGATCCAGGAAGGACATCCATCTTCATTAAAGGACCAACCTCTTGGTTTTGAAACTACGGTGAATCACTGCCTATAGTCCCCATTGTAGCTCCTTTTTGGTGTTACCTCAGAGGACCCTAATTTTATAATTGGTTAATCCAAAAAAGGAACGACAATGGAGACTACAGTGTTACAGGTGGGGATGAAGGGCTTAGGATTTAGGGACCGCTCTCCTCCATGTAGAACACCATCACGCGCCGAAGAGTCGCATCTTCGATCTCGTTGACAACATCCACCAGCATCTGTGCAACAGGCTCGGGCCCGAAGCATACCTAAATCCCAATATGGGAGCTTCCGAAAATTAGGGGTACCTTGTTTTGGGGTCCTTGTAATAAGGATCCTACTATTTAGGGTACTATACTAGGGTTCCCTGTTTGCGGGAACTCCCACACATTACACATATGCCTTTGGATCATAAAAGCCGTAAAAATTAAAAACTCCCTGAAGCAAGGGACGCTGAATCAGAACGCCCCAAATCCAAATCCGAAATCCTAAAGTGCTCCGAACTCCTCAAACCCGACTTCCTAAATCCCACAATCCTAAGACGTCCGTAACACATCCAAGAACCGTAAACCTCGAGGAAACGGCTAATGGCAAAAGGACGGGCCTTGCAGCTGTGACCTGGGCTGCAAGTTGCAGGAGGGTGTTATTCTGATTGAAGCTGTTGGAATCAGTTTGAGTTGCTGAGCGTCAGACTGCATTTCTGAGTACCATTCGCGTGAACAGTCTATCTTTATGGCATGTTCTGGGCTTCAGTATCTTGAGCTATCGGGCTTAGGATTCACGAGAGGTTCGTGGTTAATGGTTCCCGGGATGCGGGATGCACAAGATTCGGGAGGTGTGAGGGTTTAGGGCTTCAGGCTCTACAATCTGAATCTATTCACTATTCTGTGATACTGTATTCTAAATGCTTCATATATGATAGATCACATTGCTCTTGTTTCAAACGGTGGCTTTGGTATTGGGCTTAAAGCTTCCGCGCTACATGGTTTCAGGGCAAGCGCCTGCCTGGTCAGGACCCTCTGACACCAAAAAGGCAGCCAAAGAAAAGAACTCCACTTGAGCCTACCCCAAACCCTAAACCACGTAACCTTAGCCCAGGTGACAGAAAACGCCATAAACTACGATGAGCACTCCGAGATACACAATTTCATCCACGAACGCTTGTAACGCTCTTGATGAAGCCAGCTTAGGCCTATCAGACCTTTGAAAACCTGTATAAAGTTTAGTCAGTCGCCTCTTGGGCTAGCCCCTTAGCATCTGGATCTGGGAAAGATGCGATGAGTTCTAGCTAAAGAAACATGGTTGCGCGGGGGGGGGGGGAGGGGCTGGGCTGTTAGAAAGCTTTAAGAGGTTCAAATGGCTTGTATGAAATTCATGCGGCTTTTGTGTAGGGTTTTGCAACCAATTTGCGAGGCCAGCGCTTAGATTTAGGCTCGGTGTTAGGATTTCGGGGCTTTGCGCTAAGGCAGGTAGTGTTTGGAATTTTAGTGTAGGACTTCGAGTTTAAGCGTGGTAATGCCGGGTTAAAGACATAGACCACTCACTGAGGCACGAGCGCAGCCGCTGGATGTCGGGAGTCCTCTGATGACTTCAGCACTTTCGCAGGCTGACACGAAACAGTCAACAAGAGAAGCCCTGTATAATCCTTGCAAATTAAAAATGCTCTGATAGCGTCTTGGACTTCCGCCTCCAGGAATATATATACTCTCATAGTGTCTTGGAATTTCCGCCAAGCCGATACTCCACACCGTAAACCTGCTTATTTAGGGTGTATGGTTAGGTGTCTGAGGATCTTCGGAGCTGCAGAAAGCAACTTAAGCCTTACCCCAAGGGTCCAAAGGACCCAAAAATTAGGTACACGGTTTTAAGATAGCAGTTATGTAGGTTAGGATTTGGGAGAGTATATGATTCTAGGGTCTTGGACCCTTGGGGTTAGGATAGCCGTCTGTGAAAAGTAACGGTATCCCAGCGCCCGAAGCCCTTTTCTATCCAAGCCCTTTGCACACACAGACACCAGACGGATGTTCAACAACCCAAAGGCCCCATAGTAGTTCCTTTTTGGGATTACCTTGTAGGATTCTATAAATGAACCCACTATGGGGCCTCTGGGAAACCCAAGAAGGCTTTACACATACCAAGATGGCCCATCTGATGGCACAAGCTAAGCTGTATGAACTCGCGCAGCGGTCATCATAAAGCCCCTGATTCCCTAACCCACAAGCCGGAAGCCTGATATACCTATAGTCGCCATTGTAGTTCCTTTCTTTTGGCTTAACCAGCTGTATAATTAGGATCCTACAAGGTAACACCAAAAAGGAAGTACAATGGAGACTATAAAGGGAACTCCAGAAAGTTGGAATATGGATTAATGGTAGGATTCCCTTTTATTTACCTTAAAGGGGTTACGATAATGATATTCCAACTTTCTGGCTTCTACTGTAGGTAGATCCCGAATCCCTCAAACCTGGACCCGAAGCCTCGACCTCCGCACCCCGCAAAGCCGTACCGAAAAAAAGAGGCACAGAACACCTCGCAAAACCCAACACACTCTGAAGTCTGACAAGAGCAGCATATAAAGTGCAGGAAACAACCCTAAACCCTAAACCCCTAAACCCTAAAGCCTACCCTGTCAGACTTTTGCAGGAAGCAGGAAATAACGCTAAACCCTAAACCCCTAAACTCTCAAGCCTACAGTACACTGTGAAACTTTTGCAATCCACAGGGCACCTCTCCACGGGATCAGTCAGCGGCGGCTTCAAAGCGAAGATTTCGGCCTTGGCGAGCAAAGAAAGCGTGGACGGAAGGGGGTGTTGAGGGTGCTGTCAGAGTCGTTTTTGAGGCGTTAAGTGAAGGATTCTAGGGGATATGCTTTAACTTTAACCTAGGTTCCTGATTAGTCCCTCTATAATAAGGGCACCTTTTTCCTAATCTTCATCGAGGAAGAGCCGTGGCGTGATTTCCCGGCTCGAAGTCGGTCCATTCGGCAGGCAGCTCTTGCCGGGCCTTGGGTGGCAGCAGCTGATAGTGTTTGTCCTTATACAACAGTCTTCTCGCCTGCCATCCTTGAAGGGGATCTTCTTGACATAAGCGATGACCTCTAGGGCCTCTAGGGGCTTAGCCACGTCCCCGATGACCAGAATGATCCTCAGTTCAGCCGCTCGGTGGCCGCTCGGAAGGCGAGGTCGTCAGCGCAACGATGGGGCCGGTCCAGCGCGTCCGGGTACTCATCCCAGCTCGCCAGAGGGTTTGACACCTTCCACTTGCTCCAGGGTACTACCCGGAACTTTAGGTGTTGGGATCCTTTGTAGGAGGGTCCAAGTAATTACCTCAAAATCATATACTCTCCCAGATCATAAACCTACAGAACTACTACCCTAAAAAAGAGTACCTAATTATTGGGTCCTTTGGACCCTTGGGGTTTTAGGGCTCCTTGTTATATTATAAAAAGGCTTACAAGAAACTACGGATCCGACTCTTTTGGGGTCTCTACTTGGGCGTTCCATCTTCCGAGACTCCCAGCCCCCCAGGATTTGAGAATATCCGAAAATTAGGGGTACCTTTTTCGGGGGGGGGGGGTCTTTACTATAAGGATCCTACTATTTCGGGATTCCCATTTCGAAAATTAAAATGTGAAGCCGCTTGTAGAAAGCCTTGTATTATAGGAGGACTTGAAGTAAGCCTCGTGGTAACCCTAAAGGAACCCTCATGGTAGCCTTAGAGCGGCACTTATGGTAACATGAAAGTGACCATTGTGGTGGCCTTAAAATTAACCCCTCACGGTAATACCTTTAAGCGCGACCCTTATGGTGACCCTTATGGTAACACCCACATGGCACAACTGAGTACCAGACCCAGGCCTTCTGCACAGGAGCCTGACGAGCAATCTCTATAATTAATCAGTGGGGTCAGGGTTTAGGTGTTCAGGGTTTAGGGGTTTAGGGCTTAGGGTTCTGTGGTTGCTGCTGCGAAATATATTCTAGGATGGCGGCACCGGTTATGAAGATGACCATGGTGATGGTAAGGCACTCATGATATGAGTTTTCATGCTGTTGGGGATAGCGTTGTCGCTGCTTTCGTCAGCCCATTCCTCGATGGCATCTTGTCATAATGCTCCTAGTCCAAACTGCGCAGTAGTGATGTTTCCTTTCAAGTTGTGCGTAGCTGATGTCCATGTCGTGCTGCCAAGCTCTTCCATGCAAACCCCAGCATGAAGCGAGAGGAATTGAGCAACAATTCATAACCCTGTGATGTCCCTGACCACGCCTTGTATATTGCTATTTTTCCTCGTGCTCATTATCACAATGAACATTACTGGCGGCGGTGTTGCCGTTGGCAGTGCTGGCGGCTGTAAACCTCAAACGTAAACTTGTAAACCCTTACCTTCAAGCCCGAACCCAACCGGTCGAGCTTCTCGGCACCCCCACCATCCAGCTCTTTAAATGATGCTTCTGGCTCAGTCTTGGAGTCAACAAAGCGTTTTACAAGAAGCGTGTTACGATTTGGCTGGGATCTTCAGGTTGTCGTTTATTCGGGATAATGTGAAGTCGATTGCATGTGTTCTGACGATCTATATAGTTTGTACTCGCCCACAAGGGCTATCCGGCCCATGATGGTCCAACAGAGCAAGGGCTCACGATTTACTACCGAAGTTCATTTCCAATCGGCACGAGAACCCTCACCAAAAGAACAACGAAGGGTGAAAGGTGCAGACGCCCTTTCTCCAGAACCTACGACTTACCCGGATTCAAGTACCGCTAGGACACGTGGAGCCTATAAACCCTATAGTAACTTTAGACATCTTGTAAAACACTTACAAGCCCCTGAAGCTACCTGCGGGGGTGCCAACCCCACTCAAACACACATGGCTAAGATGCGCACCCTCTCTGGTGACTTGCTGCACCTTGCGGTGGCTGTAAACTACAGTTGATACTGGCGCTTTGGGCTCAGCTTTGCAGTTTACGGTGTATGGTCGAGGATTCTAGATTCAATCTCTGCGGACTCACGGTATATTCGTTAACAGACGGACATGCTCAAGCAATACCTCAAAGCCTGAACGACGCAAGACATTGCGGGTTTCTGTTGACAGAGAAGGCACCACACGGCCATTGATGTGGGCATCAATAACCCTAAACCTCACCTCGAAACCCGAGCTTGTGGGAAGGCTGAACATCCCAAGTGCAACCACCGCTTCAACACTTCGCAGATGAGCTTTAACATGATGATTACATGCGACCCTGGACCCAAGCCGCAAACCCTGTACTGCAACTGTTTACCCAGAGGGTCCATATATACTACCATGATGGAGTTAGGTCCCAAAAGACCATCCCTGTTATGGTTTTGGGGACCTAATTCCACAATGGCAGTGTTTATTTTATGGACCCTCTGGGTTAACAAATGTAACCATGGCAGTGAGCAGATATGATAATGACAAATTCGCCAGAGCTCGAATAGACAAAAGACGACTCTACGTACTAAATACTACTCCCCTTGAAGCCTCCTTGAATTTGCTAGTTTAGGGGCATTAATAATTAGAATAGGGTTTCGGGGTTATATCAAGGAACCGTCAAAATGGTACAGGTAATTTCTGAGGCCCCTTTATTGAACATGTGTCTTCTAGGACAATGTGGGTGGATCCCGCGGGGTCCACTTGAAGATCTAAGCGATGGCTTGGCATTGGGGTTTGGGGGGATTGAGGATTCAGGAGTCGGAGTTCGAGCTTTAGTTATGTTTTTAAGGGTTTAGAAGCTTCAGTATTCAGTGTCCAGGGTTACCCCTCTCTCCGTGCCGGCCGCTGGCATCATTCAGGAATACCATACGTCTGATCAGAACTGTCGCTGAACAGCACTGAGACTCTTCACCCGCCCCCGATGCTACCTCAGAACCCTCCTGTAATCCCCATCTACAAAGACCATAGCCGAGACCACATAAACCCCAGTAAAAGAACCTAAACCCTTGAAGCCCCGGGTAACCCTAAACCCTAAACCCCTAAACCCTTAAACCCTAAAACCTTGAAGCCCCAGGTACCTAAACTCTAAACCCCTAGACCCTTAAACCCCAAACCCTTGAAGCCCCGGTACCTAAACCCTAAACCCCTTCGAGAGTAGGTGGTTTGCTCCGGTCGCCTGTTCACGGGCAATGTCGAAGAAGCCGGAGACCTTTGTCATGTGGTTCTGTAGTATACCATGGTCCATTATGGTACACTATAAAATACTATGATATACTACAATCAAGATACCAGAATATACTAGAACACTACTAGAATGCTACAGTAAGACTACGAGAATCTACGATGTGAGAAAATTGTAGCAGGCTCGGGTTGAGGATACCCAGCCTCGAGAAATCCGGATCCCAGATAACTACGTATTAGTCTTAAGGTAAGAGCCAGAAAGTTGGAATATGATTATCCTAACCCTTCTATGGTAAATTATAGGGTATCCTACCAAGAAACCATATTCCAACTTTCTGGAGTTCCCTGTATTACGATTGTTATTGTGACTACTGCTACAACTGTTACTATCTACTTCTTAGTCTGATTACGATTGTTATTGTTGCAGTCACTACTATTGACTAATTGTTACAACTGTTACTATTATGGTTATTATTGTCATTATTGTTGGTATGGCGGTACTCTTTGAATTTTCCAGTGTAGAGACAACCAAACGCACGGCCCCAAACCGCTGAGATCCCGATGCAGACATTGCGAACCTCAACATTCATAAACGGCAAAGCCCAAAACCTTAGTGGAGGATCTTGAACCACACTGATTCGCAGCAGTGCTATCACCACGTGCCTGAAGGTCAACCGGCTGGCTGCGGGTTTGGAGTCTAGGCTTGAAAAATACTAGCCCTTAAAAGCCTCTGTAAAAGGACACCTTTGAAGGCACCCTATTGTAATTCTTAAGGCCCCTTTCTGTACCAATTTCTGCAAGAGCTTGTATCGAGACTCCCCCTGGAAGAGTAGTCGACTTTGGTACTGTAGAGTCAGCAGAAACACCGATGTGCTCCGAAGCCCAAGCGTTCAAACACAATGCATTTGGAAGCCACATGACACGCAAACTACAGACAGGCTGAGAAAGAGGGAGAGAGAGAGAGAGAGAGAGAGAGAGAGAGACAGAGAGGGAGAGAGAGAGAGAGAGAGATGGACAGAGACATAGATAGAGAGACGAGCGAGAGAGAGAGAGAGAGAGAGAGAGAGATATAGAGAGAGAGAGAGAGAGAGAGAGAGAGAGAGAGAGCAAGTCGGAGTCGCAGAGACAGGCAGGCAGGCAGGCAGACGGACAGACAGACACAGAGGGGGAGAGACAGAGAGAGAGAGAGAGAAGGAGAGACAGAGGGACGGAGAGATAGACAGAGAGAGAGAGACAGATAGAGCGAGAGAGAGAGAGAGACACGCAGGCAGGCAGGCAGGCAGACGGACAGACGGACAGACGGACAGACACAGAGGGAGAGACAGAGAGACAGAGAGAGAGTGAGAGAGAGAGAGAGAGAGAGACAGAGAGTCAGACAGAGAGAGAGAGAGAGAGAGAGAGAGAGAGAGAGAGAGAGAGAGAGAGAGAGAGAGAGAGAGAGAGAGAGAGAGAGAGAGAGAGAGAGAGAGAGCAAGTCGGAGTCGGAGAGACAGGCAGGCAAGCAGGCAGACGGACAGACGGACAGACGGACAGACGGACACAGAGGGGGAGAGACAGAGAGAGAGAGAGAGAGAGAAGGAGAGACAGAGGGACGGAGAGATAGACAGAGAGAGAGAGAGAGAGACAGATAGAGCGAGAGAGAGAGAGAGAGAGAGAGACAGGCAGGCAGGCAGGCAGACGGACAGACGGACAGACGGACAGGACAGACACAGAGGGAGAGACAGAGAGAGAGAGAGAGAGCGAAAGAGAGAGAGAGAGAGAGAGAGAGCCAGAGGGAGCGGCAGAGAGGGAGCGGGATGCGGAGAGAGAAAGAGAGAGAGAGAGAGCGAGAGAGAGAGAAGGGAGCGCGCGAGAGTGAGCGAGCGAGGGAGACAAAGAGAGAGCGGGAGGGGAAAGCGAGAGGAAAGAAGACGAACCCAACAATCAAACTGGCAGGAACAATTTGAGGGGACGACGCGAAGCGTGTCCCGCCTGTCTGATCCACAAACTGCTCGCTGGTGTAATTACTTGAATTTCATTACGGCTACGTTCACTGTTCAACATCCCTATAATGAATCACCTTGTAACTTGTAATGCGGAGGATCACACTTGCCATTGTAGTGATATCAAAGGGAAAACTCCGTGCTGATGACCCCAACGAAGACCATCATCCAGAACCTCGTCTGAAGTTTTCCTAGATTGATGGCAGATTGCCTCCCTTCTCTGCAGGCACCACTAAGCCTTAAATCCCTAAACCCTAGCATGGGTCGTTGTTTTGATTCGTGCAGATTGGAGTTTTCAATCGATCTCCTGATTAGGCATTGCCAATAACTTGAAGGTGTGATTGAGCATATCCCTATGCAGTCGCAGCCGAATTTTGCGTGGAGCTGCACCCAAAGAACCCACCTACTTCAATTCTGGATGTCGACCACACGCATCGACTTAAACCGTTTCGGCTCACCCCTGTTTTTGGTGCAGAGCACCTCCACTTCCAGACGCCTTAGATTGTGTTGCGGTCGGCACAGAACGAGTGTAGTCGGAAGCAAATAAACCCTCGAGCCCGCCGATACGAAGGCAGAGCATAACGTTTCAAAACACCTAAGTTCGCTCTCTCTCTCTCTCTCTCTCTTTCTATCTCCCTCTCTCTCTATCTCTCTTTATCTACTATTGTATCTATCTTCTCTTTTTTATCAATCTATATTTGTTTTGATACGCAAACAGGCCCCAAAGTCCTACATTAGGGATGTGGTTTCCCACCAGAACTGGCAGGCACGTGAATCCTGCAGGGATGGATACGGCATTTTGAGCTCCCCAAACCCCATTTCGGGGCAAGGGGCCAAAAGGTATCAGGCATCAGCCCCTTACGGTCTTGAGGGATTAGGTGATTAGGGCTTCGGGTGGTAGGGTTTAAGGCTGTAGGGTTTAGGGAGGGTTCAGAATCCAAGGATGGCGGTGTCTAGGGTTCGGAGTTCAGGATAGTTCAGGTTTCAGGGTTACCGGGTTCGGGGCGACCTGGCCTCCTCTACTTAGAGGATCATGGGACTTTGGTAACTAGGCTTATAAGCAAGGTAACTGTAGTTATAACTTAAAACTACTTGGTTATAACCCCAACTATGTAAGGTACTTATATTCTTACTAAGTCCTGTGATCCTCCTCTATGCCATGGCTTCTAAGAGCCGCCCCATGTGGCCTCTCAGCGTGCTGCCCCAGGGGACGGAGGATCCCCTGCGAGTTTTGTTCGACTTCAAGCGGTTGGGCAAGTTCTGTTTCTCCGGATCAGGTTTTGGGAAGTTTGCGGTTTCGGAAAGTCTAGGGCTCAGCTTGAGGAAGTTCGTATTCTTGCAGGGTTTATGAGGAAGTTCCATCGGCCCGGCTCTAGATAGAGGAGGGCCTTCCACTATCTTGTCGACTTGGCCTTGCATCTTCGGTGATCTTTACTTAAAGGATCATGGGACTTAGTAAGTATTAAATATGTATGTACCTTAATTGGGGTGCCGCAGTGTTCCCTACACACTCAGCTCTGGACCCTTAAACCTGCACTCCAGGTCTCAACCCGGAAACCCTCACCCTAGAGACTAAGCCCTCAACTCTGAAACCTATACACTCTAAACCCCAAACTGCAAACATCACAACCTTGAATCTAAACCCTAAGTGATGGTCTATGTCTTTGGTATGGCTTCCTGTAGGATCATGGGACGTGGTAAGTAAGGTTCTAAGTACCTTAGTTGGGGTTATAAGCAGTTATAAGTATAGTTACCTTACTTATGACCTTCGTTACTAAGTCCCATGATGCTCTAAGTTCGGTGCAGGCCTTCTGGGGCGGAGCGGGTTTGTTTAGGGTTTACGTCGTACGTGGAGTTTGGGGCTGTGCCTTATAAACCCTTCTCAGCCCTAAAGCCCCAAACCCGAAACTGAACTCTACCTGAACCCCAAAAGGATGTTGAATAACAGCCCTTTATAGGTGTTGGGATAATGCTAGGCCATTATTTTACTTACTGTTGGGCTGTTGGGGGGGGGTTAAGTAAACCGGACTCCCCCGTAGAAGAATCAATCCGCAAACTCCCCAAACACCCAAAACGGAGTTCGACCAAGGCGCGCATCACGCTGCGTCCTTGCGGTCTGCGGGCGTCCTTCAAATCAGACGGATACCCGTTGAACACACTACCCCTGAAGCGTCACATTCCTTGAGTAAGGGCTGTTAGGCTCTCTGGGTGCATTCGAGGTGTACGGCCCGGGGTGGTCTTAGGGCGTGGGATTATGGGTTGAGGGTTTAGTGCAAGTTTAGGGCTTCAGAACTCATAGCATCCAGGCTTAGGTGTAGGGACAAATGGATATATGGCATACTGGGTTTAAGCGACCCTTTGTCGTTGGGCATCTTAGTCCCCTGAATCCCATGCCCTCCCGTAGCTTCCGTAACCCTGTAAAGGCCCAAAGCCCCACTCCCGGTAAGCACAAACCCTAAGCCCTCAAACCATAAACCCCACACCATAAACCCCAAGCCCCAACTACAAAAAAACCCAATCTAAACGGCAAAAGCTTAAACAAGTCTCGACCTCGAACTCAAAAGCCAGAGTCAAAGCCTCCAAAGAGGTCCCGACACCCTCGAAAGCTTGGTGTTTCAAACTCGACGCATGAAACCTCAGAGATTCAGCAGCTTTGGGAGGAGTTGGGGTCTGAGATTATAAGGTTCAACCCTGTGACTTTTCATGGAAGGTTCTCCTTAGGGAATCTGGTTTGGGTTTAGGGTTTGGTGATTTTTCATGGAAGCTTCTCCTCCACCGGAGACTGCAACAGCGCCCACTTGTCCCGCACGACGCTGCACGCCTTGAGAGCTCCCCTCTACGTGCCAGCTTCAGACAAGAAAGGGATCCCAATCCCTAAACCCTACCCCATGAAAGTCATCGTAACAAGGGCTCGAGCAGTCGGGATCCTACAGGGTTCCTGTAGCCACATATGTATGTACTTTGGCCACCCGTTGTGATCTATATAATGTCAACTCCATATGAAAACTGGTCTTCGGGCTATGGGCTTTAAGGCCTAGTTCTTCAATATACAGTACAACTTGAGTCCCCAACCTTAGGACAACACAGCGAAATCTCCGCTAGAGTCTCCTGAACCTTCCGGCGGGAGCTGCACCAAACTAAAAAAACGTCATCATAATAATCATCGTCCTCGTCAACAGAACAATTCTGAGAAGCGTGCTGCCAAGAGCAAAGACACACACACGCAACCCTAAATCCGAAAATACTAAACCCTAAGTCCGAAAATCCTATGAACCCTTAACCCGAAAACCCTAAACCCCTCAAGCCGAAGCCCTGTTTGTTGGTAGCTTCGGCCCAGGGTCCTAACACAAAAAAGGGGAAGTTTCCACAAATTGGGGGGGGGGGGTACTTGTGATAAAGATCCTACCATTTTGGGTACCTGGTTAGGGTCCCCTATTTTCGGAAACTCCCATATGGCTATCGAGCTCGCCGGCCTAAGTTGAAGATGAGGCAGGGCAGGGCCATAGGGTTCTACCCCAAGGGTCTAAGTACCTAATAATCATATACTCTCCGAAATCCTAACCTACATAACTACTATACTAAAACCGACTACCTAATTTATTGGGTCCTTTGGACCCTTAGGGCTACTAGGCCCCAATGGTTAATGACTACCTCAGCTGCAAGGAAACTCCTGGGATTCCGCACCCAGAGCTTCTGACCGGGGTACATCCGCCGAGGCTGGTCGCCTCTTGACAAACCCAAAGGGTCCTAGGTACTGTTATGGAGAATACCTATAGTCTCCATTGTAGTTCCTTGTTTTGGGTAACCTGTTTTATGGTTAGGACCCTATAAGAGAGATTTTTGATAACCAAAAAAAGGAACTACAATGGAGACTATAGGTACTTCCACAAACCATAATAGTAATTCCTAATATAGAAACCCCACATTCTCCTATACAGCTACTTTGGACCCTTTTGGAAAAAGAGCAAAGATTGGATTCACTTCTCCAGGAATACAAACTTGCTCGCGACGGAACTCTAGTGATGTTTCTGTTGAAGAAGTGACGAGTGTGATAAGATGTCGTAAGGCTCTGCGGAAGTACAGGTTTGGGGTTTGGGATTTCGGGAAATGGGGCTTGGAGTTCAGATTGTGCGGTTAAGGGTTGGGGATTCAGGGTTTCTGGTCTTCCCTTAACAAACAGCTAAGTACAACATGGGTTGGTATGTGGAAGTATTTGGCATGAATAGTAACCGACTCCAGGAAACCCTCTGAATCTGGCTTCGTACGATGCCATCCCTGCGCCATCACTCACTCTATAGGCAACTCAGCTGCCAAGGCTTTTGGAATGCTCTGCATGGGCCTCAGGCAAGATTTGTGAGGCTCCCCGTATGCCCTAAACCACTAAACCCCTCCCTAGTATTTCGCAGGATTAAGCCAGCGAGGGGCTTCCCCGGAAGGATCTACCCGGTGTAAGAGCATCGAGCTTACTGCTATACCTGGGCCGGTTTACTTAGCGTAGCACTTCGGCGTATAGCATTGTAACTCTGACGGGAAACCGCTGAAAACTGATACAACCCGTATAGCACCCTGAGCAAGTCTAAACAACGTAGTAATACCCTATGCAATCCTGACACAACTGTGTGACGCACGAAGAACTCTACTGCATAACCCCGCTGCCGAGCCTTGGAATGGTCTGATAGAATCTGATAGAATGCCATAAGCAACCCTATTAAGCTAAACCCCTTCGTTGCTGCCTGGTGATGGTGGGCGGTGGAGGTGTCACCGAACGCAACCCCGACACCTCGCTGATGCGCAGCCGCTACTAATGCGAGATTCCTAGTAGGGTTCCAAGATTCTGCAGGGCTTGTGCTTACAGGTTTTAGGGTGTCGCAAGCCTTTCGTAGGGTTTGATAAAATTTGCTATAAGCATCCCTATGATTCCCTACGGGAATTCACGGGTTTCAAAACGGCTTTTCATGTTGTCGCTGTTGTTGCTGCTGCTGTGCTGCTGCTGCTGCTGCTGCTGCTGCTGCTGCTGCTGCTGCTGCTGCTGCCGCTGCTGCTGCTGCTGGCGCCGATGCTGGTGCTGTTGCTATTGCTGCTGCTGCTGCTGGTGGTGGTGGTGTTGTTGTTGTCGTTGTTGCTGCTGTTACTGAGGTAACTGCAGTTGTTGATTTCGAAGTAACTGCCGTTGCCGGTGCCTTTGCTTTTCCCACGCCGTTGCCGTTGTTGCTGCTTCAGTTGTTCTTGTTGATGTCGTCTGGACGACCTGTTGCGTGCTTGTCCTTGTGGTCAGCACCCAGCTCAAACTGCTGATGCCCACAGAAAAGTCCAGAACACTGAACCCGAAGGTGATGCAATATCCGGAAAGCGAAGGCTCTCAAAACATCGCATCACTAAGCCCAAAAGCCAATGGTGGGCCTAGGGCTTCGAGACCAAATGTCCAAACCCTATAATCTAGACCCTGAATTCGAAGCAAACCCACCCAAGGCCGCGGCGTTCTCCAGGACCGGCAAAGGGGTCGTTGCAGGGAGCGCCGCCGCCGGGAAAGCGTCTCCATCTGAGAGTTTTTAATCACAGAGGGTCCATAAACTTTGCCATAAACACTGCCATTGTGGAATTAGGTCCCCAAAACCATAAGAGGGATGGTCTTTTGGGACCTAATTCCATAATGGCAGTATATATGGACCCTCTGGGAATTCAGAAAAACCGTAAACCCTATCACCGAACCCTCCAGAGTAGGACCGTTACTTCCGTAAGGACCCATGAGAATGAAGGGCAAGCCCTGAATAGTAGGATCTTACAAGGAACCATAGAACTACCTCTATTGATATGGGTGGTTGTCAAAATTTTTGTTCCTTTTGGGTCCCTATTTTAATACCATAACTTTGACAACTATCCATATACTGATGTCCCTACATCAAGTTGCACAGGGGTTCTAAAGTGATCAAACTTTAGATTGCACAACGAGCATAAGTGTAGGGGATATAGGGGGGTATGAGTAGCACATTTTAAACCGCTACATCGTGGTGGTACAGGGGTGCTGCAACGTATCAACCTTTAAACCATACGATGAGGATGTACAGCGTTGCTATCTTCTCAGGTATCTGTAGAATACGCTATGACTGCGCATGAACAGGTGGTCGTTGAAACTTAGGGTTATGAGGTTGATTGTTGAAATCAACGGCTCGCATGTTTCATGACGCCAAAGGTAGCCGAGGCGTTGCAGAACCAAATTTGCCTGGCGAAGGTCATCAGCTTTTGCATGCGATGCAGGATATAACGCCGCTCATCATACGGACCCGAAAGCATCCCAGCCAAGTAAACATGGGAGCCATCAACGAGCTGCATACTGCTTCAAGCAGTGATCCAAGCATCTGAATATCCCTGAACCCTAAATTCAACCCCCAAAACATCCTAAAATCCTAACCCCCAATGCCGAAGTCCTGAAGCCATAAGTCCTGAGGCTACGGCAGGTACGGCAGGCAGAAACCATTTGGGCCACTTGCGAGACGCGCGGGTTGCGAGGGCTAATGGCCTCCACACATTCAGGGTCGTGCGGAGGTTGTTGAAAGGTTGCTGGTTCAAGGGGTTTACGGTTTGGAGTGAAGCATTCAAGTGGTTTCTGGTTCAGGGGTCTTAGAGTTTTGAAAGTGTCATGTGTTTTTTTGACAAAGCTTATGGTCTTGAGTCTTGGGAGTATGTAGGGTTGGTGTTCCAGAGTCGTCCCCCCCTACCCCCTCCTTGAGACTTAAGGGCACGCAATACAGGACTTCGATCTGAGAGCACTAAACCATGAACCAAAGCCACCCCATATTACACCCGAAACCCTCCGCGCTACCGCAAACTCCTAAACCTTAACAAGCACCTTCCTGCAGTTCTACTCAAAGGTCAAAGGGCTCCGATCATGTTCTGGAACATCTTCGACAGTTTCGCAACGAATGCAGAGGCCACAAGCCGTGCATAAGCAGAGCGGCATCCTACGGTAACAAGCGTGAGTCCACCCTAGGCTACTCCGGCGCCTGGGCACCCTCAAGGCTTTGTGGGACTTATAGGAGTACCTCAAATGCTGCAAAAGTTTTGACCAAGAGCCAGAAATAGCCATAGTATTCTCGACTCTTCGTCACCAAGTTTATGACGACGCTTAGTGTTCTTTGCTCATGGTTGCATGTTGCTTTTCTCATGCTTCCTCATCTCAGTATTTCACTGCAATTAGTTTCTTGGTACCACAGCATAAACTTGAACCTTCACGAACTGCCAATTTCAGGATTACCTCTCTCGCTCATGTCTGATTCCTATCGTATGTTAAGCCCATGCAGGCATCAGAAGCCCCTGCCAAGAAATGTGGGCGGAGGGAGGGGTCAGAATACATGACATGGCAATACTGTCGCAATACAATCGGTTTTTGGTCCGTTTGTTTAGTTATAGTGATTATAGTGTTAACCATGACATACCATATCCAGGCCACAACATGCAAGAACCGTCGGCACCTGCTCTGGCGCAAAGGTCGTTGGCTCCGTAACGACCACTGCCTGTATCTGTGCAAGTCGAAACGACGATGGTTCCAGAGTTTTGAGCCGACCGGTCCTTTATATCACAAACTCTATAACCCTGAACCCTAAACCGCACCATCATAAGCTCTATACACTACACTCTGCTATGTGTGACGGTGTTCCTTGCTCGCTGCCAAGGCCGCCCTGCTAAGCCTTGCAGACTGTGTGGCCCCGAGTTGGCTAAGTTAGGTTGGGAGGCTTCCAGACTTGGAGCCTTGATGTGCTGGCACGGTTACAGTATGTGTAGGATTCGCACATATCGGGTGTGGATATATATATATAGATTAAGAAGCATCTGTAGTTGTGTATATATATATATTCATATTATAAACATTTATCTATGCCATTTGTTCATGTATACTGATGATGCATGAGTGTATCACAATGTGCCTGGGCAACAGCACCGTTGGGTTGTGTCCTCGTGCGTGAGACTCCTGTCACCTTGCTGCAACCCCCGCCCAGAAAAGCCCGAAGCACAACCCCACGACTGACCAGCAATCCCTGAATTTCCGTCAGAGTTCCCATGCCCCTTCCCATGCCCCAATTCTACCCCGCAACATCCTAATTCCCTCCACCTGGCCCATCGTCCGCATCGCGTCGGTCATGATCGGCACGGGAGCGGATGATAGCCGCCTCGTGGGTCTTGTGAGATGATGCAAGCTCAATCTGTCGTTCGTTGGCTTGGGCTGACGAGCCTCCTTCCTAAGGAACGCGGTCTGGTGCTGGGGGGGGGGGGGCTCTCGTCCTTGCTTGAAACCAATGCACATGTAGATTCCTGTGATAAGAAACCGAACGCGAACTATATATGGACACCTGAACATTACACCCAACCCTTCAACCCTATGACCTATGACCCTTCCCCCGACTCAAAGCGTAAACGCTCAACCCAAGCCTCAAACCCCAAACCCTGACCCCAAGTTACCCCCAAACGCAAAAACCGAGACGGCCAAACAAAGAAGCCGAGACCACAACACGCACCCCGTCCCCCCCCACCCCTCAAAGGAACAGAGCTCACGACTTCACTGGGCAACCCTACAGCGGAGCTGGCGGAGTGGCCGGAGGCGTAAGGTTCAAGCGGACCCCCGGCGGCAGAGTCCTGGCTTCGGGTTAACAAGCACTGAAAACCCGCCTGGGTGTCGGTTTCGGGGGTTAGGGTGCATGTAAGCCTTTGCAGTCAACAGCCGGCTTGTTATGGCTAGATATCTTATGCTTGGTCTTAGGGCTCAGAGATTCGATTTTGGATTTACATAGGTAGTTCTCTAAATCAGGATCCCATTTTTAGTCCCGAAACAGTGCGGTACCCTGGTATAGGGAACCCTAAAAGGGACTATTTAGAGAACTACGTGCATGGTGTCGGGGCTTTGGGTAGCACGAGAGCTGTAGTGAGGTTTAGGAGATTACTTAGAGGATCATGGGACTTAGTAACTAGGAGTACAAGTTAACAAGTAATTACTTATAACCCAATGAAGGTGCCTATAGCCCAGTAATATTTTCCTTTTTGATCGTAAGGATCCCTTTAAGGATCCCTTTGAGGATACCTTTAAGGAACCCTTTAAGGAACCTTTTGCTAACTAAGTCCCATGATCCTCCAAGTAGGGTTGCAAGATGAAGAGAATCCCCGGATCTAGTGCTCAGGTCAATAGTATCAAAGGGGAAAAGGAGGGACCCTTAATGGGGACCCCTACCCTAGAATGGGCTATATAATGGGTATACAATAGCTATATTTTAAGGGTATATACCTAAGGGTCCTTAATAAGGGTCCCTCCTTTTACCCTTAGATAGTATTTCGGGCTTTTAGGGCTTAGGGTTTAGGGGTTTGGGGCTGGGTCCGCAGCGCACCGGGATGGCGCCTGGTGATATTAGCATCTTTGGCCTGGGTGACCGAAGCCCAGCAGGGAAGTTTAGGATTTAGGGATTTGGGTTTAGGGCTTTTGGGCTTAGGGCTTTTGGGCTTAGGGCATTTAGGGTTTAGGGCTTTTGGGCTTAGGGCTTTTGGGCTTAGGGCTTTTGGGCTTAGGGCATTTAGGGTTTAGGGCTTCGGGTTTAGGGCTTAAGTTGGCGAGTTTGTGGGCGCTCCCACACCTCCCGCTCAACTATTCACGGGCCCTGCTTACATGTAGTGTGGAACCCTAAAAGAGATGACCCCTAAAAGCCCGAAATACTATCTAAGGGTAAAAGGAGGGACCCTTAATGAGGACCCCTAGGTATATACCCTTAATATAGCTATTATATACCCATTATATAGCTCTGACGGCCTCAGTTTTCGGATTCTAAGTCTAATCACGGGCCGACGGTTCCTGGGGAGCTGGGGTTTAGATCATGGTAGGCTTGATGATATATCCTGGGGGGGTTCCTTTAAAGGGATCTATAAGGGTACCTTTAAGGGGCTCCTTTAAGGGATCTATAGGGTTTTAGGGTTTAGGGATATAAATCCTGCATTACCCATAATAAGGAATGTACCGTAATTCTCATAGTTTAGGGTCCTTCAGGTAATGCAGGATTTATATCATCAACCGTATCAATCCTCGTGGCGTTTGATTTAACGCATGTGCCTCGTCGTCGTAGTGGCAGTAATACTACTCGTAGCAATACCAATAAGAATAAGAGTAAGAGCGACATTTATAAAACATGATAATAACAATAATTAGTGATAATATAGCAACAGTATTGATTATAAGAGTAAGGACAAAAGCAACTACCGTAGGGGTCCTTAATCCGTCTTCAAGTCAAATTATCTGCCATATGAGTGCACGTTCTGAGGGCTTCCTTAGGATGGACGTCTAAGTCACAGAGAAGCGACAAGGGTGGCAGCGAGGCAAAGTGATCGGTGTCGTCGTCATCTGGCCGGTGTGCGTCGGCTTCAACAAAGAATGCAGGTGGAGCTTCAGGGTTTGTGTTCGACCCCCCTCCACCCCCCCTAAAGCAGTAAACTAAAGCTCTATGCCATGCATGATGACTACGGAACTGCTTAAGCAGTAAGGGTGGAGGATTGTAGGCTGAGCCCGATACGATACTATAGAGTTGGCAACATTAGCAACGTACGAATCAATATGGAGACTGTAGTAATCAGCAGGAGACAGTAGTAAGCAGCATCGTACTAAGCATAGCCAAGCATCGTCCAGAGTCTTGGTAGCCCCAAGCGGCTTTGATGCACGCGTCATTTTCGTCTTCATTCTTTCGCAATCATGTCTAGGATCTCATGTTGACAAAGAGTGGTCAGTTTGTATGGAGGCTGCTGACCATGTGTTTGCGACTATCGGTCATCAGTAGCGGGCAGCGGAGCTATCATTCCGATACGGCACGACAATATTTCATGTAACCCAGTGCGAACCAAAAGTTTGAAGGCCCTGTTCAGTCTCATACTCAAAGGGTCCGAGGTACTGTTCTGGGGAATACTTCCCCAAACCATCATTGTAATTCCTAATATGGAAACCCGACAGTCTACTATACTGGTACTTTGGACCCTTTGGGGA
Source organism: Symbiodinium sp. CCMP2592 (assembly GCA_905221615.1). Taxonomy (NCBI): domain Eukaryota; class Dinophyceae; order Suessiales; family Symbiodiniaceae; genus Symbiodinium; species Symbiodinium sp. CCMP2592. The sequence goes on from CAJNDT010001480.1 coordinate 890,639, forward strand.
TATAGATCCTGCATTACCCATAATAAGGAATATAAATATACCGTATCTAGGATACCCAGTAACCTAAGAGTATTGGGTAACTTTATAAGGAACCCAGGACTACAAAAAGGGAATAAGGGTACTACTGGGCATCCTAGGTATTCTTCCTTGCTGGACCTCTGGGCCTCCCAAGTTCTCGGCACCCATGGGTTTTGTCAGATTCAGGTGATACTTCGCTCGGTGGCAACAGGAATCAGGAACGTGTAGTACCCCTATAAGTCCCTTAAAGGGACCCCTTAGACTAGGGCCCCAAAAAAGCACATATAAGCAAAAATGCGGATAGGAATATCCCATATAACCCCCTTTTATGATGAAGCCCAATAAGGTCCCCAATTCTTGAAGCCGGACACGCAGGCTTAAGCTTCCCGAACCAACTGACCGGATCTGCACGGGTATCTGGGCTCTTCTTACAAGGGGCCCGAAAGTATCTATGGACCCTTTTTCAAGGCCTTTTGTCTATATTCCATACTTAGAGGATCATGGGACTTAGCAACTTTGGTTATAAGCCAGGTAACTATACTTATAACCCCAATTAAGGTACCTATAACCTCACTTTCTAAGTCCCATGATCCTTTATGATTAAGTAGAACCTATGGGTTCGGGGACTCCGCACCAGGATACAATCAGTGCACCGAGTCGTGGATAGGCGCTCCTCCCCAACAACCATAACAAACGGACCTCTTCCCTCTTGGGCTTAGGGTTTCGGTGGGTTCAAGGTTTTGGCTGTTAAGGGGGGGGGGGGGTTCTGGGGCTCATGGTTCAGGTTTAGGGGTTCAGGGCTTGAGGGTTAAGGGATCTATGCTTTCGGGCTGCAGGGTTTAAGGTCCACGTTGAGGGGTGCAGGGTTTAAGGTCCAGAGTTTGAGGCATAGGAGGCAAAATCTAGGGGCCTTAATACTTTGTACCAATTATCATCAGGAACCCCCAAAATAGTATTGGTAAATTATTCAGGCCCCTATACCATAGAACCCTGTCGAAGATCCCGTGTAGACCTCTTTAAGGATCCCTTAAAAGGAAGGGAACCCTTAAAAGGGAACCCTTGGTTCAGAGGTTTGGGGCCTCCCTGCCGCCTAACATCCCAGAGATGGGTGCCTGCACGATGCTTCCAGCTCCGGCCTCTTGCATCTCTGCTGCCCTTGTCTGCCCTACCTGTAGCCGAAAAGACCTACCTTTTTAGGGTTCCTCATTATGGTTTCTATATATATATATATATATAGTTCCTTAAAAGGTAGGTCTTTTCGGCTACAGGTGAAGCCTAATGAATAGTGTTCCTTTAAAGGAGTCTGCAAGGGCTGCCATGCGGGCTAATATAAGGGTTTAGTATAAGGGCCTTAATAAATAGAATAGGGCTTTGGGGCCCACTATTCTATAATTATTATAAGGAAACCACCAAAATAACTAATTGGTAATTAATTAGGCCCCGTATAGTACACTAAACCCTAAAGCCTACACCCGAAGAAGGTTCGGGGTTCTAAAAAGGGTTGTGTCGGGGTCCTCAAGGCTTGCAGTATAGATACTGGCCTTCCTCGCTAGACTCGGGTTCTGGGATAGTTGCAGCAATAGGGAAATATCATAGGCAAAGCTTGCCTCCATTTCTTCCGAGCCAAATGGCAATCCGTCGCATGAGGACCTAATCGCTACAAATAGAGCCAAGTTGCAAACCCCCAAACCCCTAAACCCTAAACCCCCAGCCCTAAATTCCAAGCCCAAAACCCCGAAGCCCAAAATCCCTAAGCCCAAAATCCCAAGTCCTAAACCCCGAAGCCCAACATCCCAAGCCCTGCACCCCGAAGCCCTAAACCCCGAAGCCCTAAAGCCTCAAGGCGCCCTTACGAAGACTGAGGAATTGAAGTCGTGGAAAAGTCAGGCTGTGATGATCAACTGCGGCCCTAAGGGTCCATGTACCTAAATAGTATATACATACATTGGCCTTAAAGTAGTCCCTATATGGGTACATTGGGGCCAATGTATCTACTATTTGGGTACATGGACCCTCTGGGCGGAACACTTCCATGCTGTCTTTCGGGATTGGGGTAACTTAACCTAAACAACCCTAAACCCTAAACCCTAAACCCTAAACCCTAGACTTTAAACCGTAAACCCTAAACCCTAAACCCTAAACCCCCAAGCCCCCCAAGCATCCCTAAGCCAGGTCTTAACCTTCAAACCCATGGCCCGCCCTACACACCAAAACACAAACCCTATGAAGCATAAACCTTACCACCCAGAACTGAAATTAAGCCCTGAAACCTAAACCCTGAACCCCCAACCCCTACATCCTAAGACCCGATAATACGCTTATAGAGCCCTTCAAAGACTTACATGAACCCAAACCACGCCCCCCCAAATGCTGTCCATTTTAGCAACCGGGTCGGCGGTTCAAAGATCATCAAAGACCGTCCGCCGACAAGGTCAGATCCCGCAAACACCACCCGATGCTACACTCATATTATCCCGAAGGGTCCAAATCGTATACTCTCCCAAGCCCTAACCTACAAAACTACCATCCTAAAGCCGAGTACCTAATTATTGGGTCCTTCGGGCCCTTGGGGTATGGTTTAAGCGATTTAGGGTTTGGGGGTTTAGGGCTTTAGGGGTTTTTGGAGATCAGGCTCAGGGGTTTTGGATCGAAAGGGTTTCGGGGATGCAACAAGATGCTATGCTTGACCTATACACCAAGGGTAAAAGGAGGGACCCTCAATAAGGACCCCTAGGTATATACCCTGAATATAGCTGTTATACACCCATTATATAGCCCATGATAGGGTAGGGGTCCCCATTAAGGGTCCTCCTTTTCCCTTTTGATGTACACCAAGGCGCTTCCGCGCCTCAGGGACATGGTCTAGGGTTTGAGTTTAATTCTAGGGTTTAGGTCTTTGGGGTGCTCTGGGTTGAGGGCTTTAGGGTTTTAGGGTTTAGGGTGATAGGTGGTATACAAGGCCTCGGTTTTATATGTGGGTTTAGCACCACCACCACCACCACCACCACCACCAGCACCCCACCATCACCACCACACCAGCACCACCGCCTCTTTTCGGCCGTCTGCTGACTACACCAGTCGAGGACTGTAGGGGTCACGACTTACGATTTAGGCTTCCTTGGCGGTGCTCACGTGCGCTGTTGCGTCAGGGAGTCTGGTGGCGGAGTATATGAAACTGGGGGTTTCTCCGCCCGAAGGCTTCCCATCGAAGTCGCACAGATGCCTTTGAGGTCAACTTTTTTTTCTCAAAAAACGAGTGGTGCATTTGTAGGTTCAGGTGGATTGAAGATTGTGGGTTTAGGCAATTTGGAGTCCCAGCCCAACCTCTGAGTATCCAGAGCATCGGAAGAAGGCTCATGAAGTAATGAGTGATACTGCTGATGGACAAAATCCTGCATTACCCTTTATAAGGAATATACCATAGTTCCCACAGTTTAGAGTCCTTAGGGTCATGCAGGATTTTGTCCATCAGCAGTACTACGAGCCTGAATGTACTGCTCCCCCAAGGGCTCCGGCATACAAACACTATGAAGTCTACACATGGGTGGTTGTCAAAATTAGGGTCCCCTTTTGGGTCCTTATTAGAATACGGCACCTAATATATTAGGGTACCCAAAAAGGGACCATAATTTTGACAATCACCCACATAGTACCTACTATGGGCTGGATGCAGCCGGCACCCGACCCACAACAACTCGGGTCGCCTTCTACGTCTAGTGACTGGAAGTTTTGCAGGAAAAAGTTTATGTTTATGTCAGAGCCTGCATCACTCTTTGAGTTACAATCTAGGGTTAGACTTACAGTCATGTTGGAATAGAGCGGAAAATACTGTGCACTACTAACTTATTCAGGGGCTTGGGTTCGAGGATTCAAAGGCATCCAGCGATGCTTTACAGAGGTCTGAGAGCAATCCTCCCTGCCTCAAATCGTCACTCCTTTCGAAGTGCCCCGTGCACTTTGGAAAATAAGAGGAACCGCCACTGGTCCGGATCAACATCTTCGCATTCTTGCGGCTGCTAAAACTAACACCAACAGTCCTTGAAGAGTTGCATCCTTGTCCTCCTCCGCCTCCTCCTCCATCTGCTGCTGGTGCGACCACGACCGTGATGACGACTAGCATTACTGGCATCACTACTACTGCAACGAAGTGAAGACAGCGACAACAACTACATCATGCCTTTACTTACGAACTCGACTACGCAACTCCTATTGGGTCTGGCTGTAGCTGCCCTCCAACGCCTACTAAACGCACGACCACCGTGCTGAATCATTCCTAACGGGTGTGAGCATTGTTGAAGTCCGGTCCAATCTTCACCATCGCTGCGATGTTGCATCTCAGCCCGTAGGACCACCACCAGCTGCAACCACGCAAGCACACCCGCATTGCCACAGCCACAACAACCCGTCCCCCACCATACCATTAACCACCACAAGTACTACCAGCAGTGCCACCACAGAACACCCCACCGCCAACTTCCACAAACGTCGCTAGTGTTAACGGGCTGCAGGGCTTCCCCCAAGGACTCAACAATTAGGTATTCGCTTTCAGGATAGTAGTTATGTAGCTTAGGATTTTGGAGAGTATATGATTAATAGGTGCTGGGACCCTTGGGGTTCTGTAGAAAGACCCAAGATCCAGTAGCCCGAAACCTAAAACGTTTCGGTGGCTGTTCCATTCTCCGCCCGAGGGCGCCATGTAAGCATGTGGCTCGTTTAGGCATGAGACATGGCAAAAGGGCAACCAAGTCCGTTTATCTACTTTAACTATCGGGACCCACACGACTTAAAGCCTTAAATCAGTACAGGACTCAAAAGTTGGCCGCGGAGACCCTAAATCGAAACCTAGGTTTCCGTATGCGATACCAGGTATACTATAGTCAAGACCTCACACGATCACCCAACGCAATGCTTGAGGAAATCGGGTTCAGGCCGCTATGTACGACTACTTTCGCCTCCAGATACTTTATCGAGATGTCGGTCCGAGAAGGTTTAGGGTTTAGACGTTGGGCTTGAGGAGTTACGCGCTCTGCTTGGAGCTAATGACCTCTACTTTGGGCTGGCGGCTTTCTGCGTTGAGTATAGACGGCAGAAGTCAGGAGGCTTAGCAAGTACTTGCAAGTGGGTTGCAAGCAGGGTAGTACGTCGCCTAGCTGGGCTGGTGCACATAGTCTTAACACTTTTACCCTAAACCCTAAACCCTAAATACCCTTCTTCTTTATTCTTGTTCACAAGCCTACCAAGGGAGTGAAATCAAAGAGCCTTTGAACCCTAGCCAATGGTTGCGGGTAGCTCTCTAGGAGGATCAGCAAACTCGTGGCAGACTTGAGGCTTCATGATTCATCGGTGCACCTAGACTCTCAATGTAACTTCAGTTGTAAGCTGTAAGGTTTTGGTGGACCTGTCTGCGGTTAGGATTCACCAATATCAGGAAAGGGACCACGACAGGAGCTGGAATTGAGGGTCTCGGCAATGTCTGGCTTGTCGGATTAAGAATTCAGGGCTGGGCTGGACTCGAGGGGGTTTAGGGCTTAAGGGTTTAGGGGTTTCATCAAGGGTTGAAGGGGCTTCAGGGTTTAGGGTTTTGTAGCTCTGATACTCTACACATCATCCGATGTGACCCAAACAAGCCTCAGGGGCTTTCAAAGGAAAGCAAAACAGGACGAAAGCCAGGGCGTAGCGCGCAGCCGATATGAGAGCGGGCAAGCTAGCGGCACTAGAGACTGCCACACCCATTTAGGTTTAAACTATATGCCAAAATAAACTTTTGAAGGTCCTGCTAATTTGAAAAGTGGTATTCGCATTTTGTGGTACTTTTTAGGCTCCTGATTTCAAGTATAGTGGGATCCCTCAAGTGATTGAAGGTGTATTTCTCTGTGTTTGGATCCTCTGGGTATGACTCTGTACTTGCAGGGTCGACCCACCTGCCTGTTCAGATTCAAAAGAAATAAGCCTCAACGTCTTCAGAGGCATAGGCAGGTTCGGTAATGCCTAGGGTTTTGCAAAGCTCACGACTCTGCTGTAGTCATGTCTCGTGACAGAACTCATAGTGCAGCCCGAAACTTCACAAATCCCGCAATCGTACGTAAACCGCCAAATCCTGTGCCTGTGGGTTGAAGGCTCAGGGTTCTTGGAGGTGCATCTTCTCACAACCCCTGACAACATCCTACATAGCCCCAATTTAAGAGACTTCCCGGAAACCCCCTACCAAGAACCCTTACACTTAAAACCTTACATCCTCCAACCCGAATCCCAATGTCCCATCCCAACCCGCAGACCCTACAGCGGTCTGAAAAAAACAGGCCGAGCTCGCCTCCTACGTTGTCGCTCTCACGCTGACCGCGGATCTCGCCAGTATGCATATACCTATAGGCCCCATAGTAGTTCCTTCTTGGGATTCATATGTAGAACCCTATAAGGTACAATCCCAAAAAGGAACTAGAACTACTCTGGGGCCTATGGGTAGGTAACCCCTCCCCCCCGAAGTGTGCATCGTACGGGGTGTTACTATTGCAAATCGAATCCCTGAACCCTAGACTAGACCCAAACGGTTGAGAAAAAAGACAACGATACTAATGCAACAACTAACAATACAAACCATAGTCACAGTAAGAACTGTAGAGCATGCAGGGCTTCCAGAGGCTGCCGACCCCTTTCATAGAAATAGTAGCCTAAGCCCACAGCGCTAAACCAGCGCTACACGGAACGGAATCAGGTTTAGGGTTTAGGGCTTAGCTGCACTGAAGGGATTCAGGTTGCTGGGACTTCTGTGTGCCTGCGTCCCAAGAACCGAACCCTAGTGGCCCATGCACCGAATCCAAAGCATTTGCATAGTGTGTATATATGTATACATACATACATACATACATACGTACATACATACATACATACATACATATATATATATATATATATCTCTCTCTCTCTGTCTCTCTCTCTCTCTCTCTCTCTCTCTCTCTCTCTCTCTCTCTCTTATACACAAAATAATATACATAAATGTATATGTATAATTATATATACATGTGTATATATGTATATGTAGAATGTAATTCAGAACAGCATAGCCCTTGGCCTTAAATGGCGCTCATGTGTGGGTAACCAGAGTGGCACTACAATAGTCGCAGTATGTATTGACATTTTGGGGAGAGGGTCCCGTTATTGAGGATGCCGTCCCAAATCATAATACTGGTTCCTTACATAGAAGCCCACAATTCTGTTGTGTATGTGCTGGGACACTTTGACATCTTTGGGGAGAGGGTCCAGGTGCAGACGAATTCGCGCATATTGCTAGAAGTGTGATCCCAAGATGCTGAGACGCATCGTCTGGAGTCCGGAAACCCTCAACCCTGAAAGGGTTTAGCTTTCTACGGGCAACTTCAAGCTTTGTCGTTTCCAGGGTTTCAGTTCATGAAGGAGCCTTTCATGAGTTCTTAAGTGTCACTCGCAGCCGTGATAAGCATGTGAAGACGCGGCCGGACTAGCATCCCGACACCACGCTAGCTCTTCCTTTCTCAAAGAACCGAGCACAGTTTGACAGCATGTTGAGGGGTTTGCAGGGTTTGTCCAGCCTCCAGTATGAATACTGAATGTTGCACAGACTCGTAAATCATGATGACACGGCTGCTGGTAGATTTTTCTATTGCTGCCAGATCGATTAACTGTGCAGGCTTTCGACATAGCTAGATAGCTACTTTTTCAGGTGGGGTTGAGGTGGATTTCCTTCGGGACTCCCGTCGTACGTGCGGCAGGATCGAAGAAATCAAGAATTGTTACCCCATCCGAGTTCCGAGCGAGAGAAGAGATGTCCTTTGTGAGCGGGTGTTCCGTGCCACCGTAAACATCGTGGCAGCATCTACCAAGCGAGGGTCAACCCCCAACGCCCATCGGACTGGGAACTTCGAAGCGCCTTGCTATCACCCTTTGACTCCGAATCTTGTTCTGTTCTTTCAAGAAGCCTACACCCGCTTTTTTAGCATCGGTTCTCTCCTCCACCTGTCTGGGGTGCCTCCAACACACCCCATCGAAAGTCGGCCGGTCGGCATTAACTTGAAGCTCTAAGGCTTAATGGGGGTTTTGAGCTTAGAGCGGGGAAGGGTCCCTGCGCGCAACCCTTGCAGTCTTAGATGCTCAGTCTTAACATTCAAGTCCCGACTCATTCACTTCAATAATTAACCCTGGAAGCTCTGGATTCCACACTGTAAAGAGCCGTAGTAATTACCTGCACTAAGAGTTTCCAAAGATTAGGGGTACCTTATTTGGGGGTCCTTATAATAAGGATCCTACTATTTAGGGTACTACATTATACTTCCCCTATTTTCGGAAACTCCCACATCGCGTATACGCTTAGAGACAACAGCTCGACTATGTTTGGGAAAAGCGATTTGGGTTCAGGGGCCAAAGCACATCACAGGCTGCTGCAAGCTAGGTGCTAGGACAAGGCGTAGCCAAGCTAATGTCGACGAAGCCAAAAGCCTTAAATCCCAAACCCTAGAAACCCTAGGCGCCTATTTGCTCCATATAGTAAGTTCTTTGGCAGAATGTGCAGTCGCTAGTAAGCCTCTCCGGACGTGCCTGGTGAAATCAGAACACCTGCTTGGAGCTTAGGATAGTATCTCGAAGAGGTCTCGACAAGGGTTAGCCAACAAAATAAGAAGGGCTCTGCATTAGTGCGTGGTTTACATGACGAGTTGTACCGAAACCGCACCTGAGCAATGTATTGCCGTACTGACGGCATACTTACGAAGCCCCCTTATGGCTTACGTATCTATCACCTTCGTAGTCAGTATGCCAATACTGACCGGCTGCAGCATCACTCTTCTGATGTAGCCTTCATGGCCAAATTCTGGAAAACCCTATTAGTCGTGATGAAACAAGAAGACCGCTCAATCTAAGGGCTTTCTGACACAGGACCGTTCTCCTGACAGTCCAGCGCCAAGCGTGCCAGCATGAGTTGGTTGAGAGAGATTGGGGTTTAGCGCCTTTGTTTTTTATTCGTGAGGCCGGGTTAAATGTAGTGGAAGACTTGTCTGCAACAAGACATACCACCATTATAACATGAAGTCAAACATGCACCCTCAACAATATTCACTGGAAACCTGGAAACGCGAGGTACACTCACCGGAACGGCAATTCAAACCCGGCTCTTCTTATGAAACTAAAATGTGCTATCATTACAGTATGTACCACGGCAAGCCCATCACACGACACATGCAAGACCATGGCCGCATAAGAATTGTAGCATCCTATATAATAAGCGAATGGGTCATGGCGCGGAGGAGGACTGTCGACATGGCATGACTTGCTGTTTGCAGAAGGCCCTGAGAAGCGAGCCGTCCTCTTCATCACACCTCGTTCCAACGCTGACCTGCCCCGTAAGCCATAAACTGTCCTAAGTGCTGCACAACGTGAATACGAGGGCCTTGACTAGTAGAATAGGGTTTTGGCACCCATTGTACTGTATATGCTGTACATATAAGCATATTGAAACTTCATATGCGTGCTTAAAATTTTAAAGGCCGATGTGATGTGGGGCTGACTCTGAAGCAATAGAGATGTCGCAGACCAGAGAAACGTCTTCACTGCTTATCGCAGCTTTCATAATTCAAGGTAACGGCTGTGGGATCCAAACCCTTACTTAATTAGGGTTTATATAATGGGGTTTACGTTTCATAAGGATTTCGGGCTTCTAACTCTAAAATTGAAACCCTAGCTGAAGCCTTGGTGTTTCGAGAGCTTTCAGCCTAAAGATGCTCTTATGCACATGCCTCTAAGCGTGCTTTCAATCGATTTTTTACAGTGACACTGTCTTCGAAGAAGGGCTGTGCAGCGTTGGAAAAGCAACTCTGGGGAGAAGGCGGATCAAGTCAGTGGAAGATAGGCTCACCGCCCCTCCGCAAAAATGTATACACTGCACAGATCTACCATACGAGTTCCTTATGTAGGATGCCTGTATGCCCGAAGAAACGAAACATGTTAAGACCCTGCTAAAAGCTGGCGAGTGTAGTTTTACAGCCTAGACTTAGCCCGAAAGCTGCAAGTCTGCGATGTCCGCCGCGATCGTCATCCTGGGCACGACCCATTCTGCGGGATGAATGCTTCAGTCTTTTTGGAGGGAGGCCAAACCTGTCTGTTTTGGGGGGTGGTGGGTCTGCTGCTAAACTCTAAGACTCAGCCCTGCCCGTACCTCTCCTCGTGGCATTGGTGAGAAGCCAGAGACTTGACTTTCAACCAATGCGGCCTAAGCCCGACCGGCTTTATATAATGAGCGCTTACCCAGAGGGTCCATGCATACTGCCATCATGCAATTAGGGCCCAAAAGACCATCCCTGTTATGGTTTTGGGAACCTAATTCCACAATGGCAGTCATAGCCGGAAAAACCCTTTCAGGAAGAGCCAAGCCTCATGAAACCAAGGATACACCTGTCAATATCGACTCTCTGGGTTAGATACCCTACGGCTCTAAGGACTCATATATTAATGCTTTCGGGCCCAAAGACCATACTGGCTCTTGGGCTGTTTTGGGCCTTAGGGATAGGATTTCAGGCTTAGGGTTTCAATCTTCGGGACTTAGGACTTAGGGCTTGCAGGCATCAAGAAGGGATCTCCTGGGCTTGGTGCCGGATAACCATATGCTCCCCCACTAGGGTTGATGATATCAATCCTGCATTACCCTTAAGGGTTCCTTTAAGGTTTCCTTTTCATTGATCTATGGGGTATAGGGTTTAAGAGGATTCAGGGTTGAGCGTTATGATATAAATCCTGCATTACCTTCATGACCCTAGACTGTGGTAACTACGGTACATTCCTTATGATGGGTAATGCAGGATTTGTATCATCAACACTACTTCTGACCCGTTGGGGTTCAAATAAGATTGGCTGAGGACAGCAGGTATGGGGCACTGTATGGGAGGTTTCTTCATGGTTCGGTCCATCAAGACTCCCACAACTTAATATGGGGGCCTGAATGATTAGAATAAGGTTTTTGGGGGGAGGGGGAATATTATACTATAACTCTAAGGAGCCCCCAAAACAGTACTAGGTGTAATTATTTAGGCCCCTGTAGTGCGGTCTTGAGCAAGGCACCTGCTTTCTTAAACTAAGGGCTGTCTGCCTGACATCGAATCCGACGGCAACCACTTTTGGCGTGGTGGGTATGCTGTAGATGACGGTATCCACGGTAGTATGTTCACCGTGACCGTGTAAGCCAGGTACAGAATCCCTATTCATATCACCCCCACACTATACCATACTACACTACATATAGTCTAGTATGTGGTACTATATTGGAAAAAGTCTCTGCTCTACCGACTCCTGTACTATACTGCACGAGACTTGCCTCGATTAGACCAGAGGATACGATACTGTACGATAGTCTACGATAGTCTACGATAGGATCACACTTCAAAAAACCCTAAAACCCCGATCGCGCCTTTTCTAGCGGGCCAGCCGGTCGTCCAGGTGGATCTTCTCGATCACCTCTGCAGGGCTGCTGCGGGCTGGAGTCTAGTCCCTGGAGACTTAGACCTTCTCCAAAATAAGATACAGTAAACCCCATAAAGTTGGAAACCGGATTAAGGCCAAATAGTGCTGGGATCCCCTTTTCAACACTCTTAAGGATTGAGGCTATTGGGCTTCCAACCTTTAGGCTTCTACTGTCATAACTCCGCACTTCAACCTGCATCCTCTCTACACTCCCTGCAAGGAACGGAAACATCATTGTCCTCCCGTCCTGAAGGCAGTGCAGAACGGACTGCCGGAACACACTTTCGCTGTCTCATATGTTCCAACTACGTCTTTGTTGACTGTAGATCCTGCGCATAATGCCCTCTTGGTGCTGCCACGGGGCATCTCTGACAGTGGCCGTCGCTGGTAACCTTGGATGTGCGTACAAGGCTCGCTTAAGGTTTAGGGATTCGGATGAAGGACTGTGCACCTTGCGGACATACAGGTACCAGGCCCCCTCGCTTTATTGTTCATGTCGCCGTCCAGGAAACCTTCATGTATGGAGCGGGACGAACATGCAGACTAAAGCACTCGAGGGAGTCCCAATGGCCAAACCAACGAAGCCACGAAATACCTTGCCAACGAATTTCCGTGGCTTCTGGACTGCTTTGGTTCCACCCCCTTCAGAGCTCAGCACAGAAACCCCCACCCGGCAATCAAGCCCAAAGCTCCCCCACAACGCCTCACAACGAAATCCGAAGCTTCCTACATCCTGGAACGGAGTTACAGACCACCAACCCTGCATGATAAAGCAAAATCTTCCCTAAACCCTAAACCCGAAACCCTAAACCCCGAAGCAAACCGCCGGTCTTGAAACCTAATGGATAGCAGGCCAGAAGGCGCGTAGTGCTGCCGGGCCAGAGAAGGAGCAGGTTTTGAGCCTTAGTTGGTTTAGGTCTCGGGTTTATGAGCCTAAACCCTAAACCCGGGGTTTGGATAGTTGCACCTAAGGGTTTTTTACCACTTCGAAATTAGGACTTATAGGGTTTGGGACGGAGAACTGTGGGGATGGGGGCATGAAGGTTTAGGGGCTTCTCCGAGATACCTACAACACCATGCTGTTTAAACGACACTGGTTGTAGGTGATGGTCATCTGTAGACACCTGCTAAAGTCTAAACCTCAACCGTTCACCACGAGCAAGGCTGTGGGTTTCTTGGTAGAAAACTGCTCTTCGGGTTTCGGGTTCAGGGGCTGTCCCTTGGAGCAGTAGAGCTCTCATTTCGCGTGCCCACCGAAAAGTCTGTAAGACTATGCTTACGGATGTTTCTCAGGAGCCCTCTCCCACCATCTGAATCATGTGAAGCCTACTTCATCTAAAGCCTACAGTCCCACGTAGCAAAGCAACATGCAAACAAAACTCTACTTACGGCTAGACTCCAACATCCGAGTAGCTACTCGCCTAAACAGTCGACATTTCTGGATAAGCCGTACTTTAATCACTTCAGTCAAAGGTCTGAGATCAGGAAGAAGGCCGTTGTCCAGCTCCTGCAAGACGGTCCCAACAGACCATACGAGCACTTGGGGTTGCAGGGATGTTTGGGGTTGAGGATGTGTTTCAAAAGAGCCGTGCCTTGCATCATGCTGTCCTTTCCCGAGAATGGCCGAATGCCCCTCATGTTCACGGTCGCCCGTTCTCGGGTCTGCCTATAGTCTCCATTGTAGTTCCTTTTTGGTGTTACCTTATAGGATCCTATTTATATATTTGGCTAAACCAGATCTCACAAGAGCGTCTGCAAAGCACAGCAAGCGTTTCTTTCCCGAGCCCACATGTGTGCGCGTGTTGTACGCTTAAGCATCGACCTAAACCCGGGAACGGCTTGGCTAAACCAAAAAAAGGAACTACAATGGAGACTATAGGTGGGTTCAGGGTCTCATGTGGCGGTCGCCGGGTCTAAGTTTCAGATCGCCGGGCTCGGAGTTGCGATAGCCAGGGATCAAGTTCAGACGCTTCCGGTGTCTAAGCCGAAGCACAGGGCGTTGGTTCAGGGTTAATCAAAGACCAAGATGGGTTAATTTGGAGTTTCCGAAAATTAGGGGCACCTAATTTTGGGGGTGCGTATAATAAGCACCCTATTCTTTAGGGTGCTATGTCTGGCGCCGTGGGTTTGGATAGACGCTTTAGGACAATGTATGTTATGTAGCGGACGAACTATATAATGTGTTGGAATGATGATCGTTAAGTCAAGTTTAGCAGATGACTCTAAACACCCACTGTTGTATATGCTATCGTTCGATGTAGCCTATCTGACGGCTCGCCCCGATGATCAAAATTGGGGCAGCCGTCATGAAAGATCGCTAGGGGTCGCGGACCACCAGTTAAAGCCCCGGAAACCCTAAACCCCTAAACCCTAAACCCCACTTGGCCCAGAGTAGATGCATGCCCTGCTTCGCACTCCAAAATCTGCTCCACTTGCAAAGCTGTGCTTGGCACTTGGGGCACCGGAAATACGGCTCATCGGAAAGATCCTCGAAGTTATCAGGATCCTTCCGGTCAAGCAATGCATAGTTCGCGCGGTGCTCGGCCGCAGCGGATGTGTGGCCGGCTGAAGAGGGAGCTGCCCCTCCAGCCGGACGGCGACTGGATTTGGGGTTTAGGGTTTAGGGTTTAGGGGTTTAGGGTTTAGGGTTTAGGGAGCGGCTCTCGCAGGCACCGCCAAGCGGAGCACCTGGAGCAATGTCTCACGCCACTCAGCAGCTCTCTGAGCACGCCGCCCTGCACGACTGCCAGCCATGGCAGCAAGGGAGTCGGAAAAACTGCAGCCCAGAGCCGACAATGGCTTCAGGTTGAGGTTCAGGTTTTTGGAGTGTCGGTTTTTGGGTTTAGGGCGTGTAGGGCCTGCTGTTGTGGGTTTTAGGGCATTGGATTTACAGGCCCTTTAAGCCTTAGCTAACTAGTACTAGTGTCGAGGGTGGCAGTTCGGCTCTGAACGTCATCAGGGTCCCCTATTTTCGGAAACTCCCAATTAGGGGCGTAAAGGGAAAGCTCCAAGTATACTTTGGTGTGAGGGTATGAGGCATCAAGACAAGGCAAAAGATGCTATACGGGAAACACCATTAGGGTTTAGGGTTTAGGGATTAGTAATCCCTATAAACCCTAAACCCTAAACCCCTAAACCCTAAACCCTAAACCCCTAAACCCTAAACCCCTAAACCCTAAACCCCTAAACCCTAAACCCCTAAACCCTAAACCCTAAACCCCTAAACCCTAAACCCCTAAACCCTAAACCCCTAAACCCTAAACCCCTAAACCCCTAAACCCTCAACCCTAAGGAACGGGAGACTTCGGTTTCGATAATTCGACAACTTTGGGTTGAGGGCTTAAGGGCTGAAGCTGTTCGGGTGCAATGCTCAGGCTTTTTGGGGGCAGTGCTCGAGGGTTTAGGGTTTAGGGTTTAGGGTTTAGGGTTTAGGGTTTAGGGTTTAGGGGTTTAGGGTTTAGGGTTTAGGGTTTAGGGGTTTAGGGTTTAGGGTTTAGGGTTTAGGGCTTCTTCAGTCCGAAACTTAACCCCATACAGAAGCCTAGTGGCCTAGTATTAACCACCGCCCCGCCCCTCGAACAAAAACACACACAACCAGACACACAAAATATTTAAATCACATGTACCATACATGAGTCCTAGCTGGTCCTAGCTGTGGAAAGCTTCCATTTGCACAACGTCCTGCAGCAACTCGTCGTAGACTCGCAGCAGATTATCCTTAGCATCCATTACTCTCTTCTCCGATAACCAGGCCCAAACAAAGTTCAAACTTTTCAAGCTAGGCCAAATATATGAAGCCAAAAGGTTTAAAGTTCTCCAATAGGCTAAGATTATCTTTATCAGTCCTGGGTTCTGTTGCAAAGATCGCCATGGTTACTCCTACGGTTGATGATATAAATCCTGCATTGCCCATAATATAAGGAATATACCAGAATTCCCATAGTTTAGGGTCCTTAAGGTAATGCAGGATTTATATCATCAACCGTACGACTATCCTGGGAACCAAAGGCTAGCCTCTGGGAGTGCCTATAATCGGGGTTCTGTAGAGATTATCGTAGACCCAAAAGGTTAAAGGTTACCTACTCTATGCTGGGTGTCAGTGGTTCTGATAAATGAGTCAAGCTTTCTTCTGCATGCTTGCCCCCTATATAACCCCTAAATCCCTGAACCCCAAGCCCCACTTCGAGACGAGACTTGGTTGCCTCCATGATTGTTGCTGCCACTGCAAGACGGCAACAGCACCTGACTTAAACACCTGCAGACGGGAGATCCCAAACCTCCGGCACTACTTAAAGGATCAAGGGACTTACAGGGTCCTAAGGGAAGGCAACCATGCTTATAGCTACTTATAAGACCCAGTCAAGGTACTTATATCCTTACTTACTAAGTCCCACGATCCTCCAAGTACCCCCCCCCCCCCCCCCCAGACTTACACCGGAAACCCTGGAGGCCTGAACCCTAAACTTTCCCTGAACCCCAAACCCTGAACCCTAAGCCCCTAGAGCCCTAACCCGAAACCGCATCCAGGGGCGACGATTTAACGACTTCTGAACTTCGGCCACACTTTACGCGAAGTTTAGACTCTCGAGCCTTCAACGCCCTGACCATGACGTTCCTGAAGGGGGGATGGGCTCTCGGCGTTTATCCTAACTACTGTTCCGCGCGGTCACGGTCACTTATAACAACTCCCAAGCTGTAGCTGATATGGCCAAGCTTCCTGCGCGTGGTCCACGCACCATTTGCCGAAGCGGGGCCACAAGAACTGCGCCATGCCAAAGGCCCAAGGGAGAACCGTCGATGACCTTTGAGGTGCTAATCACGAAATCGGCTCATACGACTGGCAAGAAAAACAACACCAACAACAAGAACAACAGCATAATGAAGCAACGACGACGACGGACTACATCACCAGCAACAAAAACAATAAACACAGAAGGAGGGG
Organism: Symbiodinium sp. CCMP2592; assembly: GCA_905221615.1. Lineage (NCBI taxonomy): Eukaryota > Dinophyceae > Suessiales > Symbiodiniaceae > Symbiodinium > Symbiodinium sp. CCMP2592. The sequence continues at coordinate 907,077 of CAJNDT010001480.1, forward strand.
CCGTGGCAGTTTCTAGAGGCTCTCGAACCGACGACATCTGAAAGGCTCAGGCTCTCCAACTCTCACGGCGGCTATATATACATATGACAACGAAATGGGCAGTGTCTCAGGCTCCAAACCTGTGACTGCAGCGGAAGTTCAGTGCGAACTCGACCGCCGAACCAAAGGTGGTAGGAAATTACAAAGACGCGCTGCGTACTATGTGAAACGAAGGAACCACTGAGAAAAGCTTGACCAAGCACATTTGAGGCAGGGGTGCCTCCTACTACTACCACCAGCACGCGTAAAGTTTGATCTGTGTACGTTTCTGCTGTATATGGGCTCCTAAACCTCTAGATTCCAAAACGCCTGACCTGTCAACGCGAAAGCCCAAATACTAAACCCGAAGCCCTACATGACACTGCCCTGCATCCGTATCTCTGAAATAAATCCTAGACCCAAAACCCCAAATAGTCCTTTCAAACAACCCTTCAAGGAAGCTTTACAGGATCACGGAAACCTTAGCATCGGACCGTAGCGGGCGATCTGCCACAGCCGCCACCATGCGCTGGTGGAGAGAGACCTGTCGAGTCTCCACGAGACTTAGTAACGTTTGGTAACAAGGGTTATAAGTAAGGCAACTATACTTAGAATTACTTATAACTTATAACCCCGATTACAGTACTTATAACCTTACTTGCTAAGTCCCATGCTCCTCCAAGTACTTAAATCGTTGTTAAGGCTGCGCCAGTGCAGAAAGATTTCTGGTCGGAGGATGGTTGTGGAAGCACTCCCATACACCCAAAGGCTCCCAGGTACTGTTATGGAAGATACTTCTCAAAATCATACTAGTAATTGTTAACATAGAAACCCTACATTCTGCTATATACCTTAAACCCTAAAACCCTAAGTCCTGAGCCCGAAGCGAAACTTGAAACCTATAAACCCTGATTCCAAGACAGTTTAGGGTTTAGGGAGCCAGCCTGCTCTTCTTGCAGGGACCTCAGATCAGCAACAGAAGCTTCACAGCAAAGGAAGCTGAATGGTATTAACAAGTTAAAGATAAGAAAAATTACAACAACAGTAATTCATATTAAATGATAATAATAATAATAATAATATTAACAATAATAATATGAGTAGCCAGCTCCGAGTAGCCAGCTCCATAATATACAGCCCCGAGCCACTGTTCAGGTCTCTGTATTAATCAGTCGAGGGCTGACAGGTTCGACTTTCAATTGAGGGCTTGGAAGAAGCAATGATGCAGGGATTATATCGCCTGCTCTTCGGACCCGTGAGTCTCGAGTTGATGAAGGATAAATACAGGGGCCTTGATCAGCTTGGCCATCTTGCAGTGCAGTCAACTAGGAAACCCGAAGCAGTGCTTACGGTGGCTCCTGAAGCCCAAAGCCCGAACCCTGCAAGGAAACCCTTTATATAGGGGCCTTAACAATGAGAACAGGGTGTGGGTGTATATTAAACCGTAATTATCCTAGAGAACCCCCACAACAGTATAGGTATTTATTACGGCCTCTATAGTACAGGAACCCTACTTGGAGGATCATCAGACTTAGTAAGTAAGGTTATACGTACCTTAATTGGGGTTAGAGGTATAGTTACCTGACTTACAACCCTAGTTACTAAGTCCCATGATCCTTCAAGTAATTAGACCCTCAAACTCCCCTTATGAGCCCTTTAAAGGAACCTTAGTTACTAAGTCCCATGATCCTGTAAGTACAGGTCCGAGAGGCAGAGAACGGAGCCAACCCCGGTCGTTCCCCAACAGCCGGGCCAAGCGAGGCCTGGAGAGCGCTGTCAGACTCCAGGCGACCGGCCTCGGGGGTTTAGGGTTTAGGATTTAGGGGTTTAGGGGTTTAGGGGTTTAGGGCTTAGGGTTTAGGGTATCTCTTTCTGTCTCTCTCTCTCTCTCTCTCTCTCTCTCTCTCTCTCTCTCTCTCTCTCTCTCTCTCTCTCTCTTTAATGGGTGTTACTTGGAGAATCCTTAACTCCTAAACCCTAGACCCTAAAAACCTTAACTCCTAAACCCTAAAACCCTAACTCCTAAACCCTCTCTCTCTCTCTCTCTCTCTCTCTCTGTCTGTCTCTCTAAGGGGTTTAAGATTTAAGGTTTGGGTGGTTTAAGGGTACCCAGTATGGGAGATATTTCCCAAAAACAAAATGGTAATTCGTACATTCTTGATATAGAATTAGAAACCCTACATTCTACTATATGGGTACTTTGGACCCTTCGGGCCTCTCTCTCTAAAGGGTTGAGATTTTTAAGTTTGGGGGTGCAGGGCATAACAAGGAGACTGCGCACGTGTGTATATACATATAATATAAGCATATTTTGTATGCGTGTGTATACCTATCTGTCTACACTTCTGTCTGAAAGGTCCAGGGTTTAGGGTTTCGGGGTGTAGGAGCGGGCAGAGAGGGCATCTCTCTGTCTCGTTCTCTCTCTCTCTCTCTCTATATATATATATATATCTCTCTCTCTCTCTCTCTCACAATCTCTCTCTATCCTAAGAATATAACTCCAAAAAGGAACTAGCATAGAGACCTTTGGTAGGTTTGTATCTGCCGAAGTGAGAATTCAGGAATTCTTTTCAGGGTTTGGTTGCAGAAGGCCGAGGGTGAAGTTACGGGGCTTAGGTCGGCTTAGGGCTTAGGGGGTTAGTGGTATAGGTTTAAGGGTATAGGGTCTAAGGGTTTAGGGTATAGGGGTTTAGCGTTTAGGGTTTGGGGGTCGGGGGGTAAGGGGAAGGGGGGTCGAGGACTATCCTCCCCCTAGCCCCCCAAGGGTCCCTACGAGTTTGATGGTTTAAGGATGTCGCATCCAAGTCTAGCCAAGCCGCACAGCGGAAGCGGCCTCAAACAGCCTGTGCTCGAGGTATTTTAGCCGGGTCCACTACTACTGCCATCCCAGAAGCACCCCAAACATCGTACCCCAAAGTATAAGGACCCCGAAATAAGGTACCCCCACCCAAATTTTCGGGGATTCCCACTCTAAACGTAGATTTAAAGGACCCATCTTGCAGGGACCCAGATTCTAGCAAGCGCCCAATGCAAAGGAGTTGTTTTGGTTTGGTTCACTTTCTCGTGAGCGGACAAACTTGAGGCTACTACTACTACTACTATTACTATTATTACTACTACTGCTACTACTACTACTACTACTACGACTACCACCACTACCACTACTACCACTACCACTACTGTTACTACTACTACTCCTACTACTACTACTACTACTACTACTACTACTACTACTACTACTACTACTACGACTACCACCACTACCACTACTACCACTACTGTTACTACTACTCCTACTACTACTACTACTACTACTACTGCTACTACTACTACTACTACTACTACTGCTGCTACGATGCCAATGAACATGCACCTTCAGCCCTCATGCAAGCATAAACCCAAGAATCTCAACTGCAACTTACTAATCTAAGCCCGAAATCCTAACCCTAGTGGCCCTGAGACCCTTAGCCCGAAAGCTTGGGGCGTCAACCGATTGCTATACGCCCCTTAGAACCATAATAAACATATTTTGCTTAATATCCTCTTGGGTTTTATATGAACAAAAAACAATAATTCCTAAGGAGACTATACATTGTAGTCAAGCCCAAGGCAAGGCTATGAAAGCTGCAACCTTCACCCTAGGTCCAGATGGATTTCTTGGGCGGAAGTGGAACACCACTGCTAGGCACGATAGCAGTCAGAACACTCTCTCCCCAACCCCTCTGCAGGCTGAAACCTGGAAAGGATATTCCAAGAGCAATAGTGCCTCAAACGTGACAGCCGAAAAAGCCTTGGTTGGCCTCAAACCCCACCGAAAAGACCCCAAACTTCAGCTGCCTTGCAGCCGGCTCCGGGGCCCAGATTCAGCAGAAGCTTCAAGCATTGAAACTCCCTAAACCCTGAAAATTCTAAAACTCCTAACCCGGTAAGCAATGCTTATGTTGCATGATATGCTGTGATATTTGATATTACAGTAGAAGCCAGAAAGTTGGAACATCATTGGCCTCATGCCCTTAAGGTAAAGTATTATATAAGGGATCCTAGCACTAATCCTCCTAAAGCCATGTTCCAATTTCTGGCTTCTACTGTATATCTAATCCCTACAATCCCTAAGTTGACTAGTGCATGGAGGCACTGGAGTCGGCGAAGCCAGACGTCCACTGGGTTGCCCCAGCGGCGAAGCCTTCAGCTACGGGATGCCGGACCAACAATGTCGAGGGTTTAAGGTTTTTTTTTTAAGTGCAATGGCCCCTTTCCAACTCTCGCAGAAGAGCAGGTCTTGAGCCGGGGTTGAGGGTTTGGGATTTAGGGTTGAAGAGCTCATGGTGCGCGGTTTAGGGTGAACGTTGCAGGGTGCAAGGGTTTCACGGTGTAAGGGTTTGATTTTGAGTTTAACAAGGTTAAGGATCTCGGGCTTAGAGTCCAAACCCCACTGAAGAGCAGGTTGCAGGTAAAATTGTACGTAAGGCATGAGCCTCGATAGAATAGGCCTTTGGATCCACGGGTTTTTGACTCTGACTCATGCCGTTGTTGTGTAGCTCACCTTAACTCCCTTGAGTATCACCGAAAGAAACCCCTTTATATCCGCATGTACATGCAATTTTGACAGACCCAAAGCCTCATAAACTTTAATCAGAGCTTCCACCCAGTAACCTTTAACGTCAACGTCTGGTTGAAGCATGTTGAAACCCACCGTCATGCCACCGAGCGTCTTGAAGCCGGATGCCATGTCAAGCACCCCACATATGACCTAGGCTTTCGCCCGAAGGTTCAGGCTTCAGGGCTTTTATTGGTGTAGAGTTTCGGGTTCCAGGGTTTGGTTTATGAATAGAAGATCTAATGAATCTACTTCGGGTTGGTTCTATCACTCATGTAATGTATTGGGTGTTGGCCTTTACGGCCTTTGGCTTATCGAGCTCTGGGGCTTTATAAGCGTGTTAGGGCAAACCGGAGCCAAGCTAGGTCTGTAGTGCTTAGTCATCGGGCATGGGAGGACTCGGATCTGCTCTCCTGTTCTACATCAAATCCATATACCGAAAAGGCGGAGCTTGGGGGTGTAGAGTACGCTGTAGGCCCACGGTTTAGGGTTTAGGGTTGAGAGTTTAGGGTTTAGGGTTTGGGATGCTTTGTGGCTCCATCACAGCTAGACGGGTCGCAAGCGCCCCAAAAATGCACTCACGAATGCAGCTAACTGGCCAGACATACACTCACCAAAACTCCAACATACACCCTGACCCTGTCCCGTATGACACTCAGGACACGTACCATTGAATGGCTATACTAACCCATCCACCTCCATGCTGCGAACATCTGAAGAGGCCTGGAAAGTCCCTCAAAGTACTGCTCGCTACGTCGTGGCTTTTGGGTGTAGGGCAAGTGTGCTTCAAAGTGCAGATTTCGGGCTCGCAGCTTCTAACCTTAAAACGAAACCCTTTTGGGGTTGTAGGCAGTCGGATCCTTTTTCTGAGGTCAAGGAAAAGAAGCCCAAAACCCTAAAGCCTGAACCCAAGAACGCCCCATGGTGATATTTGGGTGGGGCTTAAGAACTCGACCAGTGCTTTGCAGGCATCCTCTACTGTCGCAGTATATAGGAACTTGAACCCAGAGGGTCCATATATACTACCAATATGGAGTTAGATCCCAAAAGACCATCCCTGGTATGGTTTTGCGGACCTAATTCCACAATGGCAGTGTTGTGGACCCTCTAGGTAATACAAGGATTTTAGTAATTGAATGACCCTATTAAACGTACCATCCGAAAAAAGACGATGATTAGCTTTTACCGCAGAAAATATTCCGACCCCTGTCTTCCTCTCTCTCTCTCTCTCTCTCTCTCTCTCTCTCTCTCTCTCTCTATATATATAGATATATATATAGATGGGAATGGAGATGGAGCTGGAGACGACGTACAGATATAACTAGATGTGTATGCGTGCGTATATACTTTACTTTTTATATTACTATTTAATATATTTCTACGTTAAACTCTAGCTCACAACTACGTGTACATTCGGGATTTTGGGCCGTTGCCTTGGTCAATCCGTAGGCCGCCCGATCCTCGGTGTCTGCCGGCACTTCAAGGGGCATTGAGTGCATTGAGGCTGGAGGGTTCAGGGTTTCAGGGTTTATGGCTCATGGGGTTGAGGGTTTGGGGCTTCAGGGGTTTGGGGTTTGTGGGGTTTGGGGGTTTAAGGGGGTTAGGGGGTTATTAGGTTGATTGCGCGGGCCAGTTTACGGCCTGGGGTTTATGGTTTATGGGGTTTAGGTTTGGGGCTTAAGGGGTTTATAGGCCTCAGGGTTTGGGGTTTATGGGGTGTAAGGTTTATGGAGTTAAGGGTTTAGGGTTGAGGGTTTAAGGTTTATGGGGTTTAGAGCCTAGGGTTAGGGGGTTGAGGCTTTTGCGGATATTGAGGACTCAATGCAGCCGCCTGAGAGCGCTAGAATAGAAGTATAGTTGTAGAGCACGTCCTGTAGCAGGCCAAAACGCAAGGCCCGGTGTACTTCCAGCAGAGGAGTTTGTCTCGGAACTATACCAAAGCGACAGCGCTAAGATCGCGTCACCTCTGCAGAACTCACACGATTGAAGCCGTGGCGCAGCAACCGTTCCAGGTGACATCACTGACACACGGACGCCACAAATGCTTTCCTCGGCATGGCGATGCAGGACTCCTAGCACCCTACGGTACAGGTTCAGTATTTGGGGGAACCGTATTCCGGCCTAAGTATATATTATGTTGGTACAAGGACCCGTAAAAACCGACTCCAGAAAATTTTTTTAATCCCAAAAAATGAAACCCTGCAGAACTCTTAAAGGAAACCCCTGGAAAGAAAGCCAGTAGGTTGTTGTTGCGACTTTGGGATTTGTAGAGCCCATCATGCACATGATCGGCAAAAGCGGCCGCAAGACTTCGGGCAGAAAATGACGGAAGCCCTGGATACGTGAAAGAGCTCCGGAGGGCGTATAGGGGCCTTAAAACTAAAATAGGGTTTGGGAGTACAGTAGTATAGCATTAACTATAGTAAGGCATAGGTATCTAGGTGTCGGGGTCTAGAGGCTTCTTCTAGAAGGTCGTGCTTGCCGGGATCATGTGTATGTAAGGCTAAGCATCTGAGAAGGCAGCACGTAACGGGATTCGGCCACTGTTTCATGTAGCCAGAAGGTGTAGCCAAGTAGGCAACTCTGACACAACACTCTTGCACCGATCTACTCCGAGACTTCAAACTACACCCATTTTGAAAACACCTATCAATGGCCTGAAACCGGATTCAGAATCCCTCCATAGGAGCCTCACAAACCAGAAGCCTTCGATATTTTCCTCATGAAAGCAGGTTTGGAGTCTCTGGCCCTGGACCCTAAACCCCTTAACCGTAAACCTCTAAACCCCCAAACCCTAAACACCTGAAGCCTATATACCCTAAACCTCTAGACTTTGAACCCCTAAACTTCTAGACCCCCAGCCCCGAAACCCGAAGCCCTGAATCCTAAGCCCTACCTTAACCCTGAATAACCTACCTCTTTAGGGTCCCTTATTATGATTTCCTTATAAGTCCTTAAAAAGGTGGGTTATTCCGGGTCGAGATAAACCCCAAAACCTAAGCAAGACGAGCTGCGGAGGACCAAACCTTGAGGCACCGGGCGGCCAGGGAGGTAACATAGGGAGGTAACGGTTTAGGGGTTAGGGTTTAGGGATTCGGGTTTAGAGGTTAGGGTTTACGGATTTGGGTTTGCCTACATGAATTGAACAGTGTGGGGGGACACCACCATAGCACATGATCACCAATAAGTAACAATAATAACAAACATAATAATAAAGACAATAAGAACAACCATAACATCAATAACAGTAGTAACAGGATCAGGAACAATAATAACAACACTACAAACATTAAACAAATGTAACAACAACGGCAGCAGCAGCAAAACGTCAGCAGTAACAACAGCATTAGCTCCAACTTCAACATCCGCAGCAGCAGCAGCAGCAGCAGCAGCAGCAGCAGCAGCTGCAGCTCCAACATCAACATCAGCAGCAACAGCAGCAGCAACAACAACAACAACACCAGCAGCAGCAGCAGCAGCAGCAGCAGCAGCAGCAGCAGCAGCAGCAGCAGCAGCAGCAACACTAGCAACAATGACACCATTCATTAATTCATTCATTCAAAGAATAACAGTCATAACAGTACTCAGACGAATAGCAATGGAAACAAAACTCAAACCTACAGTCGTAATACTACAGTACCTATACTTACAGTCGAATAACAATGAGAATGACCACAATAACGCCAGTAATTGCCATAATGGCTAAAAGCATACACAATGATGATGGTGATGATGATCATGACTCACGGTGATGATGACGATGATAATGAGTATACTGACGGTAGCAGTAAGAGTAACGTGACGGTGTAATAGGAAGGCTAATCGTGATCGAGACTGTAATCGTAATAGTAAGGCCCTGCGTGATATTCCTGATTGTTTAGGTTTCTATGTTGGATTGGATTGAAGGCCTTCGACAGTCTTCAGTGTTTTTGGGATTCGGGAGGGTTCACTTTGCCTGCTATCAGCTACGGTGGTTCAGGGATTTAGGGACGGAGTTTCGACGTTTATGTTGCTGAACTGGGGTTCTGCGAACGATGGGCTTCTGTTCGCGGGGTCTACGACTTCAAGGATTTGGGGTTTGCGGATTCGGTTGAAGGCACATCAAGCTGAAGGAAGAAAGCAGTAGCCCACACCATGGTGTGATCTTCGGGCCCGAAACCCTAACCAAATGATGAGTTTAGAGCAACACATGATTATCCAATAATTCTGTTTCGGCTTGGCGTTTGGAGAGACTGCGAATCGTGTAGCAGTGCAAACTCTGACTGTCGGAGCGCCGCTCGATTGTTGAGGCATCTGCTGCAAATAATTTTCTAGTCGCGTCCTGGTTAATTATTAACCTTTTTTATGAGTTCCGCTACCCTAAACCACAAACCCAAAGGTTCCGCTCATGAGGATGTAGTTGCTTGGAGACGTAGGGTTCCCCAAAAGGTTTTAGCCTTCAGCGTTTTTTGGGGTTAAGGTTCCGCTACACTATGTAGATGTCTGGGGCCTTGGAATATGCTAGATTGGAACTTAATCTGTTTGGGTTCCACTCGAAGAGAATGTATGCAGCTTATTGCTTTGGGTTTGCATGTCTGTTGGTTCGGGCTTTGGCAGTTCGGGCCTTGAGGATTGCAGCTAGTTTATCTGTTCACCGTTTTCGTCGCTCGTGCCAGTGTTCGGGAGTATCGTTAGCCACAGTGCATATGTTCTAAGCTTCAGATAAACGCAACCAGTGAGCTCTCCAGGAGATCAAGGTAAAGTAAAAGCCAGAAAGTTGGAATATGATTATCCGAAACCCTTTGTGGTCATATATAGGGTATCCTACCCTGGAACCATATTCCAACTTTCTGGAGTTCCCTTTAACAAGCTAGAGTCCTCAAGAAACTCTCCGGTTGGCAGGACGTCGGTTTCCGATCGTGGTGGGTTTTTGTCCTACGGTTGATGATATAAATCCTGCATGACCTTAAGGACCCTAAACTATGGGAATTATGGTATATTCCTTATTATGGGCCATGCAGGATTTATATCATCAACCGTAGGTTGGGTTTAGGGTCTGTGGCCCCCGACATTGTGCGGCAGCTGCCATTGTGGGGCGTCTCGTGACAAACGTAGCCGAGGAGCCTGCTGGGGGCTTAGGGCTATTCAGCGAGCTTTCAAAGAGGCTCGATCTTACCTTTGGTTAGTAGGGAATGGAGGAATGGGATACAACTATTGCTACCATTCTTCCATTCCCTACTAACCAAAAGTAAGTGATGAGGCTTTGGAAGATTTGATGGTGTCTCGTGGTTCAAGACTTGGTCTAAGGCCTGGATTTACCCCCAGGGCTCAGAGCTTAGGGTCGAGAGGTTTAGACTTGGAGGTTAAGGGTGGATCCAGACGAATTCCGGTACGAAGCTTCGGGCAAGGGCAAGGGATCGTAAGGTTGGGTTTAGGGTTTAGGGTTTAGGGTGGCTTCAGGCGACATGTTATCGTTGGTCATCACATACGAACTGCTCTATACCCAGATGTCCGACCCTAATCCAAAATCCCTGAAGCGCAAACCACCGGCCCAAATCCCGAAAGCCTGGGATGTTGAATAGCTTGCGAGATTTCGCTTTTCAGAAGTTCATGGCTTGGATTAATCTTTTCGAAAGCCCACCTCCAGTAGTTGCAGGGTGCTTCCACAGCTCCAAACCCCCGCTCTCAAGCCTAAAAACCTAGGCTGTAAACCGCCGTTCAGATGCAGACAAAATCCTGAGAACGGGAGCCCACCCAAAGTGCTGAGGCTTTGTACTGGGGTAACATCAGGGATCCATATTACAACTGGGCACTCTGCAAAGGTGTCAATTGTGCCAGAAAAACAAGCAGACTAAAGCTTTACATGCGGGTTGTTCGAAATCCGGTGTCGAGCCTGCCCCTGACAGGAAGCCCTGTCTAATGTAGGAACCTGATTAAGAAACCTTGGGCCTTTATTGGGGTCCCTTGTATGAGTCTTACTATTTTGGGGGTTTAGGCCCAGGGTATCCTAATCAGGTTCCTACACTAGCCAACTGATGAACATGAAACATGCCCACATCTAACCCTATTACGATTTCAGATGTCAGGACTCTTTCAACTATTTAATGTAAGTCGTGTAATTAATCAGGGCGTTTGCCGTTTTCGGTGTATCTAGGACCTGATAGATAATCATATGCCCTCAACATACTAACCTAAAAGATCGCGAATTAGCCTTAACCCAAGTACCGAATGGTCAAGCTCTAATAAGCCTCTGTAAGAGCCTAAGAACACCCGACAACACCCCGTGACAACCGTATAAATCCTTATACGCGACTATGAACAAGCCTGAAGGCACTGCCTCGGCTTCGACAGGGACTGGAGTGAATCCCTGCTGACGTCGGTGGACGATCGCAGCATTGCTGGCCTGGTTTCAGAATCGAGGCTGTTATATGGTCGTATAGTAGGCTCTGTGAGGGTGTTATAATGAGTCTATAAGGAAGTCTCATCGGGTCTCATAAGTTTCAAAAGTTGAAAGACTTAAGAAATTCTATGCGTGGGGCTTGGGACTCGCAGGTTCTGGGGTTGACGGGTGGAAGAGCTTAGTCTACTACTTGCTTAAGAAACCCTCAAAAACAAAAAAAAATAAGAATCCCTATATTACCACCATAAGGAATATATTTTGTATTTTTTGGTGGGGTTTCTTAAGCAAATAGTAGTAGTGTTTGGGGCAAAGGAAGCCGAGCAGCTCAAGAGTCGCCTCCAACTACCAACCCGTGACGAAAGATACCTTACCCTAAGGGTCCATGCGCCCAAATAGGGGTCCTTTAAGGGTTCCGTTAAGGGTTACTATAAGGGGCTCTAAAAGCGTTGAGTTGTCCATGTACGCAAATAGAACATACATCGGCCCTGCAGTACCTATATAGGCACTACTCTAAGGCCAAAGTATATGATATTTGGATATATGGACCCTGAGGGTTGTCAAAGCCATTGCATTCTTGTCCATGGTTCAAGGCTCACTGGCTACTAAAGGACAAGCCTAATCCTAGGCCGTAAACCCTAAAATGAGCATACCGCAACAGAGGTGGATTCCGAGATGCCCGTATCACGCCAGAGTTCGCAGCACGACTCGCCATGGCAGGCAAGCCTTTAGAGCTTCTAGGCTGGGATGAAGGTTTTGGGTGGGATGACTCCATTCTAGCTTAGAAAGCCCTGGAAAACCTATACTTGTGCGGACGGAAAGCCTCTACATCCCTGTCTTTGTCCTGGCAGAGATTCTGAGGCACAACAGTCTGCATCTTATGGCTGACGAGCCCAAATTCAAAGGATCATGCAGGGCTCGCTGATTCAAGCTTTACGACCCTGTTTAGAGTTTACAGAATGGCGGATTTTTAGGGTCACTGTTCGAAAGACCTCTGGATCTTCGCACTTCCAGCTATTGCAGCAGGCAATGGCCTTGTATTCCGACAATGAACTACCCTATCCTGAAAAGCCCTACTCGAGACTAACTACACATATATGGTTCAATCACATTGCCCACAGATCAAACCACATGTCTATGATGCTGTCGACTCTATGATACGCCGCAAGACTTCAGAAGCCTCTCATCATTACCTTTACAATCACTACTGATATGTTTATCACCATTATTCTTAGTATTGTTGTATTATTCTATTGTGATTTATTCACAATACTGTTGCTACTATCCGTTGTTGTTATTCGTTTTGTGATTATTGGCATTTTTGTCTTTATTCCTACCATCAGTGTTACTACTATTCTTATCAAGCAAAAAGTCAACAAGAGCCCTCAGTCCGACTGTCAGAGTAATCTTTGGGAGTTTCCGAAAATAGGGGTACCTTATTTTGGGACCCTTAATAATAAGGATCCTACTATTTATTTAGGGTACTATATTAGGGTCCACTATTTTTGGAAACCCCCATTTGAGAGCTGCAGGGTTAAGCGGAACACTCGTTCTCAGTGTGTGTTCTCCCTATCTTCCTAAACCCTAAACCACAACTCTAATTCCTAAACCCTGTAAGGCCCTCTCTATGCTTACGATAAAAAAAAACACAGGCCACTAAGCTATGGAGGCCAAAGCGTCGAAACGAATCCAAACCGCAAAAGGGGTACGTGTTGTTTGTTTCCAGGGTCCTTAATATAGGGACCTTAATAATTTGAATAGGGATCCTTTAAAGGGGCCTATCAGGGATACTATAAGGGTACTCTGATATAATGGCCTTAATAAATTAGAAAAGGGCTTTGGGGCCCATTATGCTATAAGTAGAACAAGGAACCCCCCAAAACAGTAGTGGTAACTATAAAAGCCCCACAAATGTTCCACCTCAAGACATACTTGGCTTGGACCCTTAGGGCTCGGGGGACTTGACACACTTTCGGATGTGGCCTAGGTCATCTTATGCCTATTCAGCACAATGCAAACGGCTTTTCTCAATACCTCGCTTGACCGTCCGTCTTGCCCAGTGCTCGCCCTAATTAATTTTTGGCACCAAGTTCTTGTTGTTCCTGCCCGCCAGCCCAAAACCCAAAACTTCCATCTCGTCCTCAACCATCAACTGGCACTGTTTACGGTTCAAGGCCTTGCGGTCGTTTGCAGTTTAGGATTTAGGGCTCTAGGGCAAGTGTCGTCCGACCTGTACCACATTGGTGAGCAGCAGCTCGCGCTGGGACTGGCTGTGCCTGCTGTTCCTCCACCGCACTTCAAACTGTGGCCTGTGGTTCCGTCAATCTGCGCCGGATTTCCGCACTTTGAGCAACTATATCGAAGATGGTTCTCGCGATCATAGTCAGTTCTATACGGCTCAGGCCGCTATCAGACTTTTCGGCAAGGGCCAGGAGGTACCAACGGGGGGGGGGGTGTGGGGGAGGGGGGAGCCGCAACGGGATCACAAAACCATATGTAGCAAGAATAAACATGATTCATACGGTGGATGATATAAATCCTGCATTACCTTAAGGACCCTAAACTATGGGAACTATGGTATATTCCGTATTATGGGTAATGCAGGATTTATATCATCAACCGTAGTTCGCGGACTAAACTAAACGTCTACCGACGGGAGCAATGTGTTGGGCTTTTGCAGTCTGAAGAGATCTTAGACTCTCAGACTCCAGCAAAATACTCTTTTATGGGACCCTATTACCTTCGTGCGGCCCTGGGAAGGGTATCCCACGTTATCAGACATCCCATACTCCCAACATCTGCTAACCTGAGTTGTCCTTCAAGCCCTTTGCAAATCATTTACTATTATGGTTCTCTACAAAATAGTAGGGGATTTTAAAAGTGATCCCAAAGGACAAACCCAGTAACATCACGTAGACCTACTCGCAGTCTTCAGGAACCCAAGGCATGACGGCCTTTTGAGGAGAAAACTTGCCCGAAGGGTCCAAGTCAACCGAAAGTTAAGGATCGAGTGTCCACCTAGAGGCTCCATAGTAGTTCCTTTTCGGGGGGTTCATATTTAGAATCCTATGAGGTAATCCCAAAAAGGAGTTTCCAGAAAGCAAGGGTATAACCTCCAAAACACTAGGTCTGTAGATCCTCAGGAACTGTTGTGGCTTTGGGGTTTGGGCTGTATCTAAATAATCTACATGGTAGTTCCTTTTTCTGGTTCAAACAACTTTATATCCTATATCAGTTAACCCCAAAACGAACACCACTGGAGACTATAGGTAGAGTTCAGGAGCTCGAGACGTCGGGCTCGAGGAAGTCTTGGGGTGTGCGGCCGTTGAAAATTAACAGGGCTTGAGGTTAGCCATTGCAGGACTTCGGTGTTTCGGGCAGGAAGTTTAAAGCATAATGACTAGTATAGCTTTTACGACTGTTATTACTATGACATCGGAACTTGAACCCTGAGGGTTTTGCAGCAGCATGGTCCTGTTGACCTCTGCCCAAAAGCTTCGAAAGTTGAAAAGAGTTTCTCGCTCTGCATGTAAACGAGTCCGATTTCCGAACCCTGACCCCGACAAGCAACGGAATCGTAGTCATGGTCATGGCAAAAGATGGTAGCAGTCGTACTAGCAAACAGCAGGAAAAGGCCTGGGACTGGTACTGATTTGATCGCGACACGGATGCCGATCTTTCCGTGAAAAGCAAATCAACTTAAAGGCATCCATAAGCCCTTCAGGCAACGCCATGCTGAGGGTAGAGCACGGTCACCTTGTCATGGCTTCCGGTATTTGAGCTTCAAAGAAGGCAGGCCTAAAGTTCAAGGATCTAATGTCTATCTTATTCCCAAGTCCACTACTTCGCAAGAACGCGTCTTGCCCCGCTCCAAGCCCTTAACCTCACGACATGGCACGGAAAGCAACATCGCTTGTGGGGACCGTTTGATCATGCGGTACTTCAGGTGAAACCTGAATTCAAGCCCGAACCGTAGAGGTTTCTATTCGAGGGTTTCGAATCCTAAACGGCCTCGCGTTTGCTGCAGACAGCGACTCGGGAGCTTTGCAAAAGAGGGGACCAGACTCGAACTAGAAGGATCCTTTGCGCAAGGAGCCCCGAATCGGAAAGGGACCCCGACCACCCCCTCCTGGACCCCGAAAGTATGTAGATTACCAAAATGTTTTGGTTGATTATTTTACCTACCTTAAGCCGGAATAACCTACCTTTTAGGGTTCCTTATTATGATTTCCTTATATAAACCCTTAAAAAAGGTAGGTTATTCCGGCTTAAGGTACTTTTGGGGGCCTGGGTGTAGGTTTCTTGGTTGAGCGTGCGTGATCATAGATAACTAGGGTGTGAATATGATATCTAAATCTACAGATATACATAGGTATGTATATATATATATATATTATGTATATACATAAATATTATATGTACAAAGTGTGTGTCGTCTCGTCTAGTGACTTCTAGTATAGTATAGCATGGATGGATAGATAGACAGACAAGTATATTCATAAACATAAAAGTAACTCATTCGTAGTCAAGGACCCTGGAGGAAGAGGGCTTTGGCTTCCCTAGGCAGTGGACAAGGGTTTACAGGGAACTCCAGAAAGTTGGAATATGGTTTCAGGGTAGGATACCCTATAATTTACCATAAAGGGTTTAGGATAATCATATTCCAACTTTCTGGCTTTTACTGTAGGGTAACTGGTTCAGTGTTCAGGCTCAAGGGTGGCCAGAGCGGAAGCGGCCTGGAATGCTCATAAACCCTACCAATCCTCTCCCACGACCCCCATTAAGCCGTAATAAACAAGAAAAGTAGAGCTTGAATAACTTGACAACACATGAAGAGCCCTTGTAACGCCCAGAACCCCAAACCGAGTCACCCAAAGAAGCTCTAGAAAACCCAAATCCTCTGAAGCCCTAGGTACCATAGCTGCCCGGAAGCTAAACCATCACCGTAAGCCCATAAAACTCTTCTGAGCATGCCACTCCAGCGAATGAGGCCATGGTGACCGATCCCTGCGCTGTTCAGCTAGTTAGCTAGTTATGACAAACTAACCCCCGGCTCGATGGCTCAAAGAGGTTTGAAAAGATATTATCCGGGCTCGCTGGCTAAACGATGTTTACAGAAACTTTATGAGGTCTGCTTAGCTACGGGCTCATAGGGTTCAAGCGGGTTTGATGACGGTCTCTTTTGTACAGGGCTGCATGAAACTATGGCCTCTGAGGTAAAGATGGGTTTCTGAAGCCTTCCCCCTCAAGAACGTCGGTCCTGGTTCATAGTTCATATGGGCGCTTTAAACCCTAACCCAGAGGGTCCCAGTACTCCCTATTATAGGACTTTAGGGCCTTTTTAGGTACCAAAAACCATAAATGGGAACTACTTGGACCCTTAGGGCAATGTGGATTGTGAACCATCACGAATTCCAACTCCCATCCTGGCGCAGAAAAGCCCAAACCTCAAACAACATTAAAAAAAAAAACTCAGCACTTCCCGCAAGAGGTCACGGCTTAGGGTTTAGGGTTTGGGGTTGACGGAGACAAAGCCCGAAGCCCGTAAGAAACGGGTGTACGTCGAGGCTCTGCTTCGAGATGGCTGCCATGATGGGTTGTAGGACCTTGTAGGATTAATTACTAGGATGCCCAGTAACCTAGGAATAAAAAGGGCTCCCTTTTTGGTATTGGGTAACTTTATAAGGAATCTAGGACTACAAAAAGGGTAGAAGGGTACTACTGGGCATCCCAGGTTATGGCTTTGGGATCTTGCCTGCGCTGACTGCTGATGCTGGTGTGACAGGAACCCCGAAGTCAGAGGACGACAACCCGACACTTTCAAGCCTGCTCTAAAAGCCCATTTATCTGTCTGGTAATGTAGGAACCTGAATCAGAAACCCTGGGCCTATAACCACAAAAAGGTAGGGTTCATATAAGGAGCCCTGATAACTGCCCAGGGTTTCTTAATCAGGTTCCTACATTAGCTCGAAGCCCTGAACCCAGAACCCTGACCCCATTTGCCCGGCCTCCTTTTGAAATCGATGCAATGCACTTTCGATCGCTTCCTGGACAAAAGACGGGGTCGAAAACATTTGCAGCGTTTACAGTCTAGGATTGGGGAAAGGCTCAGCGCGAGGTCGCGCGGCATGTCTTGTGCAATCCGAGATTCAGCACCGGGAAACCGCCACTTGCATCGGAATTGCACTCGACAGTCCGACAGTCCCGACATCACCGAAATCGGAGCGGCATCGCCAGTATATAGGGCAAGGAGTGTCCTTGCAGCCAACGCTCGGTCATACGGATGCTGACCTGCATTGTCAACGACATCGCGTATGCGCAGGACTTCCCGCACCGATCAGCGCTCAGCCTGCTACAACCAGCGACACGCCAGAAGGGACATCGGCAGCTTACTTATACTTACCCTAAGGGTCCATGTACCCATATAGAGATACTTTGGGCCCAATGTACCTATATAGGGACTACATTAAGGCCAATGTATATACTATATGAGCACATGGACCCTTAGGGTTAGGTTTACCCTGAACCCTAAACCCGCGGGTTCAGAAGAGTTCTGAAATGGCCCTGTCAAGGGTTTGGGGCTGGCTTGGGCTTGGGCTTGGGGCTTAGGGTTTCCCTTTCGGGTCTAGGGATTTACGTTCAGGTTTTAGGGTTCAGGGTTTAGGAGTTATTGTCGCAAATCGGGGACCCCAATAAAGTACCCAAAACAGTAGGACCCTTATTACAAGGACCCCAAAATAAGGTACCCCTAATTATCCTAATTTTCGGAAACTCTCCAACGTCACTACCGTCTCAACCCAGCTGGCCTTTGACGACCCCAGGAAAGCCGAAGCCAGGAAAACCCAAATCTGATTGGGAGACCACGGTTTAGGGTTTAGGGTTTAGGGGTTTAGGGGTTTAGGGTTTAGGGTTTAGACCGAAACTTTAATCCAGAACTCAAACCCGAGGAGCCGCCAAAAGCGAAATCCTCAACCACAAAGAAACAAGAGAGCCCAATACCGTTTAATTAAGAAATATAGCTCAACTTGACTCATGATATGAAGCCCCATATAATTGAATGTATATTCCCTAAAACAGGGATGTTGGGCTCTCTGGGAAAAGGTCTCCCAATACAAGAATCCGAACACAAACTCTAACACGCTATGAAGGACTTACCTCAACCCCCAACCCATCAACCAAAGAGGGTCTCCCAGAACTTTATTTGCTCCAACCCCTGAAGCAGCCCTCAAAACACCCGCAAGGAAAACTACCAAAACGCTAAATCCTCGAACAAATCCCGTAGTCACTAAACTCGTAAAAAGAATGAATTCCGAAACAAGCCAGTGTCCTAATCTTTTGTCCCACACTGAACCAAGTCCGAAACCACTAAAGGCCTGATTCATCAACCAAAGAAAGTCTCTCCAAAGCATCTAAAGGGCTTCGCTGCACACCCCTTGTAGATTTCTCACTGAACCCGTGCTGGAACCCCAAACGAAGAAAGTCTCCTGAACCTTGAACCCTTAAACCCTAAAGCCCTAAGAATGACTCCCTAGACCCGGCCCCAAGACCTAACCCTGACCCAGAGCCTCCAAAACCCCTTAACTAAGGAATATACCTTAAACGATATTAGGGATCCTATTATGATTTAAGGTATATTCCTTAATTAAGGGGTTTTGGGAGGCTCTGGGTAACCCGGATCGAAAACCCTCCAGCGCCTTGCCACTGTTGGACTGCCATCGCTCCTCCGCCCCGAAGCGCACGTAGCGGTCAGGTGGTTGCCCCTGCGTTTACTTAAAGGATCATGGGACTTAGTAACTAGGGTTATAAGTGAGGTACCTATACTTATAACCCCAATTAAGGTACTTATCACCTTACTTACTAAGTCCCATGATCCTCCAAGTAGGGTCCCAGCTTTCAGGTTCGTTTGAGGGCCCCTGTTCCTTTAAGGAAATCTGTTCTTGAGTTCCATAAGGGTTCCTGCGTGCCATAAGGGTTCTTGGAGGGGTTCCTTGAAAGGCTTCTAAGTCTTGAGCCCTAGAATTGAGACCGAAGAGACGAGAAGAGTCTCAGCAGACGTACCCTCCCAAAGGATTGAAGCACAACAGGGCGGCGTAGGGTTTGAATTGGGGGGTGGTTTTGGGGTTGAGGGTTTAGTGTCAGGCATTAAACACCCTGCCCTGTGGTCTAGGACTGAGGTTTCTGAGCACATCTCCACTTACTTCGCTGGAAGACATGTACACTCACCTAAGAGTCTCAACGGTTGACAAGACATCCGAGTGCCTGTGCTGTGGGCGTTTAGAATGTTTGGGCACGCAGGAACTAGGTCCTACTTCAAAGTAGTACTGGTACCAGCTAAAGTACTAATTATCATACAAATAGTGATTTGCTTTGGAGTTCTAAAGTCTTTAAATGGTTGGGGCCCCATGGATACACGCATAGGCCGGCAACAGCTAAAATGCTTGAACAAGTCCTACACAACAGACTATAAGGGATACCACAACGGATTACGATAGGACAACAGCGTCACGAGTTAGGCTTACTTTGGAGGGTTCTACAAACGAAACTATAACGGATACTATCCCTTCTATACTCCCAAAACTTGCAACTTTCAAAAAGAGGGCTCGGTCCGCTAGCCGACCGTGGACACTTCTTTCCTGGCATCTGCTGCATCTGTCAACGCTCCAGAATCCACTTTGGGCTTGAAAGCCGTGCACCATTAAGCCGTGCTGGAAAGGTCAATTTTTTGGACGCTTCCTGCCTCTGCTGGGCAGCACGGAAGACAAAAGCGAGTCATGGTGCCTCACGGGCCAAAATTTCCCAAACAAAAGTTGCAAAAGCACACGGTTAATTCGCATCAATCTTGTTCCACACCCCAGAGGGGAGGGCAATGAATTGAATCGCGAAGTCCTCCATCTTCCAGAGGCGGCCACGTAGATCCTTGGACAACCGACATCTGTTTCGGGCTTAGGGACTTTACTTCGAGGATCATGGGACTTAGTCATTAAGCAAGATTATAAGTATCTCAAAAAAACAGGTTAGAAGTAGTTTTTGGAGTTACATTTTGTTTACACCCTCAGTTACTGGGTCACATGATCATTTAAGTAGGGTATTCGGGTGGAGGGCCTTCGAGTTGCGGGTTTCGAGAACCAGCACTTTCCCTGAACCGGCCCAACACCCTACAGTAAACCCCTATGGATTGAGGCTGTTGGGTTTCCAACTTCCGGGCTTTTACTGTAGGCTAAACCCATGTCTTGGTCTTGCAAGTCTCGCTGATCTTCTGACTTGCATCATTGATGTTGTCGACCAGTGTCTCGTAGTCTGCCTTCAACAGGGAGATGCTTGCCAAGAGAATATATTTACCCAGAGACTCCAATAATTATCCCCTAATTAGGGAATATTCCTTAAATTATAGTAGGACCCCTAATATGATTTAAGGAATATTCCCTAATGAAGGGATATTGGAGTCTTTGGGTAGGGCCTTCCACAGTGCATAGGCTGGACTTCGAAGCTTGGCTGGAAAGCCAGCAGGGATACGGCCTAGCGTTCCAATGCAAGTCCTGTGATCATAGCATTCTGCGACTCAAACTGCCCATATGCCAATCGCTGCTGCTGTTGGCGGGGTTGGGGGGGGAGGTGCTGCTGCTGAAGCTTGACTTCGGGTTGCAAACCACTGCAACTCCTGCAACAGACTTCTCACGAAGCTTGCAGGGACTGCAGCGGCTGCCGCTGCTCGCCCTCCTACATACTACCACCACTGCTTCACCCAGGGCGATGAAAACAAAACAAACTCTACGGCTCCATGTGCCCATGCAGTAGATTTTTCGGCCTTCAAGCCCGGAACCCCTTTTAATGCCTAAGTTGAAGCCCTGAACAGCGTTGAATGCTTAACCCCTGCCCAAAATACACAAATGATCTGCCTGCAGCTGCTGGGCGTACTTGTTGTCGTACTTCTCGATTTCCGGCTTCAGCTTCAGCACCTTCAACAGGGTTCGATCGTTTGTACTGTGCTTAAGTGCAGTATAGCATAGTACAGTATAGTATAACATAGCACAGTATATTACAATCTCAAAGAATTTAGGGCTTCTGCTGCAGGCAGCGCACCAGGTTGATCTTCTGACTCTGCAGGAGGATCGTGTTGTTGGGCGCAGCAGCAGGGAGAGGGAAGGAGCCGTTTGCGCGCCAGCGCTCTGGATGCTCACCATGAGGCCCATAGGGCGAGGAGGTGATGACGTTTCCGACACCCCAGCGCTTCCGGTCGACCATGGTGATGTAGTTCCAGACGGCCTCCATCTCCTTGTTCAGATACCTGTGGCTTCTCGACTGGTTTGGAAAAAGGCTTCAATAAGCGCGGAAGACGACTGAGGATAGACTAGTCGGGTGTGCTGACAGATGACAAGGAACAAGCAACGATACTTTTAACCTGCCTGACCAGTCACAGAACCCTGTAGGAAAAGCTGCTCAGAACTACTACGGAAACAGCCCAAAGGCTGCAACACTGAAAAAGCTCTGTCATCGGATTTCGCTGAGCCATGTCAAGGCGTTCTACCCAAAGGAGAAGACTCCAATGCTCAACACAAAGTGCCGATCGGCAGCGAAACGCCGGGTGCGAGCTGTCGACACTAGCCTCTACTAAGCCCGAATCCCTGAAACAATGCCTGTGATCGGATCACCTTGTGCGTACTTTAGATGGAAGCGCGGCTTAGACGCCTGACGAGTTAAACTGCACTAGCGGGCTTCGAGGGCTTCGCGATGCACAGGCATTAAGGCACGCTCTTCCTAATGATTCAGCCTTCTACAGTAAACTCTTCAGGATTGAAGCTATTAGGTTCCCAACTTTTGGGCTTCTACTGTAATTGCCAAACAACAAGCCAAGTTGCATCAAGATCTTGTTGATGTACCGTGCCCGCGGCGGGAGCTCCTGCCTGGAGCTTATGCACGCGCGGGGTTCCCACAGACTGCAATATCCCGTAAGAAAGGAATATATTCCTTAAATCAAATAAAGGATCCTACTATGATTTAAGGAATATTCCTTAATTAAGGGATATTGGAGTCTCAGGGTAGGCTTTCTAGAGGCTTTTGCGAGTGAGATCATTAAATGATATTCTCTGCATATACAGCTCTTTTCTACGAGGACTCCAACCCTGAACCTGAAAACCCCAGCCCTAAACCCTGAACCCCCATCCTAAACCCTGAACTCAAACCCTAAACCCTAAACTCAAACCCCAAACCCGAACCCTAAGCCCTCAACATCAACCCTAAACCGACACTAAACCGTTGCAGGGTTACTTTTAAGGGTTACTATAGGGGTACTGTAATATAGGGGCCTTAGTAATTAGAATGGGGTTTGGGGGCCCATGACCCCCAGAATAGTGGTGGTTATTAAGGCCCCATTTTTTTAAGACCCAAAATCCCGTGATCCCCAAGAGTTCCGAGCTAAGCTCTAACCACCAAACGCGCAAGACGCAACACCCAAGCATCATCATCGTCAGCACCACCACCATCCTCATCACCGTCATCATCATCACCATCGCCATCATCACCGTTTAAAAGCAACCCTGAAAGGAGCCCTTAAACCTACTTGTCGGGTATCATGGGGAACTAAAGGTTAACCTTTTTTGGTTATATAGGGATTATATAGGGACTATACTACCCCCAAAAAAGGTTAAAGGTTACCTACTCTTCTACTAGGTACAGGAACCCTTCGTAGTGTTGATGATATAAATCCCGCATGACCCATAATAAGGAATATACCATAATTCCCGTATATTCCTTATTATGGGGACTGCAAGATTCCTTGAGACTCCAATATCCCTTAATTAAGGAATATTCCTTACATCCTATTAGGCATCCTATTATAATTTAATGAATATTCCTTATAATTAAGGAATATTGGAGTCTCTGGGTTTCTATCATCAACCGTAGTAAGAGCCCTTGCCGACTGCCTGCTGGGACGAAGGCCCCGAGGCTCATCGGAGAGAACTCGACCAGAGGTTCGGTTCCAAATCACCTCAGCTCCATGGTTTTAGGGGGGCCTATAGGAGTTTAGGGTTTAGCGGTTCAGGGGTTTAGGGGTTTAGGGATTAGGGGATTTGGGCTGAGCTCCATGGTTTAGTGGATAGGACTTTAGGATTCAGAGGTTTAGGGGATTAGGGGGTTTAGTGCTCAGGGCTTTAGGATCTAGAGGTTTAGGGTCTAGGGGATTTAGTGCTTAGGGCTTTAGGATTTAGAGGTTTAGGGTTTTGGGGTTTAGGGTGTTGTTTGGCTTGGGACATAAGGGGAATGCTTAGACCATAAAGCCTGTCAGCTCGATCGTAGTTTTGTCGGCTAGTGTCTGGGAGAGTATATGAAGATTACATAGGTACTTGGACCCTTGGGGGCTTAGGGCCTAGGATGGTTTAGAGTGTGCAGGGTTTAGCACTGAGGGTTTCGGATTTAGTTTTCAAATCTTGGGGTTTGGGGTTTCTGGTTTAGGGATTGGTTTTAGAGTTTGGGGTTCAGGGTTTGGGGTTTGGAGTTTAGGGGTGGCTGGGAGCAAGTTAGTAGAGTAGGGGCCTCATTAGTTAGAGTGGGGCTTTGTGGGTTAATGATACAAGATTTATATTGGGGAACGCTGCGGAAGAGTGCTTGTAATCATTCAGAGAGCTGCATGGGGATGGTCACAAAACGTTACAAGGGCCCATTGAAGGACGACGCGTCGCCATGTCACCCATTGCCCCACATCGTGTGTGAAAACGACATTCCTGCAAAACCATGCACCTTGATATTAGGCTTTTCTTTTTCGGGGTCCTTTCACTAAGGATCCTGGCATTTTCTGAGACTCCCTATCGAACTCAAACCCCAAGCCATAAACCCTACATCTCAAAACTTCCAAGTGACGCTGTGACCGGTGGCGTTGGCCACCAGCTCCATCGTGTAGTTGACATACGTGTCGAGGACGCCAACCACCTGCGTTTTTGCTAGTTTGGGGCTTCGGGGTAAAGAGTGTCGGCTGTACTTGCAGGATAGAGGTTGCAGTTTTCTCCAGGACCCAAAACCCGACGAAACCCCGGAACCCTAATGCGTCTCACACCGACCAGAAGAAGCCAAGAACAGATTAGGGTTACAGTAACCTCTCTGACAGCGTGAGAGGTGGCATGGAATGGTGCACCCAACTCTACAGGAACAGGGCATCTCCGTACGCCCTGTAGCCCCTTTTCAAGGCTCCATCAACATTGAGGGTGCCTGGTACTCCTGTACGATGGGCGTCTGAAGCGGTGCCAGCAGCTTCTTGAAGTGATTCTTGGTCCTAGAGACTTGTGAGGCTGGAGGTTCGGATAATGTCGCACGTTCAGCTTAGGGGCGTATCGTTGTGGGTATTAGTATAAGCTTCAAGGCTATAGAGTAGGGCTGTAGGGGCTTAGAATCGTGTGCTAAGGGTCTGGAGGCAAAAGCGAACCCTGAGTGATCCTAAACCCCAATCAGGATCCATTGATGCAGAGGATGGGCTATCGGGCTTAGGGTTTCAACTCTATTAAAATGACCATCACGAGTATGATTCCGCACTAATAGCACTACATTCTACAAGTCTTGATAGGGACCTCGAAAGAACATTCGCAGTCAGCATAAATAAAGTATCGGCATGTGCGTGTGTGTGTGTGTGTGTGTGTGTGTGTGTGTGTGTGTGTGTGTACATTTGTACATATTAGACATATACATATATATATATATACATGTATATAACTATATATGAATATGTATATATATACACATATACATATATACATATACATATATACATTTATATATATATATATATATATATATATATATGTCTATGTATATGTATGTATATGTATATGTATATGTATATGTATATGTATATGTATATGTATATGCATATGCAAATGTTTATGTTTATGTATATGCATGTGTATGTGTATATGTACATGTAAACGTATATGTATATATATATATATATATATAGATGTGTATGCGTATGTGTATGTGTATGTGTATGTATATATATATATATATATATATATATATGTATATGTATATGTATATGTATATTTATGTATGTACACATGTGGGTTTGTGTATGCATGTCTATGCATATGTATATGTATGCATATATGTATATGCATACGCATAGGTATATCTGTAAGTGTCTGTGTGTATATCACTATATAGTTGCAAACATTGTTACACACATGTCGACAGATGAGACTTCGGAGTGTCAGAATCCTCAAACCTCTTACGGGTTTGAGGATTCTGCCGCAAGCGAGGGTTCTGTTTAGGCTAAACAGAACCCTCGCACACTGTATGGGCATGGGACATATAGGGGTTGGGTTGTAGGGTTTGGGGGTACATGTGTTTGCTGATTCGCGAGTTAGTTGATGCTATGCATAGCAAATCATATCGTGACGGGATGCCCAAGTCATGCCAACCGCAACTGAACCAGATAACTGCACCCTCCTACACCAGTCCTACACCCAAAAGCTTGAACGCTCGCCGGCCCTAGCCACAAAGCCTTCAACCTAAACCCCGAAACAGTTCCCCAAGTGGGACCGCTTGTGATTCGCTATACTCGGCTAGAGTAGTCGCATGCATTGAATGTTCCAAGCCGTGCGATCCCTTTCTAAAGTCCTTATACCACCCCAATCACAATCATTGTAACCTAAGTTCCTGCGCAAGAACTCAACTTTTGGTCCTGGTATTGATGTCCCTCAGCCACTTGTTGCTCCGACCGGTCTCACCTTCGTCCGCGTCCTGACAAGTCTGAATCGGGCTTACAGTAAGGCTTTGGGAGTTAGAGATCGGGCCTTCAGGCCATCGAATTTAAGATTGGGAGCTTGGATTTTTGGCTTGCAGGAGTTGGGGTTTAGGGTTGTAGGTTTAGGGTGTTCAATTTCGGGTCTTAAGGCTTTGGAGTCAAGGCTTCGGGATGTCGGAAATGTGGGAGTTTCCGAAAACAGGGGACCCTAATATGGTACCCTAAATAGTAGGATCCTTATTATAAGGACCCCAAAAGAAGGTACCCCTAATTTTCGGAAACTCCCATGTAGGGTGCCAGGCATTAGGGTTCACTACGGGCACTCCAAGTTTGCCTTTTAGGCCTTGGTGCATGTCTTGTCTCAGGGATGGAAGCACGGGGCTTGTTCTGAACCCGGGAACTACGCAAACTACCCAAAGTACACCCATCTGAGGAGCGACAGTAGCAGTATACGACCTCTACAAACCTCCCTGCAACCCTGAACTCCCAAACCCCGTGCCCCCCAAAAAATTGAAAGATCTAGGACTCCCCTCTTTTCCGGGGCGGGCAGCCAGGTAGTCCGCCCCCCGAAGCTGGGAGCTCGGGAAGGGGTCGTTGGCGAAGAGCGCTGGGTCGGCTTCCGCAGCGACCAAAACCTTGCTTTGGGTTTAAAGGGAACTCCAGAAAGTTGGAATATGGTTTCAGGGGAGGATACCTTATAATTTACCATAAAGGGTTTAGGATAATCATATTCCAACTTTCTGGCTTTTACTTTACGGCATTTGGGGTTTCGAGCGTTTAAGGCTTGGGTGTTTGGGGCTTAGGTGTTTTGGGGTTTGTGGGGTTTGGGGCTTTGGGGTTTAGGGCTTAGGGGGTTCAGCCTTTGTGTCACGCTTGTGGGACTGGGGACTGCGCTCCAGAGCTGTCAGAAGAGAATACAACGAAGGTAGCAGCAGGCGTATACTAGGCTGCTCAGTGACCCACTGGGAAAAAGTACATACTTTTAAGGCTTCTTATTTTATAATAGGAAACCAGAAACCTGAAAGTAAAAAAGTGTACCACTGAACAGCCTGGTATACATACGAACATACATGCAGGCACGCATGCATACATACGCTTATGTAAGTTACATATGTACGTACTACATATGTAGTATTCGTATTCTACCAGACATTTCAGCACCTACGAAAGCTTTGCCAACAAAAGAGAACAACGGTGACCACCAGAGCTGAGACGGCAAAGAAGGCCATGGCAATAGGGAGCCACTGAAGGCTCTGCAGGACCAATGAGGGCGGGTTTGAGTCTCAAAACTGCAGCCGAAGCTTCTCTCCAAGCTGGGGAGGCTTTCTGTAAAGTGTCCACACAGGCCCTACACGCGAAACCCCTGAACCCCTAAACCCTAAATCCCAAACCCTAAACCCCCAAACCCCTAAACACCCAGAGCCCTAAACCCTAAACCCTTCAACCCCTAACCCCGAAACCCCTAAACCCCAAACCCAAAACCCCCAAACCCTAAACTCTACCCTGCAAAAGCCAACAAAAAGCCCTTCAGCTGTCGGTTCGGGTCTCCTCGTGAGGAAGTACAGTCTCGATGGCACCCAGTTGACATGCAGCTGAAGTTGAAAAGTGGAAGCTTCGAGGAATGCCCCAAAATGGAACCACCACGAACAAACCCTAAGCCCTGAACCCAAAACCACAAAACCATGTGGTATCAATAGTTGAGATCCTTCTATATAGTGCTGATAGGACTCACGGTGTAGTCACTGATTCTGCATCCTGGTATGAGGGGTTCAAGGCACCCGAAATGCTAGCAAAACACATCCTGATGTCTACGAGTCTAACCCCGAAACTTTGGTAGCCCGGCGTTGTAACCCAAGTCCAGCTGAGTTGAGAACTCAATCTTATCTCTAGAATCTGTGGTAGCAATTCATGAGTTCGTGGCTTCGGCAAAGCAGACTGAATCCTGCCCCAGGCTGGCTGACACCCGACCTGACATCATATGCACAGGGTTTTCGTTCTAACCCTAAACGCTAAGCATCTCTAGACTTCCGAGGAGGAGCTGATAAACAGCAGGGATTGGTCATGTTCTAAACGGATCTGAACCCTCAATCCCGTAGTTACAAGCCCTAAAATAACTAATTAAACCCTAATTAAACCTCATCAGCCCCAAGATCTAAACCCTATAAGCCCTAAACCAGAAGACCTAAACTCTAAACCCTATCAGCCCGAAGCTCTAGGCCTTAAGCCCTAAACCATAATACAAGAACTCCAAACCCTATCAGCCCTAAGCCCTGAACCCCCTAGCCCTCTACGGAAACTTCAAGGCACTGCCTTGTAGGGCGTCGTGTCCACTACGATCGCAGCTTTCGGTGCAAGGAGGCCCTCCGATCGAAATGGGGGGCCCTAACGAGAGCCTAAGGGACCGTCAGGGAACCGTTAAAGAAACGAACCCCTAAAGGAACCCTTAGTGGTTCCCAGGAATGTTAGGGATTTTAGCGGTTTAGGGCATGCTATTAGGGTTTAGGGTTTTGGTGCTTGAAGGTGTTGAGGCAAGGGGATTTGGGGCCTGTAGGATTTAGAGATTTAGGGCTTTAGGGTTCTAGTGCTTACTGTTTAAGGGAGCAGGTGTTAGGGGCTTAGGGTGTTGGGCTCAAGGCTTAAGGCTACGGTAACTCAGGTTGTCTTGCGAGGTGCATCAGGCTGTGTGGAAGCGGGTGCGGTCTTTGGCAATTGGTACCGTCTCGTGGGCGGGACACACAACAACTCGCGATAACACACAACAGCACAGAACCGAACGATGCACACACACGCACGCACCAACCCACGCACACACACACACACACACACACACACACACACACACACACACACACACACACACACACACACACACACACACACACACACACACACACACACACACACACACACACACACACACACACACACACACACACACACACACGCACGCACCAACCCACGCACACAGACACAGACACAGACACACACACACACCCACACGCACACGCACACGCACACGCACACGCACACGCACACGCACACCCACACGCACTCGCACTCGCACTCGCACTCGCACTCGCACTCGCACTCGCACTCGCACTCGCACTCGCACTCGCACTCACACTCACACTCACACTCACACTCACACTCACGCTCACAAACACACACACACACACGCGCACGCACACATGCACACGCACACGCACACGCGCACGTACACGCACGCGCGCACACACACACAGGAGAGAGTAACCGATTGTCCGATATTTTCCAATCTAGGCTTCTTTACTGTAGGGTTACATTATAAGGTTACTGTGAGTTTGCTATAGATTCACACTTGG
The DNA here is from genome assembly GCA_905221615.1 of Symbiodinium sp. CCMP2592. Lineage (NCBI taxonomy): Eukaryota > Dinophyceae > Suessiales > Symbiodiniaceae > Symbiodinium > Symbiodinium sp. CCMP2592. The sequence continues at coordinate 936,140 of CAJNDT010001480.1, forward strand.
GTCTTCAGGCTGCGCATGTTGGCAGGACCGGTCCCGTGGCCTGTAAAGCAAGTAAACTCTGAGGCCTCATGTCTAACCTAAATATTAACCATGAGTGCATGAAAAAAACGAACCCTCCAGGACCCTCCTTGTACCCTCAATTAGGGGTATATGGTCCCGAATAAGGGGCATTTAGGGTCGAATAGAGGGTAGTTGGAGGGTCTAGGCTGAAAGTGCATGAATGAAGCTAGGCCTCGACTGAATCCCAAAGCCTACAGGCACTACCTCCGAAACGCTGAAGCCATCCTCCGGTCACTACGAGATCAAACTCGTTTAACCCATCAACCCCCAGAGGGTCCATAGATACCCCTATACTTCCGGGGACCTTATCATTGGGTCCTTAAGGGGTCTGGGGCCCTAACTATATGGTCCTTGGAAGCATAGAGTACTACTATTATGGAATTAGGACCCCCAAACCATAACAATGGTAGTGCATATGGGCCCTCTGGGACCGCAAACCCCTGTGGGCCGCCTGATCCCGCAGGGTGCAGTAGTAGTCCCAGATGCCATCCTCCATGAAACTCTAAACCCTATCTCGCTAAACCCTAATCAGAGGCCCCATAGTAGTTCCTTTTTTGGATTACCTCATAAGATTCTAAATATGAACCCCTAAAAGGAACCACTCTGGGGCCTTGGGGTAATGAGGTCCTAAACCATAACTCCCAAAAGGCTTTCTTGCTTCTTTGCACGAGGGGATCCTGAGACCTGAGGCTGGTAAAAGGCTTCCGGTTTGAAGGTTTAGGGTTGGACGATTACTTCAAGGATATCATGGGACTTAGTAACTAGGGTTATAAGTAAGAAAAACTATACTTATAAGCCCAATTAAGGTACTTATGACCTTACTTACCAAGTCCCATGATCCTCCAAGTAGAGGTTTAAGGATAAGACTTGTTGGGTTTAGGGCTCAAGTCTGGGTTTGGGAGTTCAACGCTGGCGTTGTCTGTTCCACCTGTCTTATAAGCGCAGGTAAAACTTGTCCTCGGTTCATTGGGTCTCGCGTATTATTTGATGTCACAATTCGTGCGGTTTTTACACTGCGAATGGTCACCGACACCTACTCTAAGCCCAAGCGAGCCCATGAACCAAGCCGAGAATAAATGCAAACCCAACCGCTTCTGCGAACACAACTTCCACAACGCACCATGTAAGTAACTACTCTCCCCTGATATGTGGATGCAGATCTTCTCATGTTAGTTGGGGTTGTAATGAGGACAATGTCGAGCTATATCATCCAGCAGAACCTACTTAGAAAAGGCTTTGGTCCTTGAAAACCTGACCGGAAAGTTACAGGCCTTGTCTGCATCGATGACGGCCAAATCAAAGGGGCCATCCTCAACAAGCTGTAATTACATATAGGAGCCTCAAGCACTAGAATAGGGTTTTGGGGCCCCTCCTACTGTATATGTATAGTAAGGAACCCCCCAAAATAGTATATACACGTAGTTATTAAGGCTTCTATATTGCTTCCTCCAGGTCCTACTGCTCAAAGACGTGTCCAAGCACTGACGGTTCAAAGCTGGATGCTGGGTTGTGACTAAACCCTAAACCCCAAAGTAGTTCCTTTTTGGGGTTCATATATACAATCCTAAAAGGTAATCCCAAGAAGGAACTACTTTGAGGCCTATGGGTAAACCCTAAACCCCACCACACAAGGAACACGTGGATGCGCTTAGGATCATGCGGTCAAGGACTTGGCTGGCTTTCAGGTTCAGGATTTGGGTCTTCGGGGCTTGTGTGTGGCTACGGTTGGGGGTTTAGGGTTTACCCAGAGGCCCCATTGTAGTTCGTTTTTGGGATTACCTTATGGGATTCTACATATGAACCCCAGAAAGGAACTACTTTGGGGCCTCTGGGTAGGTCGAGGATTCGGGAACTTGGGGAGCATGCAGACGACGGAATCTGCTCACGCAAAGTCACCGCAATTTGCACTCCAGGATGTTCCCCCAAACTGCAGGCCCCTACAAAGGATCATGGGAACTGCAGGCCCCTACTACAAAGGATCATGGGACTTAGTAACTAGGGTTATAAGTAAGGTAACTATACTTACAACCCCAATTAAGGTACTTATAACCTTACTTACTAAGTCCCATGATGCTCCAAGTAACAGACATCCAAACCGTCAAACAGTTCATTCATCCCTGAACCCCTCCACAAAGTCTCGAGACGCGGATTCCCTAAACTCTCTGTCTGAGTTCTTGCTAAGGGAGCTTAACGCAAAGTCCAGAACCTAGTTTCCTGATTGTGGTAATGCTAACCCTAAGGCTCAGAATAGCCCAAAAGCCTTATATAGTATGGTCTTTGGGCCCAAAAGCCTTACAATATGAGCCCTTAGAGCCTTAGGGTAAGGGTCCATGTACGTTTGCAGCATATGACTTGGCTTCAAAGGTCTGCCTACGTAGGTACCTTAGAGCCAGGGTAGATACTCCACGCGGTACATTGAACCCTTAAAGCCTTGCTTAAGCGATTCCTAAACCCTAATGGAACCCTTTTGCGGACAAGCTTTGTCTGCACCAAGTACACACACAGTAGCCCAGTTTCCACGCTCCTGTCAAAGATCCGTCTGGACGTCCAGCGCTGTTTTCATTCATAGAAGAGAATCGAATAGCCACCGTTCGCTAATTGGCAGCCTTCCAGGTCGTAGACCTGCGGGTTAAGGGCTTCAGTGCAACATTCACCACTGGCCCACCCTCATGTGCCAGGTCGACTCGAAGATGCACCATGGAATAAAGCGTCCATCGTCCTTGTAAGCTCAAAGCCGCCAAGTGGGCACATGTATGCCAAGTCTTCCTGCAGTTAAGCCTTGAGCCCTAGACAACCCCCAAACCCTAGGTACTTCTTGGAAGCTCCTCCCTTAGCACGAGCCCAAGCACCCGGGTTTCGGATCAGGAGGTACAAGGCGTCAGCGCCCAACGGGTCTCCAGTAATATTGGGGCCTTCAAAGTGGAATAGGAATTTTGGGGGTGCATGAAAGTAGTAGGGAATCTGATACAAGATAGCACTCCTTATCACTGAAAAGCTTCTATTCTACGCTTGTGTGCAAAACCATACAGTAACATAGGGGCCTTGTATAGAGTTTGGGGCACATTATACTATAACTATCATAAGGAACTCCCAGACGTGCAGTGGTAATCCCTGAGCCTATCTTATTGTAAACCGCTCTCGTGCTGAATTCCTGAGTTCCCCTAGGATGCCCAGTAATACCTAGGAATAAAAAGGGCTCCCTTTTGGTATTGGGTAACTTCACAGGGAACCTAGAACTGCAAAAAAGGAATAAGGGTACCACTGGGCATCCTCGTCCCCCAAAACGTGAAGATCCATGGGCCCCCAGCAGGCGCAAGAAAGGTTTCGAGTGTAGGGGTTTGGGGTTTATGGGGGTTTGTAGAGTTTAGGGGTTTATAGGGTTTAGGGGTTTAGGGTTCTAGTTAGAGTTAAGGGGTTTAGGGTTTATGGGTTTAGGGTTTTGGGGTTTGTGGGTTTAGGATTTAGGGTTTTAGGGTTTACGACCTAACTACGAACACATGCCCGTGCCTGCTTGGCACTGCCAGACTTCAAATACTCCATGGCCTGGGAAACAACGTTTCAGCTCTCTTCCCTCTGACCGCAATTAAAACTCCAATAGCCGTTACACCCGGACAGACCTTACTGTAATGGCCAGCAGGCCATCAGCCTTACAAACTTACTTCAACAAACTTGAACACCCTGCCCTCGATGACAAATACCATGACTGTGGACTGTGGACCTTAAGTTTCACGTGGTCTGAAGATGTCGAACCCACGGGCAAAAACAAAAGGCAGGGTTTCCGGATGAGGGTGCCAGGTTTCAAGGTGCATATGGATTTATAGATTGTTGGGCTTCCTATAATACACCCTACCGCAACTATCAACGCCCCGTTTTCACCTCAAAAGAGCAATTATACAGGGGCTTCGGGTTTGTGGGGTTAAGGGTCCTACATAACCTCAAAAGAGCACATCAACAAAAACTGAGCCCAGAGACAGGCCCCACGACAGAGCGGATCTTCGACCTGAGTTACGCAGAAAGGGGCCGAGATGGGCTTAGGGTTTTAGAGATTTCAGCCGTGCATTACAAGGATCTGGAATCGCGCGGTTCTGTCAGGGTTCTGTCGCTGCTTCGATCCATGTGTGTGTATACGTTTGTGTTTTTATGACTAGATCGTCCTTCTGTCACGCCATGCGCCATGCACTGTGCATGTATGCGTGCATGTATACACAGCCTCAACCTTGCCTATCTAACCCTCAAAACCTGGAAGAACATGATATGGCGGCATACATATGAGTGTCCTTGCTACAGGGAAAACTAATGCTATTCTCGTTGCTAGCCATTGCAATCCTGATTGTTAATGGCAGTATCTGCGTTGTCGTTGTTACTGATATTCTTCCTTTGTCTCACTTCTTTCTTACTATGATGGCTATTCTGTGTTGTTATCTTAGCTACTATCGCACATATGCATGCACACATGTCGGAATCCCGAGGCGTCTCGCTTGAGGGCTTTGTGGAATCAGGGTTGACTGTCACGCATTTGGGCTCCGGCGCTGTAGCCTTTTCTGGGTTTAGCAAAGGTTCAGTCTTAAGGGTGTAGTAGACTCAAGAAAGGCAAACCTAATAAACTCCAGTCTAAGCCAGGCCACGAGGCCCCAAGAGAATTGTTTCCAAGAGTGCTATGCAGGGCTTTCGGGCAATGTTGAGGCCTTAGTGCAACTACACTTGCTACGCTTGACAAGCTGACTAATATAGGGGCCTCAATAATTACCCAGACTATTTTGGGGTCTCCTTACTATAATTATAGCATAATTAATGGGCCCCCAAGCCCTATTCTAATTATTAAGGCCCCTATATTAATTGCATGCACCAAGGAGGCAAGAGCCTTGAAAGACTGCTGACTCTGCAACTTAGTGAATGCAGGATCATGTTTCGGCCTTTTTCGCTTCGCACTTGCATGTCCGACAAGCATATTCCGCTTCAGAAACCCGCAGAAGACACCTGGAGAGAGTCAGCATCTAGGGTTTCGAACTCAACCAAGCATAGCTTCAGAGCTACTACCTTTAGCGTTGTTGAAAATTGGAACAAAGTTGGGTCAGCACTGAAGCACCAAACCCTATACTGAAGTTAGTAAGTCGTCCTGAGGTTGGCCCGATTGAGGCCGCTGCCCATGGGAGCTCCGTGCCCAGTACCTCGAGTAATTAGAACTGGCATCATTTAAGGCTCCTCAATTTGTAAGAATACTATACCGTATTATACTGTATACATTATGCTATTCTATACGGTACGTAACTGTATACTTACTACACCATACTACACTATAGTGTAGTATACTTTTCTAGGCTATGCACTACCGTATAAAACTATACAATAGATCTTACTGTACTATACTGTTTACCATACCAGGGGCTTCGAGAGCGTGCCGAAGACTACTTTCAGACCAGGCGCGATGTTGGGTTTCCTTTTGGGGTACTTACCATAAGGGCAACTGTAAGGATGCTATGGGGGTTACTACAAGGGCCATGAATCTGTAGGTTTGAGGTGCGTACCAGGTTTGGTGTACAAGCAGCACAGCCCACTGTACAGGTAACCTGGCTCCTAGGCCAGCTCCAGAGACCTGTCATAAGACGAGAATCGAGGACTCATGAAATTACCCGAAAAGTCTCAAGTTTCCTAAATCTGGAACCATGAAGCGGACGGAAGCCAAGCATCCGGCTAATGCCTCAAAGTTTGCCAATTGGCCTGTAGTTTGTTGAATATTCTGCAACAGGCATCAGCGGAACCTCACCCCCGCTACGTGCATGGTAGGTATCGTCGAGCCTTGTTTTGAATACTTAGGTCGTGGTTCAAGGTTGATGGGTCAGGGAGTGCGGCACATGTCAGAGTTTTAGGTTTCGGTGTACAACTGTGCAAGCGCAATTCACTAATACAACTTATAAGCTTACATGTATACAGTAGAAAATCAAAGGGGGAGGACGAGGGCTGTGAGAGAGAAAGAAACCTTTGAGTCCCAAAACTGCCTAGGACTGACAGTGTTTAGATGATGCGGACGGATTAGGGTTTAGGGTTCAGGGTTCAGGGTTTTGGGGGTTTAGGGTTTAGGGGTTTAGGGTTTAGGGGTTTAGGGTTTAGGGGTTTAGGGTTTAATTCTACAACGCCAACCCCCAAGCCCAAAGAGCCTGAACAGTACACTAAAATGAACGAAATGCTCTGAACCACTGACACCAGCTCAGACCGGCACTGCTTTCCGAAGTCAGCTAAGTAAGAGTCGATCTCCAAGGTCACGACCTCAGGGTTGTACTTATAGACTTATAGGAAACTCCAGAAAGTTGGAATATGGTTTCATGGTAGGATACCCTATAATTTACCATAGAAGGGTTAGGATAATCATATTCCAACTTTCTGGCTTTTGCCTTAGTAACTAGGGTTAGAAGGAAGGTAGCTATACGCATCATTGCTTATAACTCCAACTAAGGTATTTATAGCCTTACTCAATAAGTCCCGTGATCCTCCAAATAGGTCTATAGTGCTTTAGGGCTGGGAGCTACGGGTACGAGTTCAGGGCTCTCGGGGTTGGGGCTGACGGCTCGGGCTAAGGCGCTTTCAGGGTTTAGGGCATTATCCGATTATCTGGGAGTTTCCGAAAAGAGGGGACCCCAATATAATACTCTAAATATCTCTAAATAGTAGGATCATTATTATAAGGACCCCAAAACAAGGTACCCCTAAGTTTCGGAAACCCCCATCTGCCTTCTGAAGTATAATTTTGGAACTCATGTGTTTGGCCTAGGAAGAGCGTTTCAAACAACACCGGAGACTATGGACACAGGTAAGCCGAATCAAATGACGGTGGCCTGGGCCGCATGAAGCACGTGGTGAGGGGAAATTATTTGTAAAGCCCTTGGTATACCAAGCCTAATCTACAATCCGCGTAAACCTCGAGGACCAGGACTTTTCGTCTAACTTGTCAGAAACCCACTGGTTCATGGTACAGAAGGGAGGTGGGGCCTAAACACACAAACCTAAACTTAGATTAGCCCGTTTCGCAACCTTGCTTGTTCACATGAACCCCCAAAGTCTATATCGGAGGGTGTTCTGAAAAGTGTTGGTCCACTTGTCGAAAACTAGACCCAAGAGTAACCTAGGCATCATTCCTAGTCACAAGCAGTACTTGAAGGCCGAAATACATACAAACTGAGTACATGGAACCTTGGGCACGCTTAGTACATTCTCATAGAGAGAGATACACATATATATTTATACACATGTACATGTACATCTACGTCTATATATACATGTAGGTATATTACATATACATATACATGTCAATGTACGCATGCATATACATGCATATATATACATATATATATATATATATATATATATATATATATATATATATGTGTGTGTATCATGCATGCATACATACATACATACACACACACAGATACATACATATGTGCAAGTGTGTACACATGTATCAAATACATGTATGTATATATGTATGTGTGGAAGGCTGGAGGTCTGTCTGTCTGTCCGCCTGCCTGCCTGCCTGCCTGCCGGTCGGTCTGCGTCTGTCTCTGCATGTATGTATGAATCTCTGCAAGTTATAAAGACACACACACACACATATACCTGCTCTAAACCCTAAACCCTAAACTGACTAAGGGGTCCCCTCGTCTCACTTCCACAAGTCATTCCGCAGCTCCCAAACCACGGCAAACTCTGAACACCCGCAGCCCCACAGTTCGCCCCCAATCCCTAAATCCGGGTACACCCTGAACACCCCAAATCCCACAGCTTAGGGGCCCTAGGGGTTAGGGTCGACGTACTAAACCCTAAACCCTAAACCCTAAACTCGGAGTTGAGGGGGAATTTCCCCTCAAACCCCAAGGTCTGCGGTTGATGCTGACGAGGGCCCTACTTTGCCGCCCTGGGGAAGCGCCTGCGAGGTTTGTTCTTACAGCCCAGAGCCTCCAATATCCCTTACCCTAGGGATCTGAGGACTCATATAGTAAGGCTTTTGGGCCCAAAGACCATACTATATAAGGCTTTCAGGCTGTTTTGATCCCTAGGGTTAATTAAGGAATATTCCTTAAATCATAGTAGGGATCCCATTATAATTCAAGGTACATTCCTTAATTAAGGGATATTGGAGTCTCTGGAGTGGGAGTTTCGGACGCAAGGCTGTCGGAGATCTCTTAGAGATGATTGATGCGCGACTCTACGGTGTGCAGATTGAAATCTAAACCCTAAACCCTAAACCCCTAAACCCTCAACCTTATTGGATGCTCATCGTCCTTTGAGTCGTTTGGAGACTTTGCTGGGGGTTGTGCTCTCTCATGCACCCTTGTCCTTTTAGAAAGAAATAGACAGGGCCCTATATACCTATATCCCTTAAAAGGAATTATTTAAGAAGGTATACTAGCCGGTCTGTTTATTCTTTTGGGGGAACCATGAAACAGGACAAGGCTGCTCTCATGTTTCGCGATGGGGCCTTACAGTTTCGGCCGTCTCGGCCGGCTTAAGATGCAGGTACAACAAAAAGACAACTTAGGGCTGTAAAAATATAAGGACCTAAGCTAGGTGGGGCTTTTAAAGCCTTTGAAAAATATTAGAAAATAAGATCCTCTTAAACCCGCTAAGGGAAAATATAAAATGTCCCAAAGCCCTACCTAGTAAGTAGTTACCAATACTATTTTGAATGGTTCCTTATTCCAAATATATAATGGGGCTCAAAACCCCATTCTAATTATTAAAGCCCCTATATTAGTCTTTGGGGACCCTGGTATCGACCGCAAGTGAAAAGGTTCCTATGACGACGAAGGACGACACCACGAACAGGCTTGAAGTACCCGAATCCGTAAACCCCTCCCCACGCCGTATAAGGTCCTGTTCAAACATGCCCCTCAAATCCGAAAATCCTCAGATCCCTAACCGCCTAACCCCTCTAACCCCGTAGAGCCCCGAGACCCTATACTTGGTGAAGGGTCCCTGCCGTCGAGCGGCAAACTCCGAACGGCTAGGCGGTAGCACGCAGCACGACGATGACGCTGTTGGACAAGCGGTTCATGATTTTGGGCCACACAAACGGAGTCTTCTGCGAGCCCCGTCTCATTGAGAATCTTGAGATTCACCCGATTGATGGTGGGACGTTGGGCTGCCCGGCGCGCTACGACTTCTTCCGCCTGGCTGAAGTATGCAGGAAAACCTGCGAGGGCGACACAACTCGGTGCAACTTCGGGCGAAAAATCCGTAACATGCCGCTGATGCAGACGCTCCGGGGGTGCCTGTGTGAAATCCAAGAACCATACGCACAAACAGGATGTCGGCGAAGCGACTTCGCCAAGATATGTGTTGCTTGTGCGAGCAAGCTACCTTGCTGCGTCTGTGCCATGACCCTCGGCAGTGTCGGGCGGTTACTTGGAGGGTCGGGGGACTTAGTAACTGGTCATTTTAGGGACTTACAAGTACCATAACCCCAATGAGGACCCCTTTTAGGGTACTTATAAGTCTACTTACTACCTACTTACTAAGTCCCCCGACCCTCCAAGTACCACTTGTTCCCTGATGTCACACATCATAACAATCTCCCCCAGCACAGATGTATCCTAAACCTCTAAACCCTCAGCCGCTCCACCTAAACCCTAAGACTTATAAGCCCTTAACCCCTTAAAGTGATACTATACCCTGACTTAACCCCCCCAACCTACAAAATCAGGGTTTGCAATAAGAAGCTACGAAAAGTAGGTTTTGGCAGGTTAAGGTAATTCTAACCCCTAGAACACGACTAGTAGCCCCTCGCTGTATCATCCGAAACGCCTCGGCCATGGCCAGGGTGGCTACGCCGCCTCAGCTCAAAGTGTTGCTTGCTTATTTAACCCTTAGGCTCTAAGGACTCACATTCTAAGTCTTTTTGGCCCCAAGTCCTAAAGCCTGTAAGCTCAGGAAGAGCAGGTTATCACCCCTTAGTTCCAAGAGGGAAAGCCCTGTACTGGTACAAATATGTCGTTGGTTGGAAAAACATGTACACCTAAACCCCAAACTCTACACTAAAATCCGCAACTGCCTGTACCGAAGACCAAGGCCTGAGCAAGCCTTAAGGCTCTTGGGTTTGCTACTCAAACTTTCTCCAACCCTTTCCTGAATAATGTAGACAACGTAGACCCCTGATTGATAAACTCCGTTATCGCTTGAATACAGACTGTTGCAGGGATCCTGATACGTATTGTTCTTTTGCAAGGGGGGGTATATGGGTGGATCACTCAAGGATCTACAGTACATTAGGACACTCCTCAGTCCGTGGTATATCTAAGACTATAAGACTCTATAACCCTAAGGCTCTAAGGGCTCATATTGTAAGGCTTTTGGGCTATTCTGAGCCTTAGGGTAAGGCAAGCATGGGATGTCGGACTGGAAAAAGGCATCCCTCATTCTCATTCCGCTTAAACCTAGAGCCGATCCCAAAGGGTCCAAAAAGTAACTGCATCGTAGCATGTGGGGCTTCTATATTAGGACTTACTAGTATGATTTGGGGAAGTATTCCAAAAAACAAGACCTAGGACCTTCTGGGGATGTCAGTAAAGACGTAAGCCATGAACCAGAAGCCTTTCGAAGAACACCCAAATGCAGCAGGATGGAGGGGTAGTTATAAGGGTTCCTTTAAGGGTCCCTTTAAAGGGATCTATAGGGATTCTATAAGGGTAATTATAGGGTTTAGGGATGGCGGTTGTTGACAAAGCTGGACTTAGGGAGTAATTAGGAAGCTCCTGAGACCGCGGCAGCACTGCCCAATTTCCACTACTCGCCTGCAAACCGAAGTAGCGTGATGGAGTATCGCTTATATGGCTCATCGGTTTTGGCTTTAGAGCGACTGCGTAACCCCCCCTCAAGACAAAACAACAAGGGTTAACTATTGCCATAAAACTTACAAAGGGCCGTTTGTCTGCATACACGCAGGGTCCAGGTGAGGTTCTTCGATGGGGTTGAGGAAGTTTGCGGATTCAGGTGTCTATGTACTTTCTGTCAGATTGAAATCGGGGACGCGAACCCCTGCCTTGAAACCTAAACAGCTTTGCTTCCCAAAGCTGACTCGCAAAGTTAGTTAGGGTTTAGGGTTTAGGGTTTAGGGTTTAGGGTTTAGGGTTTATAGGGTTTAGGGTTCAGGATTCCAGGATTTATAGTACTCTTAACAGGTGTATAATGAGTCCAGGGTTTCTGTTCCATGAAGACCTAAATACATAAACCTACCAGGAATCAATCCACAAGCTTGCTGGTAGTCTGGGCCGGCGTTCAGAGTCTGTATAGGGCCAGGACTTACAGGCCCCAAAACCTTCAACCCCTACACCCTAAACCCCTAAACTCCCAAAACCCTATATTCCTAAGCCCTAAACCCCGAAACCCTGAACCCCCAAACCCTAACCCCTAAACCCTGAACCCCTAAACCCTGAACCCCTGCACCCTGAACCCCTAAACCCCGAACCCCTATAGCAGCGGAACCCGTTGTAGAATACTTCCCGGCCTCGCACCGGAAAGTGCGCAAAGGGTCTGTAGCAGACCTCTGAAGGAGTTCTTTGGGGGGTTTAGGGGCTTAGGGTTTAAGGGTTTAGGGCTTAGTATTAGGAGTTTAGGGGTTTAGGGTTTAAGATTGTTTTCCTTCAAAGCCGTCGTTTCGGGTTGAAAGTTCATGTTTAGGGGTTTAGGATTATTATAAGGGGCCTTAACAAGTAGAATAGGGTTGTGGGCTCCTTCAAGGATCCCTAAGGATGGTAACTATTCAGGCTGCTGTAGTAACTGTAGGTTCCGACCAGCACACATCCTGACTTTAACGCAGGGCTAGAGGTCAGTGTTTAGCGGGCTAGGGTTTGTATATGGAAAGGGGAGGGCACATCGACCGGTTTCTTATTTCCACCTGCGCAGCTGCGAATTTAGCACCTCAGTAAGCCGGCCAACTAGAAAATCGTAACCTTGGCCTTGTGACGACAGCTCCAAAAAGCTTATGACACCTGCAGCAAACTCCAGAAACATCTGTCGAACCAAACGATGGACAACTGCTTTGTCGCTGCTCGTTCCAGCAATGCGGTTGATGATATAAATCCTGCATTACCATTATGACCCTAGACTATGGGAATTATGGTACAGTCCTTAGTACCCATAGGCTCCATAGTAATTAATATGAACCCCAAAAAGGAACTACTATGGAGCCTCTAGGTAGACTATGGGAATTATGGTACAGTCCTTATAAGTGTCGGTAATGCAGGATTTATATCATCCACTGTAGCGCTCGAGGCCCGCAAACCCAAACTTCAAGGAAGATCGATAGACCTGCTACAATGCTTACAAAGAGGGTCCAAGTACTCACTAAAAACAGGACTTGAGGGCCTTTTTGGGTAGCAAAAGCCATAAATAAGGACTACTTTGATCCTTAGGGATATAGCAAAAGGGTCTTGTACAACCTGGCACAGTCCTGCTTGGACTCTGACTGATAACAAACCGTTCGAAGGAACTGCGCAGCCCTAATGGCCCAATTAGAATAGAACCCAGATCGAAACATTATAACACCCTTACACAATCCGTTTTGTTTGTCAACTGTCAACCCAACTTAAATTAAACCCTAAAGGCCTGAACCCCTAAAGCCCTGAACCCTAAAGCCCTAAACCCCTAAAGCCCTAAACCCTAAAGCCCTAAGCTCTAAACCCCTAAACCCTGAACCCCTAAACCCTAAACCCCTAAAGCCCAAAACTCTAAACCCCTAAAATCCCTCATCCTTACGTGCCGGCAGGCTGCCACAACGCTCGGGGCCTGCTGACCAACCGCCACCCATCCAAAACCTCAGGCTCGAATGGGATTGATAATCAGAACAGGGTACAGATTTAGGGATTAGGGCCTAGGTTAAGGATTAGGATAAATATAAGAGCCGTAATAATTAGAATAGGGTTCGTTTAGAGGGGCCTATAAGGGCTACTAAAAGGGCTGATAAACAAGATTTAGTATATGGGCCATAAATAATTGGAACAGGGTTTTGGGGCCCAGTCTTATTGGTAATCATTGAGGACCTTGTATTAAGGCTTCTCTTATAGGGTAAAGTTCAAATGGAGGTTAGGGTGTTGAAAAGGGTTTGCTTGAGGTTGAGGGTTCAGGGTTTAGGATAGGGTTCAGGGGTTTAGGGGCTGAGGGATTTACAGTTTTAGGGTTCATCTGGGTTTGCATGAGCTTTTTATAGGGAGGGTTCAAATGCGGTTGGGTTTTTATAGATCGAGTTTAGAGTTCGAATGGGGTTTAGGGTTCAGGCGTGTGAGGATTTATGGAGTTAGGGATTTTATTGTGTTTGCTTTGGGGGGCCTCTGGTTAGCAGGCAGCAATACGTCAGAAGCTGCCCCCACCCTGTAATAGTGGTATAATAGGAATATAATAGGGCCCTAATATAACAGTAATATAAGCCTTATGGTCACTATTACAGGGTGGGGGCAGCTTCTAAGCAATACGAAACAAACCCTAAACAACCGAAAAGGCTGCATGCTTGCCAACCCTCACTTAAACCCCAACTTCCCCCTCCACTCAAGCCACAATACCCACTGTTCGGACCGCAAGGGCTCTATCCAAGCCCCCGAAGCTCTACACCCTAAAATGGAAGTCTACTAGGTTAGAGGGTTCTTGATTGCTAGTCTACAAGGTTCTTGATCATAGGCAATTGTAATATACCCCCAAACCCTATTCTTTCCTAAAGCACGAACTCATCAGTCCGGGGCTTCGTCTTGCCTTCCTGGTAGAGCTGATACCTTGCATGCGGTGTTGGTGCATTTGGGGCTTCGAAACCGCATCAGACACCCATATGGCTGAGCCCCCACCCGCCTGCAGAGTCCTTACGGTTCCAGGGCTTCTGGGGTTCAGGGGTTGATTCTCGTCTAGGTGGGAGTGGAGGTTGAGCCTTCTCACAACATGTTGGGGCTTGGGGTGTAAGGATACTGGCTTGTTCGCGCAAATCTTAAGGATAAGCATCCAGAGGTTCAGATCTTATCATGTACTGAAACCTTCACCCAAAGGGTCCAAAGTAGGTATATCGGGGAATGTGGGGTTTCTATATTAGGAATTACTATTATGGTTTGGGGAACTATCCCCCGTAACAATACCTAGGACCCTTTGGGTCAAATTCTGCAAGCCTCACAACTCTGGAACAACAGCGTGCATTGCCTCAAGCGCCCTGGACTATGGAAACTATTACATCCATATCTAGATGTATACCCATATCTATACATAATCATATATGTATACACATTTTCATCTATTCTGTATCCGGTTTTGTCGATACTAACCAGGCAACATTTTGTCCATCAGCCCTGAATCCGTAACCACAAACCTAAAAAAATGATAATAGTAGGCCCCATGCAACCCGAACTCAACTTCGAATCACCATTGGATGCAGGTAACCACAAACCTAAAAAAATGATAATAGTAGGCCCCATGCAACCCGAACTCAACTTCGAATCACCATTGGATGCACCCACGCATGGACGCTGAGACATGCACCAGTCCGTTTTCTGAACGGCCTCTTCACACTGCTCAGGAAGGTTGGCGCTTAGGCTTGGAGTTCACTTGGGACTCTTAACGTTTTGGGCCTTGGGCCACCAGAGGCTCCATAGTAGTTCCTTTTTGGGGTTCATATGTAGAATCCAAAAAGGTAATCCCAAAAAGGAACTACGATGCAGCCTATGGGTAACTTCAATCTACAAGAGTTTACGGTTCAATCTCCATACAGAGCTGCGAGCTTCGACGTATCACGGGGGATATACCTAGAGGGTCATGCCCTGCCCCCTTTTTAGGGTATCTAGCTTTTTATGGTTAGGATCTCCTATACAGAAAAGTAGGTACCGTAAAAAAGGGGTAGAGTATGAGCCTATATAGGCTACAGTTTTGAGGTGTCAGCTCACCAAGCATGTTGGAAAGAGGAGCGAACTCGCAGAACGTGAGTCAATGGCCACAACAACAAAGGTAGCATAGTGACTGCTTGCAGAACGGCGCACCTAGAGAACAGGGGTGCGAGAGAACCTTCACGACATTTTTGGGAACAACTCAACAGCAAAGCCTGTAATCATGAACACAACAAGCCTCAAACCAAAACAACAAGAGCACTCAAAACTCTCGCCCGTAACTGTGCATCCTAAGCCACGTCTTAAGGAGTAAACCCTAGGGCCTAGGTCCCAAAAAGCTGGAGTCCGCCAGAACACCGAAACCCCAGAAATCCAAAAACCCAACATTCCAAAGAAACGAAGAAACACCAACATAGATGTATAAAACGTACCAGTATGATTTATACCCAAGTAAACGAAAACAACTGAGACGATAATAGAAGTATAAGTCTGGACCTGTATCTGTACATGTATATGTATATGCTTGTGTATGTGTGTGTATGTGTATGTGTATGTAGGCATACATGCATGCATGTATGCCACTATATCAGTATGTCTGTATGTCTGTAGGTCCGTATGTATGTACTGCCATATATGTATGTACCATTTCCTCGACCCACAGCCTCGCGCATTTCCCCGACGATGTCGCTGGGAGGCGCTTGCGGAGGAGACCTGGCTCTTTGCCCTCTGCAGGCTGTGGCGCTTCGGTGGGGGTTTAGAGGTTCAGGGCTTCAGGGGTTTTTGTAAATGCTTTCAGGATATCGGGTGTAGGGGGTTCAGAGGCTCAGAGATTTTGGGGGTTGGGGTTGAGGGGTTTAGAGGCTTACTTCGGGTTTAGCGTTTCGGGTTTGGGGTTTGAGTGCGGTTTTTTTTTTTAAGTGCAATGGCTTCTTTCTGTGCACGAGCGGGCTCGAGCAGGAAGTTGCCTGCCTCACAAGGGGCCTACACAGGGTGTCCGAACGAAGCACTTACGGCCTGACAGACACAAAACAACACGATCGCTAAGCGTCACGACTACGACTTCTCTCTCTTTGAACAGGTCCCGAAAAACTACGACGTCGTAGGCTCACTAGTCCCCGTCGTACTGGTTGTCCCTCAGCTTCAAGTTGTGCCACCAGCGCCGAGCCCCTATGTGGAGCCCATCTCGGAGGTGGACGAGGTCGACGATGCCGCCGGCGGCCCCCCATCGTGAGTAGAGCATTTCGCCGACGGGTACTTCGTACCGGGTGTCTCGGTCGCTCAACTCCTGCTGGCCAATTGGAGATCGGGACGTTGTCATCAGCTTGCACCAGGAAGAGAAGATCGTCATTCTCCGAGGGCCACCCACCACGTGGAATCTCACGACCTGCTTCGCGGAAGGCTCGACCAACGGCTGATCTCCAGGCTCGTCTGCGATAACCAGCAGCTGTGTGACCTTCCACCCCCGGTAGCGAGTTCTCAAGGTCATCAAGGGTAGCAGGGAATCCCGGTTACAGAAGAGCGGATGGCGAGGTAACCACTTGGGACGTGAACGAAGACGAGGCACCCGATCCAAATCCCGCTTCCCTGTGGATGCAGCCCCAGATCTCCCTGTCATAGGTTCGAATTCCTGCATTCATGACCTCTGCATTGAAGTCAACCGGCAACCAAGTGATCGCCTCCTCAATTGCTTCAGCCAACAAACGGTCCAAGTGCCGTAGCCTTCGTTGACGAGAAAGCAGGCAGTGGATCGTTTGTACAACGTCCCCTTGACCACCGTGAACTAACATGCGGTTGACGGTGTCGCGGACGACGTCCGAAGGCCAATTGCCTCCACTGCTTGTAGTTGTAGATGTGCTGGTCCAGTTCATCCACACGCTGGGTTCTTCATCCAGCTCAACCATGGTCGTCGTCCAGGAGGCTGTGATCCAGAACGTCGCAGAAGTAGTACAGGGCGATGCTGTTGAGTGCGGGTTTAGGGTTCACAGTTCCGGGTTTGGGGGGCTTAGGGGCTTTCGGGTCCAAGGTTGGGCGTGCCAGGTCGAGGGTTTTAGGGGCTCAGTCGTCGAGTTCAGTGTTTTAGGATTGAGGTTTACTTAAAGGCTCATGGGACTTAGTAAGTAAGGTTATAATTAGGTTATAATTAAGATAGCCCCACTTAGGGGACTTATAACCCCAGTTATAGCCTACTTACTAAGTCCCCTGATCCTTCAAGTAGGGCTTAGGCGAACTTATTTCCCCAAACCCAAAGCACGACAAGTTGAAGCTTTCATAATGATACTGGTTCATACAACCCGACATGACATTCATGACATGTAAAAATGCTTGAGTTCAGGGCTTATTCTTTGCAGGCTTGCGGCAGTTGAACGTCCGCTTCCTCGATTCATTGGGAGTAGCTCATCTCGAACTACCTAGAGGCTCCAGCAGTTCCTTTTGGGGGTTCATGTTTAGAATCCTATAAGGTAATCCCAAAAAGGAACTACTATGGAGCCTACCTGGACTCGAAAAGTATGTAGAACAATAGCCTTTTTATAGGTTTTGGGCCATTGTTTTGCCTACTTTTGGGGGTCTAGGTATGGGTAACCTTACAAACCCTAAACCCTAAACCCTAAACTCTCAAAAGGTTTAAGCCTGAAACGCCCAAGCGCTGGGAGGCTCACTGCCGCCATGTCCACAGAGGAGATCTGGGTTCTTGGTAGTGAAGTTAACTTACCCTAGGGATCAAAACAGCCTGAAAGCCTTATATAGTATGGTTTAGAAGCTGCCCCCACCCTGTAATAGTGACTATAATTAGGATTATATTAATGTTATATTAGGGCCCTATTATACTCCTATAATACCACTATTACAGGGTGGGGGCAGCTTCTAAAGTATGGCCTTTGGGCCCAAAAGCCTTACTATATATGAGTCTTCAGATCCCTAGGGTAGGATGTGGTAGTGAGGTTAACTCTTGGTTGCTGAGTTCATAACCCCCCCCCAAAAAAAAGTGTACACTTTCAGTTTTAAAGTGGGTCGTATTATCCGGTTTAGTTTATTAGGATGCCCAGTAACCTAGGAATACAAAGGGCTCCCTTTTTGGTAGTGGGTAACTTTATAAGGCTACAAAAGGGAAGAAAGCTACTACTGGGCATCCTCGTAACTCAAGTTTCCAAATTCGGGTTTCCACGAGAACTAACATGGTTTGATTATTCCCATGTAGCTTAGGTTACCATGCTGGGGAAACTCTAGTGTCTAAGTTATAGACCACTAAAGCCAATACCGGTAACTTACGTTACCCTGCCACCCCCAATACCCCAAACCCTCAACCCCAAAACCCCCACACCCTAAACCCTAAAACCTTGAACCCCGAACCCAAACCCTAAACCCCTAAACCCTAAACCCTGAACCCCAAAACCCCAAACCCTGAACTCTGAACCCTGAACCCAAGCCCAAAACCCCTATAAACCCTAAACCCCTAATATAGGGGCCTTAATAATTAGAATTGAATTGTGTTTTGGGGCCCATTATACTGTAGTTATAATAAGGAATCTCCAAAGCAGTATTGGTAGTTATTAAGGCGCCTATAGTAAACCAACCACAGAAATTGACCCTAAACCCTAAACATCCCTAAACCCCTACATCCTAAACCCACACCAGGGCGACCGCACCAGGAGGGTGCCGCCTGGACGCCCGTCGGTGGCGCTGCGCGGAGGCCTTCTTCAGGGGTTTCCGAAAAGAGGGGACCCAGGGGACCCTTAGTATAGTGTGCGCCTCGGGTTCGTCTAAGGGTTCCGTGCTATAGGGTTTCGGGTTTAGGGTAAGGGGGTTTCCGAAAATAGGGGACAGTAATATAGTACCTTCAAAGAACCCCTAACGGAACTCGTAACGGAACCCTATTTGGGTATACATGGACCCTAAGGTTTAGTATACGGGAGTTTCCTGAAAATAAGGGACCATAATAAACGCCTTCATATATAGTACCCTAAATAGTAGGATCCTTATCATAAGGACCCCCCAAATAAGGTACCCCCATTCTTCAGGGGCTGCCAAGACGGTTTAGGAGTTCAAGGTTTAGAGTTCTTGTTTTTGAAGTGCAATGGCCCAGTTAGGGTTTGTCAATTGAGCAATTACCCCAAGGGTCCAAGTACCTAATTATCATATACTCTCCAAAATAGTAACCTACATAACTACTATCCTAAAACCGAGTACCGAATTATTGGGTCCTTTGGACCGTTGGAGTTAGAGAGAGGGGTATCCACAAGGATTAGGGATTCAAGGGCTTTAGGGCTTTAGGGTCTGCTGGTTTGGGGGGGCTTCGGGCTGAGGGTGACGTCGCTGTGTGTTCCAGGCGCTGAGGGTTCGATCAAATGGGTCCGAGTTCATCTTAGACCTATAGTCTCCATTGTAGTTCCTTTTTGGAGTTGGGTCACCGTGTGGTCCTCGAAATGCTCAGCTGTCGTGCAGACGAGCAACATGGGGAAATTATAGTGTGACAGACGTCAGTCTATTGAAACCGACTGCAAGTCAAAGACCTCGGAGGGCGGTTCAGAGACTAAGACCGAGGAGGGAGTTTGGAGTTCTGAAAGGACCCCTCTACCAAGCACTAGTCCAGACCAGAACGCGTTCCACAGAGTTGCTGCGCATCGTTCACTGCGAAACTTTCCCTATACTTCCGGGGACCTTATTATTGGGTCCTTAAGGGGTCTGGGGCCCTAACTATATGGTCCTTGGAAGCATAGGGTTTTGGCTGCAAGCGGATCGGACCACGAAACCAAACACTGTTTGGCTTGCAACTTAAGTGGGACAGCGTTGCGGGCTCTGACCATACATTGTCATATGCCCCCAGCCCTGAACCCCTACACCATCCTAAACTTTCAACCAAAGCAGAGACTTATGATCGCATGTTCTGCATGCCGTCTGGGTCTTGCCCGAAATCGGAGGGTCCCTTACACCCACCCTAAACCCGTAACCCTAAACACTATAAACCCCAAAACTATACCGCCTTAGAACCATAATAAAAATACAATTTTCAATATTCTCTTGGGCTTTATATGAACGAAAAAACAAAAAATCCTAAGACTATAGAAAATTCCAAAATCGCGACAGCAAAACCCCGAAGCCTAAAACCCTAAACCCTAAACCCTAAAACCCTAAACCCTATAAAACCCTAAAACCCCAGCGCAAGCGGCCTGGATGCGGCGTCGCGAGGAAGTTCTGAGCGAAGGTGGTCGTGGGAAACGCCTCAGACCGGGATCCACGCCCCAAATCCATGGAGTTCCTTTAAAGGGATCTACAGGTTCCTATAAGGGGAAACCTTTAAAGGGATCTATTGGCTCCTATGAGGGATCTATAGGGTTTAGGGTTTAGGGGATTTTCCGAATATTGGGGCTACCTTATTTGGGGTCCCTATAATAAGGATCCTACTATTTAGGGTACTATATTAGGGCCCCCTATTTTCGGCAACTCCCATGTAGGGCTTATAGGCGAAACCCTAAACCCTAAACGTAGGGTTTACAGGGGTTTATATAAGGTTTTAGGGTTTCTATATGGGTGGTTGTCAAAATTATGGTCCGTTTTGGGGTACCCTAAATATTAGGTGTCGTATTACAATAGGGACCCACAAGGGACCCTAATATTGACAACCACCCAATATGGGTTTAGGGGTTTAATTAATTATAAACCCGAGCTCGGAACCTTGCTGCAGCATGCCGTGCACACTAAGCTGCTAGGATTCAGGCTTTGGCAGGGCTTCTTCCTACCTTTGGTTAGTAGGGAATGGAAGAATGGTAGTACTAGTAGTTATAATTGTACCCCATTCCTCCCCTCCCTACTAACCACAGGAAAGTCGTGCCTGAAATGCAGCCGCAGCATGATTACCCATAGGCCCCATAGTAGTTCCTTTTTTGGGGGGATTCACATATTTAGAATCCTACAAGGCAATCCCAAAATTCAACTACTGTTAGTTACTATATGGGGCCTATGGGTAAGCAGTTCGGGAGGAGATAGCCGACCCTGGACCGAACCACCCCAAGACTCTTCAAACCCGGTGCCCAGAGACTCCAATATCCCTTAATTAGGGAATATTCCTTAAATTAAAGTAGGACCCCGAATATGATTTAAGGAATATTCCCTAATTAAGGGATATTGGAGTCTTTGGGTGCCCTAAATCACACACAGGCATACACATGCATCCCAGGACCCGACAACTCAAGCCCTGAATCTTACAACGCTTCAGCACTACTGCTGAACCTTTACCCTTAGGCTCTAAGGACTCACATCTTAAGGCTCAAGGGCCCAAAGACCATACTATGTAAGGCCTTTTGGCCATTTTGAGCTTTAGGGTTCCAGAGCACACCGTAGCTCGCAGAAGTTCCGACATCAGTCCCAGCTATCCAAGCCTGCAGCAAGCTCAAACTTGATCTATGTTAGTTCACAGTGTTCGGCTCCTCCGGGTGGAGCACGGCGCCTGGGCCATGCCGTCTTTGCTACGATCCCTGTATGTTTGGGCTAATTAGTTATTATGTAGGCTTAAGGATTTGGGGTGTAGGGTATATGATTTGGTTGTCGGCGTTGACTGGGGGGCTCTGCACTATAGGACGACTCCCAAGGCGCGAACACCCGTCGAAAGGCCCGAAGAGAAAGGAATCGGCGCCTGCGCATGTCCACGCAGCAGTTTCATTTGAGGCACCAGGGTCGATAGAGGTTTCTGGGAGATTTGCGATCCAAGGCCGGAGAGTACAAGCCGAACGTCTGTGTAACGCTGTGATGTTGACCTTTGCCCAGGGCATTCCTCATGGCGGCCATACTTGCAAAGCTACCTGGGGCAGTCATACTAGCTGTACAACATCCTCTCAGCAAGTCAAAAATTTCCCAGGACTTCCACAAGCTTGAGGTGCGAAAAGACGAAAAGACCAGCCTGCGTGGCAGCGTAGCCCTGCATTGCAATAGGGCAGGGGGGTTACTATATTCACCCCGAGAAAATAGGCCGGTTTGGGATGCTGAAGGTTTATATATATATATATATATATATATATATATATATATATGTATATATGTATACATATATAAACATATATATATATATATATACACATATATATATATATATATATATATATATATATATGTATATACATGTATATATATATATATATATGTACATATAGGGTTCGGCGATTAGGGTTTAGGGTATCATACTTGGAAGGGGCTTGCAATGCACATGTCAACCATAAACCCGCAAACCATACCTCTCGGCTTTGTCTGCCTTCTCTGGACTCTTGCTGTCATCTGAACTATTACTCCGTCGAATGACCCCGAACGCCGACTGAAAGTGTGTGGTTTTAACATACTGCCCGCAATTCCATATTAATCAAGGATGTGCATCTGCCGGTTATTTGGGAGTTGCCGAAAATAGGGGACACTAATAATATAGTACCCTAAATGAATAGTATAGGATCCAAAAAAAGGACCCCCAAATAAGGGACCCCTAATTTTCCGAAACTCCCATTTCGAGCGTCTGATTTGGGGCATATTGCCCTGCGTCTCGCTGTACGGACTAACGGAGTTGCTTTCGGGTCTGGCTTACGGGCTGCATGATTTGAGAGCTGGCTTTTGGACATCTGCATAACCACAACATGTGCAATGGAGGCGATGGATTGACGGCGCTGAGCCCAGTTCAGGGTAGCCAGCGCACCTTCAAAGGCATGAACATGACTTTGGTCAAGGTATAGCTATATGATATTCCTTTTCTTTCTGGTATCTTATCACCTTAGGATGTACTACGAAACATCGACGTCCAAATCCCCATCACTCCAAACGGCCCAGAGTCCCGATGCAGAGATTTGTTTGAATTGCCCAGGCCCCAACATACCTATCATGTCTTGGCTGACTTCTGAACCCCTCCTAAAAGTTAAACTTTTAGCCTCCTTGTTAAAGTGCATATAGAAACCCAAAAAGTTAAAGTCTAAAGCCAACCAGAAGAACGCCAAGATGTCTACACTTGGAGTCTCAATTTGCGAATGAAGGTTCGGGAGTGGTTCAGGAGGATTGAAACCGACAAAACCCGGATTTCGCAAAACTTAGGAAACGAAGTAGAATTCCTTTAGGGAGCACCCCGTGACCTTCCAGATGCCAGAGCCCACCACATCCTGCCGAGGGTGTGTATACGGCTTGGGATTTTAGGGCTTGCGCTGTGGCTTTTAGGGATTAACGATGACATCGAAACTATATGGGTGGTTGTCAAAACTAAGGCCGCTTTTTTGGTCCGTATTATAATACTGCACCTAATATTCAGGGCACCCACAAAGGGAGCCTAATTTTGGCAACCAACTACCCATATGTAGGGTTGAGAATGTAGGCTGGGGCAGAAAGATGTCCAGCGACGCAAGGGCTTCAGCCGGTTTTAGTCTTTCAGTTTCGTGGGCATGTTGTGACACAGAACCGATTCCGGATTAGGTCCAGTGGCTAATTTGATGAAGAACAGTGCGAAATCATGAAGAGCCGTTGCCTGAGTTTTGACAATGTAAGCTCTGAACAAGAAGAAGGGGTGGAAGCTCGTGCATTCTTTGACGTTCTATAGAAAAGACTAGGCTTTGGGTCTTTTAGTCGGGGCTAAGTTTGTTGGCTTGTCTTGTCCAGGGTGTCGGGGTCTGGGACCACCCGACTACAAGGATGCACGAAGGGAAGCTGCATGGACCCCCCTTCCACTGTGGAATGATTTCTTGCCAGTACTCTAAGTAAACCACCCATTCTGGTCCCGAGCTGCTGACAACCGAAGCCTGCATCCTAAGGTGTCAACGATGAGAGTTCCAAAACTAGCGATTTGGGGTTCAGGGGCTTAGAGGCTTGGCTATGTTGAGGAAACCAGAGCACTGTCACCACCAAGCATCTGCACTTTTTGATTTAACAGCAGGAACATACAATCATTCAGCGCATTCATTAACTAGCTCAACTACAGCACACAATGAACAAGCCATGAATTTCTGGAAATATAAATGGTTTGATGGGTCTAGGCGAACACTTCGGACCACGAGCCAAAGTTCCATAGTCCAACGGCCAGAGATTCCTAATCAGGTTCCTTGACTACCCAGCTAAATGCTTTAGCAAAATGGCTCGCTGCTCGTTTAACCCTATATAACCCTCATTACCTACAACTTATGACCGAGCAAGCCTATTTCGACAGGAGCCCAATTCAGACCTAAATTCTCAATCCCGAAACATGAACCTCAAACTGTAAGACCCAAAGCCACACGCCCGAACCTAACAACTGCACCTGGGCCCCTTTAAACGCTGCTCCAAAGCTCCTTTCATTGTAAGTTGCTAACCTAAGTAACCTCACTATGATGCCGAAGACAACTGAGGAGCCAACTCCAGGTGCCATCCTGGCTTTGTTTTTCAGGGTTTATCGTTTTACCTATAGACTAGGTTACCCAGTAACCTAAGAATAAAAAGGCCTCTCTTTTTGGTATTGGGTCACTTTATAAGGAACCTAGGACTACAAAAAGGGAATAAGGGTACTATCGGGCATCCTAGTAATTAGAGTGTTATACCTTGTCCCATTTTTAGCACAGATATGCACCAGAAAACTAAGTGCATCAAAAAGGGACAAGGCAGGTAGAGCTCAGAGTATACTTGTGGGCTTTCTTGGGTGACGCATCAACTTTTCAAAGGATCGTAAGGAAGGCCAACTGGCAGGGGGGCCGGGTTGGATTTCAATCGTTCAAATCACTTTGTTGAAGGGTTTCCAAGGCTTTGGTTAAGGGTTCACGGTTTTCAGCATGCCGGCATAAGTCAATGAGGGTGCTCTATCATAGGCATGGTAATATATAGGTGAAGAAATGCAATAGCCTTTCCATGCCCGCATAAACCTTCACCTCCCAACCCCGTCCCAGCTACATATCGGGGCCCCCTGTCGAGGTCCACCCAAAGAGGGGAAGCTGCAATATTCGACGGCCAGGATAGCACCGGTAAATGGGCAATTTCTGTTGACGATGTGACGCAAAGGGCCTCCAAAACTAGAGGGTATGTTGTCTAATTGACTGTCACGGACTTCTCTCGCAGAAGCAGCACTGGGAAATGGGTGTCCATACTTCTAAAGTCTCAAGCCCCGTATTCCTAGTCTCGAACGGTAACGCGACATCCATCTATGGTGTGTGTGCCTTCATTTAATGCAATGTATACACACACCTGCTGCATAAGCCACACCGTAACTCAACCGTCTGCATAAAAACCTTACAGTCCTATCTTTTATGTCCGAACTCTGTACATCAGTACTACGGAATCCCCAAACCCTAAGAGTACAGTAACCCTCAACCCTAAACCCACGGAAACACTAAACCCTAAAAGCACAGAAACCCTCGACCCAAACCCTAAAACCACACAAACCCGAATTCCTCAACCGATGCCTCACGTTTGGCAACGCCATGCCGCGGGGAGAAGCGGCCGCAGGAAGGAACCGAGCTCCGAGCAGCTGCGCCCAGGAAGACTTGGGAGTTTCCGAAAATAGGGGGTACCTTATTTTGGGGTCCTTATAATAAGGATCCTACTATTTAGGGTACTATAATAGGGTCCCCTATTTTCGGAAAGTCCCACTTAGGCCTCAGGATTCAGGGTATAGGTTAGAACGGGCCCCCACCCTGTAATAGTGACTATAAGGATTATACTAGGGCCCTTTTTATCCCGATTATACCACTATTACAGGGTGGGGGCCCCTTCTAAGGTATAGGATTTGGGTTTAGGGTTTTGGGTTCCGGGTTTGGGGTTTAGGATTTCGTGTTTAGGGCTTAGGACCGATCACAGGCGAATGATTTGCATTGCTATTGCCGACAATACTTTGGCCGTTGATGTCATAGTCATTGCTATGGCTGCCATTACGAAACTATTGCTGCAATAATACAATACCAAAACTAACTATAAGTATAACTTTGGTTCTTGCTGCCATGACTGTGATTTCAACTATTGCGCATCATTTTGTAGCCTTGACATGGTTGTGCGAAGTAGTACGAAGATACTGTGCATCTTTGACTCTGGAGCTTACAAACTTCGAGGTTTCCCTGGCAGCCTTGCTTTGATCAATCTAAGCAGACGATAAACGGTTCGGGGTTTCGGGTTTGTTTGGGGCTCTTGGTGGTTCCTTCATGTTTACATAGAAATACTTGGGCATAGAACACCACAACACATGGAATGTGAGCTCGGAGTACGTTATACGACATCTTATACCGTACTTGTCAGAATAGCAACGTCCATCGTAGATGTGGGCTTGCACTCGGATAAAGCTAAATCATCTGGTTTAAACGGTTGAAATGTGGTCTCACAAAAGCAATGCTATAGACGCCGTGCCAAATGTTCCAGACCGAAGCACCAAACTTTGCATCCAAAGCCTAGCATGCCTTCCGGAAGACCTTAGCATGTCAAAGCTCTGGTAAACTCTGGTTGGACACCCCTCAGGCGGAACGAAACTCGCAATAATTGGTAGACGAATTCATCCTCAGCTCTAATAAACCGAAACCCTCAACCACAAACACGAAAACCCCACAAACGCGAGGACAAGTAAAACAGAAACACGCGGACTCTTTGATCGTATGAAGCGTCTCATAGCTCAAGCTTTCCATCGATCAGAAGCAACAGGTCCTCGAAGGGTTTCAGCTTGTTTAGTGTTGGGGGTTTGGGGGTTTTAGGGTTTAAGGCTTTTAACGTTTAGGGTTTAGGGGCTTGGGTTCAGGGTTTCGGGTTCAGAGTTTATGTTTGGGAGCATGATGTTTCACGGTTACGGCGGTTTGAGGACCTAGCTGGTATAGAACCTTGAATCAGAAATATTGAGGATTCATGCCTCTATGCAGGTGCACATGTCAACATCGATGGGTAGGTAGGACGACGATGGATGGACCTCTCTCTTGCTCTCTTGCCCGCTCTTTCCTCTCTTCTTCATTCTCTCTGGGTGTCTCTCCTCATCGATCCTCATCGTTAGTTTTTGCCGGGAATTCTGCACATGAGGAGATGAGGGGTCTTACAAAGAACTGCGCTATTTTGCTTTAGTGTCCCATTATGATACTTCCTGGTTATGCCAGACTATCAACAATCCCCAAGCAAAGGTTCAGAGCCGAACTGGCACCCTCGACACTAGTGAATTAAGCCTAAAGGGCCTATAAACCCAACGCCCTAAAACCAACACCAGTAGGCCCTAAACCCCATTACGACGCTCCAAAAACCTGAACCTCGATCGACCCAAAAGATTGACAACAAGGGTCCGCTGCGATCGCGGCATGGTCGGAGGGGAACTCCAACCTAGCATAGGACTTATTGGCTAAGGCTTTTGCGTGTAGGGTTCAAAAGAAAAGGCCCTCAGGGCTTATAGGCTTGTAGGGCTACTGGCGATTGGGCCTTCTCGCAACTACAGGTATTTTATGGGGAGCCCTAGGCAATGCCTCAAAGTTTAAGAGGTCTGGGGTGTTTAGGGCTTAGTTGTTTTGTTGGGCGCTGGGTTTAGGATGGTTTCGTGTAGTAATTTGGACCCTTACGGGTGTATAGGGGGTAGGGGGCCTAATAAAGTGTAGTCCCCTACACCCCCCGTCCCCCCTACCCCACCCCCCTAAAGGGTCCCCATGAGGTAGGGTCTATGCACGGGTTCGGACTTGTAGGATTTGCATAGCTTCGCCTATAGGGTTCAAGGAGGCTCCGAGCTGCGAGCGCCTGGGGGGAAAGAGTTTCGGTTAAGGGTTTGGAGATACGGGCTTAGGGTTCAAGGGTTAGGGTTTAGGGGTTAGGGTTCAGAGGTTTGGGGTTTAGGAGTTTATAAGCCTTGGGGTTTAGGGTTCAAGGGTTAGGGTTTAGGGGTTAGGGTTCAGAGGTTTGGGGTTTAGGAGTTTATAAGCCTTGGGGTTTAGGGTTCAAGGGTTAGGGTTTAGGGGTTAGGGTTCAGAGGTTTGGGGTTTAGGGGTTTATAAGGCTTGGGGTTTAGGGTTCAAGGGTTAGGGTGAGGCTCTAAAGTAGTTGCTTTTTGGGGGTTCATATTTAGTATCCCAGAAGGTAATCCCAAAAAGGAAGTACTATGGAGCCTATGGGTAGGGGTTTGAGGTTTGGGGTTTAGGGGTTTATAAGGCTTGGGGTTTAGGGCCGTTTAGGGTTTCCCCCAAGTCCTGAGCCGGGTTTGGTCGATTTAGGCTGTGCGGATTCAGGCTCCTAGTCTCCATCCCTAGGCTTGAAGGCCCTATGCCTCCCCATACGGTTGATCCTAGGGCCCCTTTAAAGGGATCTATAAGGGTACTTTTAAGGATTCCTTTGAGGGATCTATAGGGCTTTTTGGGGTTTAGGGATATGAACCTTGCATTACCCATAATAAGGAGTATACCATAATTCCAATGGTTTAGGAGTCCTTAAGGTCATGCAGGATTTATATCATCAACCGTAGTATGTGCTTACATCTGTATCTCTCTGTATACATACATAGACATCGTTGCGAATGTCCGAGAAAGCCATCCTTGATCCTGGTATGCCAGAACCTAACATTCTGGCTCGTTTCTTCGGCACTTGACGGTGTATATGGCTACCCCAGTGGCCTCGCTACCCAGCTAACCAAAAGGGGCAGTCCTATGACTCTCACAACTGCTGCGTGCGACTTCTTTGTCCCTCACAAAACATATTCGTCTCGAAGATCTCCGACTCGAGTCTACCGCGTATCATCCGCATGCCAACTCCTCTCCCACCTCCTAAATCAAGCCCCATTCTCCCGAGCATCAACTGCGGCTCGTGTATCTGAGCTTGTCGCACAAAACCTGTTAGGGTAGCTGCAGAGGCCCCGAACCCTTAACCCCAAACGCCGTCCGTCGGGGTAAGTTGCCGGCGTTGGGAATACGACATCTTTGTAAGTCGCCTCTCCTGTCAGCAACAGGGACTCAAAGCAAGACACGAAGCGGTTGCGAGCCTTTCCTTAGGGTCTAGGGTTTCGGGCTCCACCAGGGCTAAAACATCCTGCAGCGATTGAAGACTAAACGGCGAATATAGCTGCTTGCTGCGGAAGGTACGTTTTCAGATACACTGTTGTCGGGTTTTCCCACATATGGCATGAGTCCTAGCATGTCTACAAGAGCCCGGAAGTCATGAACCTAGAAATGCAAGCCCATACGGCTCAGGATTCGCCGTGCAGCAGGTGCTTGAAGCTTGGTTCTTGCGGGCGTGGCCCGGACCCCGAGCTTAAGGATAGAGGCCTGGCTAGTCCTAATCGACATAAGGTTCTGGGCCGGTTATGGCATGTCGCTACAAAATGACGGCCGATGAGGGAAAGCCAGTGCCCTGATTCAACTCAAGCAATTACCACGGTTGAGTGTTCAGGGTGGGATTGGCTTGTGAGGCTCAGGGCGGCTTTAGTCTCATAAAGTTCTAAGTGCCCTAAACCCTAAACCCTAAACCCTAAACCCTAAACCCTAAAACCATCTTACATAGTTGAAGGTAAGGTTTCTGTCATAGGAATTACTGTTTTGGCTTGAGACAGCATCCCCCATAACCCTAAACCCATAACCCTAAACCCTAAACCCTAAACCCTAACCCTAAACCCTAAACCCTAAACCCTAAACCCCATAACCCTAAACCCTACACCCTACACCCTGCACCCTAAACCCTAAATTGGGTTCGGTCGATAGCAACCCAAGAGCCCCGTTGCCTCTACAGCACGGCTGACCCATTAACCCTGTTAACCACTCCATAAGGGTCCAAAGGACCCAATAATTAGGTACTCGGTTTTAGGATGGTATAGTTATGTAGGTTAGGATTTTGGAGAGTATATGAATATTAGTTACTTGGGTCCGTGGGGACTGCATGGATCTTAGCAAAGACGATATAGAACCGGAAAGAAACATATGCAGCACAGGAGCCCTGTCAAGATCCCTGTTAAACAACCCTCATTGGTTACTTCAGTTACTCAGCTCTTATGTAAGGCATACGCGCCTGTGTTGTCTCTGACCGCGGCGCCCACCTGCTTGTTTTGCCGAGCAGAAGTCCACGTCTCTAGCCGCCCTACTTAGAGGATCATGGGACGTAGTACACAGTTCGGCCAAGGGGTTTCGGTCCATTTACTATTTAGGGTTTAGGGTTTAGGGTTTATATTACGTATCCAGAAGCTCGCTGTCTTTGGGCCCAGCATAAGAACCCTCTCAAACTAAACTCCTAAACCCTGCGATCCCACACCCTGCACCCCTATACATCCCCAAAAACTTAAGACCCCATGGCCATAGACCTAGAGTCGTCCTAAACCTACGCATTGTACAACCAGGGCCTAAGGTCGGGGCTGACATAGTTTCTTTCCAGATCTGTCATACTCTCATATCATACACCCGCTCCTACAAGGTTTGGTTACGCTCAAGATGCTGCGGTTTAGGGATGTTTTGGTTTGGGGGCTTAAGCTTCAAGCTGTCGCTCTTGGTGTTTACTGCAAGTTTTACCTGTAGCCCGAAACCCTACAAACAGCAGCCTATGACTCAATAGTTACAGAGTGAAACCCTCACAACCGTACAGCTTCTGCAAGGGCCAAGGCTTTAATGGAAATGCTGTGGGTTTAAAGGGAACTCCAGAAAGTTGGAATATGGTTTCAAGGTAGGATACCCTATAATTTACCTTAAAGGGGTTACGATAATCACATTCCAACTTTCTGGCTTTTACCTTAATGGAAATGCTGTGGGTTTAGGACCTTGGACTTCAGGTTCCGGACTTTTCGATCCTCCACTGCCCATTCCATTGCTCCGCAGGATGCAGGACGAAGACAAGCTCGACACGGATCTCTTAGAAGGGGCCCCCACCCTGTAATAGTGACCATAAGGAGTATATAGGATTATATTAGGGCCCTATTATATTCCTATTATACCACTATTACAGGGTTGGGGCAGCTTCTAACGGATCTCTGCATAAACGCGCTCGTCAAAACTCTTCAGAGTCCGGTACTAGGTGCGAAGAAAATTCGCGCAACAATTGCACCCGTCATCCTATCGTTGAAGAGGGGCCTACCGAGAGCTTCTCGAAAAGCAGCAGTCGTTGTGGAGATGTCGAAGTCCGGCAGAATCATTATTATAACTATTTTGATTATGATTATTCTTACTATTGTTATTATTATTACTATTATTATTACTGTTACTCATACTAGAATCATCCGCCTTTCCTTTCCGGTATACTGCCTTGAACTGGGTTCTTTCTAAACCGAATGCCCAAGCCCAAACCGGTGTGAAACTGCTGCTGTCCCAGGCATACAAGACAAGCACGCAATTGAAGAAGCAGCTGGAAGCTTGCAAAACCCACAACAGCAACGAACAAAGCATATCAAACAATAAAAAGCTTCTCCCAACACCCTCTTTCACCCTTTCTAACCTTATACCGGTTGCCGGCCTTGAAATGCTTGGTGAAGAGGATAAAGTCCTGCTTCTCACGAGCGGTGAATGGTAAACGTTGCGTACTGCCCGCATACAGAAGCAGACTAAAATAAGGGGACTCTTCCTATATCATTAAGGGCCTGATTTATTGATGTTAAACATGTTATCAAAGGGTACTGACTGGGGCACTATCCACGGCATTACATAAGGATTCAGTAGTCCATTGTTGTAGGATGCGTCACTGTCTAGATTAAACCCTGCATACATCTGCAGCATCTGTGAAGCCCATTGCTTCAACAGTCCCCTTAAGGCACAGGCAACTGTATTCCCAAACCATTGCCCAGACCTTCCAAGATCCCTGAATTAAGGAATGTGTTTGAAGTCATAGCAGGATCTCAAATAAGATTTAAGGACTAGTCCTTCATTGGCGGAATTTGGAAGGTCCGGGTGCAAGGCGCCCGAAACGGCCTAACCCGGCATAGCCAAATATACGACTGATAAGACCCTGTAGACAGCCAGAACCAAGAGGCCCTTCCAAAATATTCACGGTTTAGGGTTTAGGGTTTTAGGGTTTAGGGTCTTAGGGTTTAGGGTTTAGGGTTTAGGGTTTACGGTTTAGGGTTTTAGGGTTTAGGGTTTTAGGGTTTAGGGTTTAGGGCACTTCCAGAATATTCTGTCGGTGTCTCCATCGTAGTTCCTTTTGGGTTACCTTACAGGATCCTAATTATAAAACTGTGTCAACCCAAAGAAGGTTCTGCAATGAAGCCTAAACCCTAAACTCTATGACAACCAACAGCAGTGCTTCGTACATCCACCTACTTACCTTTGGATAGTAAGGAATCGAAGAATGGTAGTAATAGTTGTTCTAATTGTACCCCATTCCTCCATTCCCTACTAACCAAAGGTAAGCCTAGACCACCCTCGTAAGCAGGTCCTTGGGATTACGATCGCCCTTGCTCTGGAGCTCCGTGCTCTTTGCCGCTTTGTTTAGCTGCGGCTGCCTTCTGGTTTGGGGTTTTAGGGGTTTTGGGGTTTTGGGGTTTAGGGTTTAGGGTTTACCCTAAACCCTAAACCCTAAACCCTAAAGCCAGGGGTCTAGCTCGGGTTTTAACTTTCTGTCTCCTGGATTTTGACATGCGGTTGTAAGGCCTAGGATTTACCTCATTTTAAGGGAGCCTGAGAAGGCATGGGGCCAAACTACAAGATCCTTCGTATCAAGACTCCTTGCAGCTCCCCCAATCACACGGCAGTGGGTTTTAACATATTTCAATCTAGCTGACAGAGGGTTGAGGTCTTTCAGAGTCTAGTTGTGAGCTCGAGATGGGGCTGAGGCTACCGGGTTCGGGACCTGTTGGTTTTGCAAGTTTCTGCCATGGCCGTGAT
This sequence comes from Symbiodinium sp. CCMP2592, assembly GCA_905221615.1. Classification (NCBI taxonomy): domain Eukaryota; class Dinophyceae; order Suessiales; family Symbiodiniaceae; genus Symbiodinium; species Symbiodinium sp. CCMP2592. Next base: position 968,751 of record CAJNDT010001480.1, read on the forward strand.
GCTCACCAACCCACTCACTCACGACAAGGTTGAATTCAAGAACCCCGCTTGCAGTCCCAACACCGCAGACTTGCGACTTCCGCCACCTCAACCTCAGCAGCTGGATGCCTGCTAAACCACAAACCCAGAACCCTAAACCATGAACACAAACCTTGCACCTTGAACCCTACTCGCTAAACCTGTTTTGGCTCCGGATTAGGAGCTCAAAGCACTTCGAATTTCGAAGTTCTGGTTTCGATGGTTCCAAGCTTAGCCCGTCTTGTGGAGTTTAGCCACAATAGAGGCTTGATTGCTTCGAGGGCTTGAGGCCTACATGTTTAACGGAAGATCCGGAATGTCAACTCCTTGTCTTCCTCCAACACCTAGTCAGGTGTCGGGAGTTCAGTGTAGTTAAGCAAGACTATCCCTTAGCCGGCCTTGGAACAATACTCTTACTAGCCCCTCAAGTCATATTATACGAAAAATACCGCACAATTCCTAAGAGCAGCAAAGATCCTGTCCAAACATGCCAGCTTGACAGGTACGTCCGGGCGTTGAACGTGGTATATAGGTCGGAAGTCACCTTGCCCCAACAGGCCTGGCATCAAGAGCTTTCATGTTACATGGACCTCGTTTCATGTAACCTTGCTGTGAGCGCCACATTTTTCACCAGTAATCCTGTATCTTTGGCAAGCCTCATTAACAGTCACATCACAGAGTCAGACAGTTTCGCAAAATACTCTGATCGTTGTTGAGCTGAAGCGCTTTTGCAGTTGTTTAGAACGTTGCGAACCCTTTCAAAACTGGTACTCAACCGGCCCGACTCGCGGTCGGGATGGGGCACTGACAGACACCCAAATCCTAAACCCTTCCCAAAAGCTCGAAGAACCTTAAAAAGAAGATACTTAAGCCTTAAAGGGGTCCCTATACAGGTACTTTCAGGCCTAGGTATATACTATAAGGGTACAGGGAACCTTAGGGCTTAAGCCGAAGAGAATGCACGGTGCCCCTCAAGCGAGCAAGGGGCGACACGGAGGCCCAAGGATTCGTAGAACTCCTCAAACTCCAGCACATGGGCCTCGCAGAGTTTAGGGTTATAATGCAACTAAACAAACCAATAGATAACCCTGTGAGACAGGCTCACGGGCAAGCGGGGTGGTCGAACAACACATGGCACATAAGCCCTCCAGGGCTTAGGGTTTGGAGTTTAGGATTATAAGCCGTACCCCGTTTCGGAGTCGTTTGCCAGCGCAACCCAGCGCAACAACTCTGATTCATGCCGGACATGTTCTGGCCTTCCCCTCCACTTTGAGCTCGTGGGTGTTGGCATCCTCGGCATCGGTCTAGTAAGGTTGCAGAAACAAAACTCAAGACCCGGCTAAACCCGAAACCCTAAACCCTAAACCCTGAACCCTAGACCCTATACACACTAAAGCCCAGTCGCCAAGCCGAAGAGAAACCGCTCACACGGCAACTCTCGAACCACCTGGCGCGGACACGGCTGAGGGCATGTTGAACAATCGCCGTTTTAGTAGTTTTGCCTATTTCTGGGGGTTGGGGGGGCTTAAGCTCGCCTTCAGCTTCGATGTCGAAACGCATAGCAAAAGCTATCTCAATGCTGTGCTTACCTGTCAAAGTACCAAGTAACTACCCATAGGCCCCAGTAGTTCCTTGTGGGGTTCATATATAGAATTCTATTAGGTAATCCCAAAAGGAACTACTTTGGGGCCTATGGGTAGAGACGACAGTATAGACTTTCGACCGAAAAGTGGCCGTTACAGTTGCCGTCAAACGGGGTGAAGACGTTTTTGTCCAGCGTGCCCTCCCAAAGGTCCTAAGCACCTAACTAGTAGAATGTAGGATAATCTGTGAACGAAAAACCCCAAACCCCAATCTCTAAACCCTAAACCCTAATCTCTACGCAGATGTGTATGTCCCTGCCCCTGCTGCAAGGATGACACGCTTGACTCCGCAGGTGCATGGCCCCTGCAGCAAGGAAGACAGTCAGGCACGTACAGAAGACGTTTTTTAAATCGAGAAGTGTACCAAGTTAGATCTTATTCGCTTTCGCTTCTGCTGCTAAAACAGTTGGCTGGCCCTCGTACTCGAGGGTTATGAGCCCAAGCCTTCGTGTGCCCTGTTGCCATGGACACTCTTGCTTCTAGAAGGAGAAAGTCGAGCTCTGTGCCTCCTGGTGGGCTTAGTGGCGGTGCTACGGCAGCTGACACACCTGTCCCACTTGAATCAGGAGATGAGCTTGAGCCTTCGTACGAGGACCAAGATGCAGCGGGAGCAGCCAACAGTCAGACTGGGATTGATGGTGAGGCCCCAGCCTCTTCGAAGCCTCTACCAAATCCTTTTTGGTCTGAAAAGGCTACAGCAGAATTTCAGTTGAACCAGTCCCGACCGCGCGACTTACCTAGCACTACTGAGAGAGATGATGATGTGGACGTGCATCCACCGTATGACTTCTCTGAGCCAGCCATGGCATCTTCTGGGCAAAATGCTGGGAAACTTGATGATAGAAGTGAGTCAAGACTCTTGCACCGGGGTCTCGGAGCGAGCTCTCCGGGATCCAGTGGCAAGGCGTCGATCCTGGAGCGTGGTGAGACGACTACGAAAGTGGAAGTCAGGAGCTATGCCCTTCAGGTGACGGAATCCCCGACGGGACCAACACAGCCGGACCATCAAGGAGCTCAGTACTTCATGATTGGTTCGGATGGGGGTGACACTCCGTTTCGCGAGCAGGAGTCTACAAAGGTTAGGAGTTTGGATGGGGAGATGTTCTCGCAAAGAGCTTCTACTGCAGGCAGAGCTTCTGACGTCAGGGACCCTAGCCAGGCTACCGTTGCAGCGCTCCTGCAACGGGTCAAGGACCTTGAAGATGCGCTAGTGGCGGAAAGAAACTCAGGAGCTTCGGTGTCAATGAAGTCCGCTGCTGGTCAGAATACGGGAACCTCAGTGTCGATGAAGTCGGCGGTAGGTGGTGCTGGTAGAGCTGTAGGAGTAGATGCTGAAAATGTGGATGGAAACCCGTCCGTTGTACAGACAAGTTTCTGCGATCCCCCAGGGTTAACAAGTGTGAGTAATGAACACAATGATAATAGTGTGGGTGGTCTTGGAAAATGGGTGTATGTTGATGGTGGTTACCGGCAGCTTGCCCTCAATGCACAGGGAGTTTGGACTTTACTTCCTAGCGTGCTAAATCAACCACCTCCTCCTCCTGTTCAGCCCCAAGCACCTCAATCTTCGGCAAGTCTCCCAGGGCCTTCCTGGATTCGGGGGCCAGCGCTTCCTGTTGAAGGGCACGGTTGGACTTGCCCCGCACAGCAGCTTCACCAAGTGCAGCAGAGTGTGCCGGAGCCGGTACAAGGAGGATCAGGCTTCTTTACGCCGCCGCAGATTCCTGAAGACCTTAGTGGGTTGCCTAAGGGTTTAGTTGAGTTTGTAGGCTTAGGTGGCCCTCCGCAGTACCGACCAGCTTCGATGTCACATCATGTTGAGCAAGCGGCTCCAGCAATGCAATGCACTCAGGGTTATAGTGGGTTAGTTGGTCCTCCACTCCACCACGTAGCTCCGATCCCTACGCCCCATCCTGTTGAGCAGTCGTTTCCAGGAATGCAATGCACTCAGGGTTTTGGCATTGGTTCGGGTGGTTCATTTCTGCCCCAGGTACCTTCGATGCCTTATCCGCAGTATCCTGTTGAGCAGTCGGTTCCAGGATTGTATAGCACTCAGGGCTATGATAGGGATTCGAATTATCTGGTGTCACATCAGACAGCCTTCCCGCGTCATCATGATGAGCAGTCGGTTGTGCCTAATACCTCCTCAAGCCCGGTACCACCCCCGCCTCCTAGTGGTTTAGGACCTGACTTTGGGGTGAGACAAGAGATAGGGTTTAGGGTAGATCGCACGCCAGGTGGTACTCCGGTGCCTCCGTTGCCTCCACCTTTAACCCCAACTCCAACGTCTGAAATCCGCCGTCAGGAGCTTCGGTACTCGCCTCAATGGCAGCGCTGGCATGATCTTCCACAGCTCTCGGAGCTGAGAACTGATGAGGCACCGATTGCAGTGGGCGATTGGATAACATTAGTGGGTCCTATAGTTGGGGACATTAGTACTGGAGCGGGTCTTTGGTGGGTCAAGGTTAAGGATAGGGCTGAAGCTTTCTATGCACAGTGGCTTAATGCTACCCCGCTACACCGAGCACAAATTGAAGTAACCTTAGGATCTGAGCTTTCCCAGCCGCAGTATGCCCGGCTTGAGCAACGAGTAACATCGATGCTGTTGGCCTCGCTTCCACAGAACTTGAGACAGGACATCCTAGCTTCTAGGGTTCTCAATTCGGTGAATGTTTTGTATAGGGTGATGGTTGCAGGGCAGCCAGGAGGAACTGCTGAGCGCGCGACACTGTTGAACTTCTTGACTCAGCCAGGGACTGCACAGAACCCGGCGGAAGCATTGGAGAAATTGAGGAAGTACTCAAGATGGAGATCGCGTGCGGAGCAGCTCAAGGTTTCCCTCCCCGATCCTTCACTCCTGCTCAGGGCTGTTGAGAGCATCGTGTCTGGAATCGTGAGTTCGAGCACTTATAGGGAGTTGGCTTTCAGGCTTAGTGTGCTGAAGCTTGAGCTCTCTTTAGATCACGTGCCAACACATGAGAAGGTTGAAAAGTTCAGGAGGCAGGTTCATGCCGAGATGGAGCTGCTCGCGGTGAGCGCTCAGGCGCTCTCTCAGGAAGAGAAGAGACAGCGGGTAAGGAGAGCCAAGGCCACTGAGGAGGAAGGAAAGGAGGAGAAGCCAGAACACAGGAAAGGAAAGGGCGCGAACAATACAGGAGGCAAGGATGCAGGTAAAGGTAAAGGACTTAAAGGCAAGCCTTCTGATGCCCAGCCTGAAAGCAATCGCCGAGTCTGTCAGTTTTGGGGTTCCGCAAAGGGGTGTAACGCCGGACGGTCATGCCAATACAATCACGATCTTAGTGTTGTTGAGGATGGTAGTGGTAGGTGCTTTGAGTGTTCATCCACTGAGCACTGGAGGAATGCGTGCCCAGTGCTAGGGAGAGGCCCACCCACTGCCGCTGGCAGCGCTGACCATAAGGCGGGTGTAGAGGCCTCAGCTAAGGCTGAACCTAAGCGGGGTCCCCGGAAGAGAGTTCGCAAGGTTGGTGGAGTTGAGGTTCCTGAGGGTTCGGAAGCTCAGGCCTCGCAGTCTGAGGGCGCACCAGCTGCAGCGACAGGGCCCTCAAATGATTTGGTGAAGGAAGCCATTGATGCCATTAAGTCTTTGAGGATATCCAAGCTGTGTGCTGTTAAAGCCGAAGAATCTAGAGACGCCGTTTTGGGTTTGTTGGACGGTGGTGCCACAACCTCACTTCGACAAGCCATTAGTCTGCAAGAATGGGAAGCTGCCGCCCCAGTGGTAGTGCATTTAGCTTCAGGGGAAACAAACAATCTTCGGATCGCCAGCACAGGCGTCCTGCTAGCAGAGCCAGCGTCGTTGAGTCAGCAGAAAGCTGCTCCGATTGTTGCTTTACATCAGCTTGTGAGCCTAGGGTATCAGGTTCGTTGGACCTCAGGAGGCTTTGTGTTGCGAGATCCAGAAGGCTCTAAGGTGCCAGTTGTTCTGGTGGCAGGTTGCCCGGAGGTTTCGTCAAAGCTTGCCTTGGATATGATATCTAAGATAGAAAAGCTGAGTGGGGTCGCTGTGAAGGCTTATGCGTGTAATGGGCACCTTAGCCAAGACGTACCCCTCACAAGTCTAGCCACGGCGCTGTTGGCAGGAAAGGGCCCGCATCCCGATCGTTGGACGTGGCTCACCGAACTAGTGGGTCTTCAAAGTAGCTCTCTTCTTTCGCAGGTGCTCGATGAGCCGAGGATGGAAGCCGTTGGCATACAGCCACGTTTCAACCGTCGCACTCGCCGCACCTTAAGCCAGTGTGAAGGGATAGCTGTTGTGATTGGAGATCCTAAAGCCTACGTAGGAACCGTGCCTTCAAAATGGGGAACGATCCGCCTAGATCACAGGGAGGTGAGGGATGAAGGAATTCACGCATTCCTGTTTGAGCTTGCGCGGATAGGCCTTATCAGGCAAGTGGTGTGCACTGATCTTCCAAGTCTTTTTCCCGCTATGTGTAACGGTTGCCAATCGCCTGAAGCCAACGCGGCTAAGGATGCACTGGTACTGCTTAGAATCCTGCATTTGTGTGGTCAAGCCGATTGTGGCCGAAAGGCTGCGGGTTTTACAATCCCACCGTTGTTCCTGTGCGAAAGTGACAACGATCCGCAGGTCGGGGCTTTGGTCAGATCATCACCGTGGCATAGTGTTAGTCATGGCTTGGTTAAGTCACTGATGTTCCACCAGCAGCAATGCCGGGAGTATGATGGAGTAGGACGGGCGGTATGCCTGAAAGTGGCTAAGCTTGCGAAAAACCGTGAGAAAACATCCACCCCAAAAGGGAAGATTGATGCATCCTTTGAGCGTCACGTCGCCAACGGCCACTTGCCATTCCGACGAGATTGCGCCACCTGCTTGAGAGGTAGATTGAAGTCTAGACCTCACCGTAGGATTAAGGTTCCTGACTCTTTTGTGTTAGGCTGTGATCTCTCCGGTCCGTATGCTAATGGCAATCATGAAAGGCTTAAGAAGGTTAGATACTGCTTGCATGCAGTGCTTACCGTTCCGGTGTTGGCAACAGACATCCTCAAGCAGGAATATGATTACGAGCCGTCGGACCCGGGTGAGGGGGAAAAGCATGATGCCTCTACTTTGCAGGTTGAGCCCTTCGGAGAGGATGATGCTGAGTTGAGCGTTAGTGTGATGAAGCCTTCGCCCCCAAATGTGCATGAGGTCCCGGGTGCTTGGGAGTTTCCTGAAGAGGGTTTCGTCGAAGATGAGCCTCCTAAAGGGGCTGGTGATGGCGACGCCATGACAGGTGATGAAGGTGGTGATGGCGATGATGGTGTGACAACCGGTGAAGTTCCTTTGAAGGAGGTGCATATGCATGAGGTGCCTTACTTAGTCATGCTGCCAGATAAAAAGGCCAAGACCGTCACCAATGCCTTGAAAGAAGTTCTAGCGGACATCGCTTATTGGGGGCTCCCGGTACGCAGAGTCCATACTGACAAAGGAGCAGAGTTCACGAATGCACAGTTTCGCCAGCTCCTAGCGGATCATCAGGTTCGTCGTACAACAACGGTTGGCTCGGACTTTAAGGCTAATGGGCGCACTGAAGCCCACATAGGGCGTGTCAAGGGGCTCACTCGCGCATTGCTTGCGGCGGCGTCTGCTGATGATGCGGATTGGGCTTTTGCTATGCGGCACGCTGTCTTCAGTATGAGGTCGCAGGTCTTTACAGTCTTGGGTTTTCCCCAGCGCGAACCGATTCCGTTCTACACCAAGGTTTGGGTAAGAAAGAAGGAATGGACTTTGCACTTGTGGGCGCCAAAGTGTATAGAGGCCCGCGTTATGGCTCCCTCTGAGTCCGCTCCAGGTGGTTACGTAGTGCGCCTTCAACCGAGCCACCCTTCCGATCTTTGGGATGGTCTCCAGGGTTACTTTGAAACCACGGCGTTGATTCAAGGGGTAAGGGCTCAGGAACCTGTCTTTGAGGCATCCGGTGAGGTTTCGGTGATCCCACCTAGCGAGGTGCGCAAAGGGGTGCCGGTGACTGAGGAATCAAGGAAGACTCCCGCCTCTTCTGGGCCGCCTGGTCCATCGTCTCGTTTGCGTCGTAAAACTCCTGACCCCTTGTGCATTGACCTCCCGCACGCTGTGCGAGCCCTTGCTGATTCTCTCGAGGCTCTCTCTGAGGACTTGTTGCGTCGGGGATTGTATGATAATGCATCGTGGTCTCAGGTGCTGCGCCTCTTGCCCCATAAGTCAATCCGCAGGGGTTTTATGTCAGCCCTGGGGCCTGGGACTCAGTATCGTAGCTTTGGGATGTTCACGCACGGGGGAGTGCTTGGTGTGACGACGGCTAGTCGTCAGCTTCCGCACACGCAAAGGTACCTTTTGGCAGTGCTACAGCACTATCACCCTCAGGCTACATTCACTTCTTTTGTAGCGTCGGTGAATTGCAGCGCCCCCATCCACCGTGACTACTTCAATGCTCCGGATAGCTTGAACTATGTTGTTGGCGGAGCCGAGCATTTGCGTGGCGGGCTTTGGATCGAGGTTAGTTCAGAGTTTGCTAGCACTGCCGCTCCAGGGGTTTTGCAATTTCGAGAGGTTGCTCCGCGTCGGTGGCTGCCGGGAATGATGTGGGATACGGTTGGTGCCTCGTTCTCGTTCTCACCGCACTGCTTTCATGCCGGTGACTCGTGGTCTGGCGACAAATACCTCCTTGTTGCGTTCACTCTCAAACGATGTGTGAAGGCTCCTCTCCCGGTTGTGGCGGAGCTGACTTGCGCCGGCTTTCCGTTGCCTTCTTGCTGCCCTGCGTCTGACGCAGGGGGGGGAGCCCACAGTAATCTTTCGCCTTCTTGTTCCAAACAGGGGCTTGCAACTCAAAATCAAAATCGACCGCATGAGCTGAGTGCGTTGATTGATACTTCTCCTCCTGCCCAAGAGTCTTCCTCCGGTGTCGGGCTCTTGGTTGATGAGGTTGAGGCGGAGTCTGATTTCAGCGAAGAGGCTTATGGTTTGGATGCGGCCTGCAGTGCTGAGTCGAAGTTATGGTTTGAGGCTGCTGAAGCTGCGTCCTCCCTTCAGGTTGAGGCTCGGAGCTTAAGCCCTTGCCATGATCATGAGACCCCTCCCGATGACCCCCTTGAGTCCTTTGTACTGATAGACGGTCCGGTAGAGACCTGTGTCTTGCAGGGGATCGAAGAGCTTAATAGGGCTAGGGTTAATCTTCGCAGCTTGCAGGCAGCTAGTGGTTCAAGTAGTGCTGTCAGTGAGGTCCTCGAGGCGCGCTCTGAAGGCATAGAAAACTTCCTTGCCTATTATCAGGTGCTGTCGGGCCCGGGGGAGTCCAAGTGCCCCTTAGCAGTCAAAGAGCTTCGTCTTAGAGGACTGGGGGAGTCACCCTCTGCTTCTGATGCCCATGCTCCGGACCATGAGCCACCACCGTTGCAAACGAAAACTGTGAGCCTCGATCAGGTCAAACGCGAACTTCCTTTGTGGAAGCCAGCGATAAGTGCCGAATATGACAGCCTCCGTGTAAAAGGAGTGCTAAGGCCGATTTCGGAACAACAAATTGCGGAATGGCTTGCCCAGGGACGTGCGGTGCTGCGTCTGCCCTCAAAAGGAGTCTTCACTCGCAAGGCGGTGTCAGGCTTAAGGAAGGCTAGGTGCGTCGCATGTGGAAATCACGGGCCTTCAGCTGGTGGCTCCGCGTATGAACATCGTATGCTCACATATGCCGGTGGAATCGACGCGAGCGCACTAAGATTGTCGTTGGCTTTCATATCCCAGCACCCCGACTGGGATGTCTGGGTGACAGACGTCAAAACAGCTTTCTTAAACGCGAAGTTGTCCGATGGTGTTGATAGCAGTCTGGTCGAGTCAGGGACCGAGGAGCTGATCGTCCTTGATCCGCCCCGTATCTTTCAGCTTGCCGGAGTAGTCAGCAGAGCTGAGCGGTGGTTGGTTGAAGGTGCTCTGTACGGCCTTGACCGGTCTCCTAAATGTTGGTCGAAACTTAGGGACCGCACGTTAAAGACTGTTCGCGTTAAGATTGGAGATATTGAAATAAGCCTGAGACAGCTAGTTTCTGAGCCAAATGCATGGCTACTGACGGCATCGTCAGGAGGCATTGTCGGCCTTCTGGTCGTATATGTCGATGACCTCATGATTGGAGGTGTTGCAAAGTATGCATCCGCAGTCCTCGCTGAAATTCGCAACATCTGGCAGTGCTCGGAGCCGGACCAGCTTAGCTCTAAGAATCCTGTGCGCTTTTGTGGTGTTGAAATAGAGAGACAAGGCCGTGCGCTCTTAGTCCACCAAGCATCGTATATAGAAGATGTTGTAAAGCGCTACGAAGAGAGTCTTGGGGCTCCACTGGTAGAGACTTCGTGCCCGTTTGTAAAGGTTCAGGACCCAGAAGAGCCAGAACCTTCTTCCCCTGTTGCTTTGAGAAAGGCCCAGGCACTTGCGGGTGAGCTTCTTTGGGTGTCTGGAAAGACAAGAGTAGACATTGTCTATGGGGTTGCGAGGGTAACATCATTGGTGAGTCGATGTCCGGAGCTTGCTTTCAAGCTCGGTCTGCATATCCTTTGCTATCTTAAAGGCACCAAGCGGGTCGCTCTGAAGTACCAGTGCGCCGCAGATCAGCCTCCCCATGGCATGCATAATGAGCGTCGCGTCACGGCTCTTCCTTACCTGCTTGAATCTTTCACTGATGCTAGTTTCGCTCCAGCTGGTGACAGAAGCTTTGAAGCTGGCCTGGTTCAGGTCGGTCGCAATCTAGTCTTCTGGGGTGCAGGTAAGCAGCCCTTCACAGCTCTCTCTACTGCTGAGTGTGAGCTGTTAGGGGTTCTTGAGGGTGTAGCGTTGACGGAGTCCCTTGAAGGGCTGGTGCATGAGCTTCACCCAGAGGTTCAGCAGTTTCCAGCGTGTCAGGCTTTCTGCGATAACCTTGCATCCATCTCAATCGCTTCTTTTGAAAGTGGCAATTGGCGCACGCGCCACCTGCGGGTTCGGTCTCAAGCCCTCCGGGAAAGGCTCCAGTCTGGAAAGTGGCACCTGTCGCACTTAAAAGGAGAACACATGCTGGCAGATATTGCCACGAAAGTGCTGCCTTGGACTCGTGTCAGAGACCTCTTGCTTTTGTGCGGGTACGATGTGCCAAAGGTTAAGGCCCCTGTTGCGAAACTAAACCTTTTGAGGCAGGCGTTGGCGCTGCTTGTTGTCGGTTCGCTGCCTGTTCAGGCTCAGGGCAAGGGAGGAGTTGAAGGATCGACGCAGGATGACTGGAGCAGCTGGTGGCTTTCAATAGTTCCGGTTCTTGTGGTTGCAATAGGGATTTTTCTGCTTTGTGCTGTGGGAAGGTTCTTTAGCACACGACGCACTGAGCCAGTCGAAGATGGCCTTGAGCAGCCAGAGCTTGAACCCATTCCGCTTTCCGAGCAAATCCCGCAGCCTATAGTCATTGCTGACTACGATGATGGACTGCGTTGCCGTGGCAGAGGTGCCAGGCCAAGGCGAGTTAGCACTGGTGCAGGCCCAGACGTGCAGTTTTCTCCGTGGGCCCTCCTGCCTGGAGCACCAGAGCAACGTAGCCCCACGGTTGAACCTCCCCCGCTGCGAAGGAACACCAACCGGATTGAAATTCCTAACTTTTTTGATCTTGGGGACCCTAATAGCTGGGAAAACTTCATTGATCGCGTGTTAAGAAGCAGCCTGGTTGTTGACATGCAAGGAACTGTCGCACTCGAGCTTCCACCCGAGGCCCCGAGAAATCATCCTGTAGTAGTTGTTCCTGAGGCCCTTCCCTACGAGCCGGAACCTCAATCCCCGCGTAGTGATGCAGAGTCTTCTTCGATACAGTCTGGTCGGTCAGCTGAGTATTATGACCGCGGAGCGCGGCGAGATTTCGAGCTGTATATGGCAACGAGATCAGACTCCAGCTCGTCATCTGGAACTCCTCCGCACTGGGTTCAAGGGGTTGGGATAGTTCCTGCTGCTGAGTATAGGGCTAGGTATGACCCTACTTACCCCCACCGTGACCAGATCAATAGGCATGGAATCGATGTAGTCCCTGGACCCGAACAGCTGTACCGCCAGTATGAAGAGATGCGTGAGGCAGGTCTCTATCCTGACTTGCCAACTCTAACACCCTGGGCTGCAGGTACCAATGAGGCTGCTAGCTCCTCTGATGCTGTGGTGAGGTATGTTGATGACGTTGCGGTCTTAAGATCAACAAGATTTCCTCCGCTTGCGACTGACAGTGAGATTGAAGAGGCTGATGAAGAAATAAATCATGCTATCGCTTCAGCTGCAGCGTTTCTGATTAGGAATGGCATTGAAGTGCCACTTGAACAGTTGTCAGATGCTCAACAACATATCTTTTACACGAACGAGGGCTTTCGCCTCGAGCGCATGCACCAGGATGGAGTCCCTGAGGTGGATTGAAGTAAGGTGCTCTAGGCGTGGTTTTTAGGGGTCGTTTTGTCATACGTCCTTAAAGGTGTGGCTTGTGGGTCTTAGTTTGTTAGGCGTGCCAGTCTCGCGGATATCTGCTTGAGACATGCTAATCCTTTCTGACCCTTGGAGTACAGTATCGGCTCATCTTTGGATTTTTGACGATTTTCTTAGCTTCCGGTTGTAAGTCCGGTTTGGGTCAGGTTCTCAGGTTGTGTAGCTTGCAGATTGGTGAAGAGCCGTGCTTCTGCAAAACCGTGCAGGGGATTACATGTCCCATCTTTTGCAAGCACTGTGAAGCCTTGCGCCGTTTGTTGTGCAACCACAGTCCTTTTCCTCAGAAACTGAGGAGCGTCTTGAGCCTTACTTGGGCTACACTCCTTTGCACTCCTCCACTTGGACTTCTCTCCACCCTTTTCCGAGGGCCCTTTGGACTTCAGCTGCTTAAGTGTGGTTGGGTTGTTGGGGTTTGGTGGTGTTTTGGCGAACGCCAAAAGGGGGAGCGCAGATGTGTATGTCCCTGCCCCTGCTGCAAGGATGACACGCTTGACTCCGCAGGTGCATGGCCCCTGCAGCAAGGAAGACAGTCAGGCACGTACAGAAGACGTTTTTTAAATCGAGAAGTGTACCAAGTTAGATCTTATTCGCTTTCGCTTCTGCTGCTAAAACAGTTGGCTGGCCCTCGTACTCGAGCTCTAAACCCTAAACCCTAATCTCTAAACCCTAAACCCTAATCTCTAAACCCTAAACCTTAATCTCTAAACCCTAAACCCTAATCTCTAAACCCTAAACCCTAAACCCCGAAACGGTACCTGGTACCCTTTAGAACCTGACTCCGAACCATCGAGACAATACCTGGAAAGCCAAACCCTGAGCCCGAAGCCCTAAGCACTAAATTCCGTTTAAAGGCCTACAGTCCCATAGAGTTTAGCGTTTAAGGTTTAGGGTTTATAAGGCTTAATGTTTAGGGTTTAAGGTTTAGCGTTTAAGGCTTAATGTTTAGGGTTTAAGGTTTGGGGTTAAGGTTTCAGGGCTTAGGGTTTAGGGTTCAGGGAAACCTCGAATGCCCCTCAGCTGCAAAGGATGCACCTACAGCTCGCTGGGCGCATCGTAAGAAAGACACATCTGTACAGTTCTGCCAAAACCGATAAACAAAACAAACAAAAAAAACAACCACCGGCGATTGAGACGACCCCTGCCAAAACTCAAAACTTGCCAAAACCCTAAAATACCCTTCACCCCAAGGCCGGACGTTGACGCAAACTAAATATCCTGGGCTGCACTTGTCCTTCGCGTCTGTGAGGTGTAAGGTCTTTTGTTAAAATCAGCCACTCCTTGTGCACACAAGTATCCAACCGCCAGAACCGCTATGGAGCCGCATATACATGAATCCAAATCGCATCAACATGCCACAATTGAAATCCAAACCCTGCACCAATGATCTTTCAGATAGAGTCTACGCCTATTCACGACCCTAAACTCCAAGCCCTTAACCCTGGGCTAGTTTCACAAGCCTGATCCCTACACCCTAACTCTCGCAACATAACATAACTTCTACCCTGTAGCACAACACTAAGCCCCCCGCACAAACCCGTCACATACTGTCAAAACTCGTAGTCATGAACAAACTTAAAGTGAGCACGGAGCAGCCTTCGACAGCATCGGCGTGGTTAGGAGTCCTTTGATTCGTGTGAGAGTCTAGCTCAGAACCATTGAATGTAGATTGGTTATTGTAACGGTTCCGGGTTTAGAGTTGGAAAGTTTAGGTTTAAGAGCTCTAGAGTTTAGGGTTGAGTCCAGGGTAAGGCGACAATATGAGTGCGGCGACAAAGGCTTCTATGAGGGTTGCTGTATCAGGCAGGACGTGCTTTAGGATTTCCATGGATTTTCTTGCTGCTTTAGAGGTGTGTAAGTCTAAGTAACTCAAGGTTCTGGGTTGAGGAGATTTGGGTTAATATCAGGGCCTTAATTAATGATTTTGGGGCCCATTCTACTATAACTATAACAAGGGACCCCCCAAAATACGACTGGTAACTATTTAGGCCCCTATAGTATAGTACCCTTTCAGTTACCCTTATAGGACCGGAATGACGGGTTTCGGGTTTAGGAGTCATGATTCATTTTCCCAGGTCGAGTCCTAGCTATAGGGTTTTGGGGTTTAGGGTTTAGGGGTTAGGGTTTAGAGCTTAGGGGCGATATGTTTAGTGTTTGTAGGGCTGGGTCCTTTGTCGTTTAGGTACTGGCGCCAGTATTAATTCTGCATGCTGCTGCTTGATCATGAAAGTGTGGAGAGAAGGAGCCATACTGTAGAACAGCCCGCATGAGATCTGCGTCTGGGCTGTGAATTAAGTCCTGGGTGTCAGGTTCAGGAGGTGAAGAACAACAAATGACCTTACAGGATTTGCGGCCTTGAAACTCTAACCTCAGAGCACACATCCGAGCTGAAGCTTCGAGGTCCGAGCAGTGTTGGGAAATCGAGGTTTCAGGTTCAGGTTGAAAACAAGAAATATACCTAAATGGAGCCCACTGCCTGGTGTCCAGCGAAATGGTTGAAGTTGGAAGACAAGCTCATATCGGGGCCATACTGACACAAGGCTGAGGCTTTTGCAGACCTTTCTACTGCAACTCCATTGCCAATCGTCCTTCAGAGTGCACAATGTGGCCCAGTAGAGGCCCCTAAAGCCTAAACCCCTAATCCCCTATACCCCTAAACTCTAAACCCTAAACCCCTAAACCCTCAATTTTAAACCCCTAAACCCAAAACCCCTAAACCCTAAACCCCTAATCCCCTAAACCCTAAACCCATCCTGGCGTTGTGTTGACCACGACATGGAGCTCGGTTTCGGTCAGCTCTTCCTTACACGGATCGGCTTGCTTAAAGGATCATGGGACTTAGTAACTAGGGTTATAAGTAAGGTAACTATACTTATAACCCCAATTAAGGTACTTATAACCTTACTTACTAAGTCCCATGATCCTCCAAGTGAACAGCACTTGTAGACGTGCAAATTTCTCCGGCGTTCCTGCCCCACGTCAGTCTCGTCTGTATTCCCAGCGGATCGCCCGCGGATCCATCCACGACCGCACAGCCGACTTGCACGTATGGAATTGCGAACTAGGGACGAGAATTAAGCGTTTCGGGGCCAGACTTGTACCTGTCAATGGGGGCTACATGCATAAGATCATCCGGAGCTGCTAATTCTTAAACTTAATCAGTAACGTTCCCTTGTATCGGTTCGTGCAGCTTGTGCTATTTGTGTTGCTTTGAAGAGGCTCTTGCCAACGGGGTGCCATTGGTGTCCCCGTGGAAGGATGCCAGCGCAACATCCACGGAGGAGGCTGGTAACACCTGCAGACATGCGCGTGCTCAAAGGCCCAGTAATATAGGGCCACAAACAATTAGAATAGGGTTTTGGGGCCCAGTATACTATACTTATAATAAGGAACCCCCAAAATAGTATTGGTAATAATTTAGGCCCCTATAGTAAATTCATCCTGGAACCACACCTTAGCTCTCAGACACTTCGGGCGGGGCCCATGAATTACGTAACCGCATTTCCGACCCTGAGCCAGCACCCACCAAACCCTCTAGCATGTGAGCCATGTATACATAAATCTCAACAGGTATGTGATGAACTATGCTCTTCGAAACTTCGTCAGCTCTTCATTGGCTCTTCAGAACACATACAAAACGGAATGTTGCCTGGTCCTGTCTAGCGTCAAATCTAAGAGCGGCGGAGCATCTTTGGCAAACTCTCAGCTTCAAGGACTTTTGCAAAACTCCAGAGACATACCATTTTAGTGTGTTCCCCCAATAGTCATCCCCTGAACAATGTCAGGATGCCCTGCGCGCACCCTGAACCCTAAACCTTTCAGAAGAAGAACTTCCTCCCTAGGCTCTCAACTGTGACTGTCCGAGTTCTTCATGCGTGGCTTTGTTGCTCAGTCAGGCTGCGACCTCCATTATGCACGGTATCTTTGAAGCTTTGCTCTCGAGGTCCACTTCATGTCCGTCTTGTTTGCAATCTCCTACTTGGAGGATATGGGGCCTAGGAAGTGAGGTTATAAGTACCTTAATTGGGGTTTTACGTAGCTGTAAGTATGGTTACCTTAATTATAAACCGAGTTACTAAGTCCCATGACCCGCTAAGTACCCCCCAAACCCAGATAGAACCCTTGATAGTAACCCCTTAAAGGAGCCCTTTTAAGCGAACCCTAGTTACAAAGTCACACGATCCTTCAAGTAGAGACACGTACAACATGCCACACTCTTCCTAGACCCAAGAGTAACCCAGGCATAAAAAGGATGCCCTTTTTGGTTTAAAGGGGCTTATAAGGGAACCTGAACCCTAAAAAAGGGAATAAGGGCCTACTCTGGGTCCTAGCTTCAAAGGCAAGCACGACTCGACTACCGGATCTGAGATTCAAAGTCAGTTGTTCTTACTTAAAGGATCATGGGACCTAGTAAATAGGGTTCCCTTAAAGGGCTCCTTTAACGGATCTATAAGGGTTACTGTGAAGGGTTCTATATGGGTTTGTGGGGTACTTAAAGGATCATGGGACTTAGTAACTAGGGTTATAATTAAGGTAACTTTGCTTCTAACCCCGGTTAAGGTACTTATGACCTTACTTACTAAGTCCCATGATCCTCCAAGTAGCCCTAAGCCTTTCGGCCCTTAACCTCACCCTATAGATTCTGGAACTTTCTGAACTGGGTTGGCCTTTCAACACCCTGAACAAATTATATATATAGGGTCCCTTATAAACTCAAATAAGGAAAATAACAAATGTCCCAAAATCCAACCTAGTGAATCCTGACAACCCACTTTTCTTCGATTTTGTTCAAGCAGTGCGAGGTCTGAGACTGAGCAAACCAGGTCGTCAGTCACAGCCGATAATGTCGTTTCTCTACTAAGGATCATGGGACTTAGTAACTAACTCAAAGGGATCCTTTAAGGGATCTATAAGGGTTACTATTGAGGGTTCTATATGGGGACACCGCCCCCCAATTTCCCCTCACCCCCCCCTCCCCACCCCCCGTTTAGGGCTTCGGGACACAACGTTACGAGCTTGCGTTCATTTTTATAGGGGCAGGGCCTGGACCCCCCGTGCCACAATCAATCAACTCTATATGCATATGTAGAAAAAACACGTAGTAGCATACATATGTACATATGTATAGATAAATAGACAGGTCCAGATTTCCCATCATGCTCGAATTGAAATTTGTATGTGTGCATACATATAGATTTCTTTGGTTGCGTGTGTTGATGTGTTCGTATCATAGTATATGTTCGACGGAAGCCCCAATTCTTTAGAAATTGTATGTCGGCGTTGAATAGATCTTACTATAACCTACACTTGACAAGTTTCTGCCTGAAAAACGAGGTGTATATAAATGGTCACCCCCCCCCCGTTGACAGACCATGCCCTTTCAACTCAGTCGTAGTGCATGGTCTGTGATCGGGGGAGGGGGCACTCAGCTTTCAAAAACTCAATTCCAAAATTTCCAAAGTTCTCTCCCCTAACTTTCCGGATTTCCAAATTTTCCAAAATTTCCGAAATTTCCAAAAAAATTCCGAAATTTCCAAAATTTCCAAAACGGCCCGACCTAGTGGACAGGATTTTTCCAAAACATAAGGGCGGACTTTTTGGAAATTTTGGAAATTTTGGAAATTTCGTAAATTTCGGAAATTTTGGAAATTTCGGAAATTTTGGAAATTTTGGAAATTTTTGAAATTTTGGAAGTTTTGGAAATTTCGGAACTTTTGAACATTTTGGAAATTTAGTAAATTTCGGAAATTTTGGAAATTTTGGAAATTTGGGAATCTCTGGACCTTGGAATTGATTCTCAGGAGGGCTGATTGTGACCCATCCGATGACAGACCATGCACGACTTACTTGCAAAGGCAAGGGCTGTCAATACTCATGCCCATATTTAAACGCATATCTCTCTATCTATCTGTCTATCTATATATACATATATGTATTGATACTCCTACATATAGTATTGCCATTGAAAATACTGACATTGATCATTTGTTGAATGCTCAAGCTAATACCAGCATTACTACTAATATTACACTTCTATAAAGCTTAGTACGAATATGCATAACACAAATACTAAGATTGATTAGTATTGCTCTTAGTACTCCTACGCATATCAATAACCATATTCATATTGATAATAATGTATAATAATACCAATACTAACACACACCTGTATGTACTAATGTACATAAACATGCATACCACCATATCAAAATACAAATCCTTTAACTCACTCATGTATTCAACTGTTAGAAGCTCACGTGACCAAGAGTAATAATAATACAAACATTCTTTCGAATGTATATCATCAATAATATTATAGTACTAACGCTAACGCTACTTCTAATACTTAACACAAAATTTATACTAACATCAATATTTACATAGCTATTGATACTCCTACGAATACGAATACGTAAACTCTTGTGCTTTAACAGTAGTGCTATCACCAACACTAATACGGACTTTGATAATCTGCTGAATATTCAAGAATGCCACTAGTATTACCAGCATGAACACTCATATTATGGCTATTATGAGTATATGGTAGAAGCCAGAAAGTTGGAACATTAGTATCCTTATGCCCTTAAGGTAAAGGAAACGGGATCCTAGCACTAATCCTCCTAAACTCATGTTCCAACTTTCTGGCTTCTACTGTAAATAGTCCTATTTCTAATAATATTGACATTAATACTCCTACGAAAACCAATAGTATATTCATAATGGTATGAAAACTAATATTATTACTAATAGACACCTGCATATACTAATGTACATAAAATACATACCACTATCTTAAGATACAGATATATACATCAGTGCATTCATGTATTAATGCTTTGGCATAGGCATATACCCATATACCAATGTATCAATATACTTCTCGTTGTTGTATGAATATACTATACGAATATGTGACTATACTCATATACGGCTACTGCACTATGCAAGAATACCGACATGACAAGTTCGTATACTAATATGCCAACATACTGATATACTTATAAATGATTAGACAAAACAGTAATATAGTACACATACTCGTACACTAATATGCTAACGTACGAATATACTGGTATGTCAATATACTAGTAAGCTAATACAGCAGTATAGTAGTGTATTCATGCACCCGTTGTACTAACATGTAAAATATACTAGTATACAAGTATGCAAATATTTTACTGTTCGAATACATTGATGTATTGATATACTAATCTGCTAATATACGAGACTATCAATATACTAACATATCAAAACTAACTAGTTCTAATACTGATACTAATACTAGCACTTCTGCGAAAATAAGCTGCTGTTAAACCCAGCATTAAGACTGATACTGATACTACTCGTAGCAGTGGTGCTGTATTACTGACATTGCAACTGGCACTAGCGCTAACTCTAACACGAACATGAGCACTAACACTAATTTATAGTTGGCAATATTGATACGTATACTTACAGCAAACAATAGTACTAATATTAATAATAATACTCACCGTAATACCGATACTACCACAAGACTATTACGTAACTCATGTGCCGCACGTCTGGTGCTACACTATGTACCTCATGTAAAGGTTTTGCTTCATAGAATATCGTCGTGCACGGTGTTGTTTAGACCCGCGGTCTGTCAACGGGGGGGGTGAGCATATAAATATATGCAGCATTTTACGTTTTCGGTTTCATACGGAAGCAATGCAACGCATTATACTCACAACTGTATACACATATTATTTTTATATGTATATGAATATGAGCACATACGGAATACCACATATAGGTATACTGCATCGTAAATTGCTGAACCCTTTCAATCATCTGCCGTGACAAGATTTAATATATATATATATATATATATATATTGTACAACGATGTTACGCACTACACGCTCTATGTAGGAATTTAATCATGTTGTACATGTTGCCGATCTTTTTTGGATGCTCTAATACTACATACTGCATGTTTAATGTGCCAACGCTTTTGGCAGTTTTCACACTACACACTTTACTGACACCATTTAGTACGTACCATGCATCAGTATGCAATATCCATGCTTTCCACCCTCGATGCACAAATCCGGCATGGATTCTTGGAAGCACGTGCTGCGCCTTCAGCCCGAAACGCCCGACCCCGCTGCCTAAGCCCCACAAAACCGCTCCCGCCCTCCCCCCCCTCTACAAACCCTAACGTAAGAGCCTACATAACTACCATTAATACTATTTTGGGGGTTCCTTATTATAGTTACAATATAATAACCCAAAGACCTATTCTAATTATATATTAAGGCCCCGATTTTACACCCCTGACACTGCTGAGCGCTTGCTAACCCGATTTCCCCGTTCGATTGACTGAGGACCTGATGCATTCGGCAAGAAAGCCCTGCCCAAAGACTCCACAGAACCGGTTTAGAGTTTAGGGTCTAGGGTAGGCGGTTTAGGGTTTTGGGTTTAGGGTTTAGGGTAGGCGGTTTAGGGTTTTGGGTTTAAGATTTAGGGTTTAGGTTTAGAGTTTGGGGCTTAGGGTAGGGATGGGCTGCAAGTCTTTGAGGTGAGGATCGAAAGTATAGGATTTTGGGGCATCGGGTTTGGGATCAGCAGGTAGAGGGATCGTCTTGCAAATTCAGGTGATTAAGCGCCCGTCCTGGCAGGCGTTGCTCTTCATCAGCTAGATTGTCAAGTATCCCCTGAAACACGCAAGGTGCCCATCTTCTTACCATTCAGCTATAACATACGGAAGCGCCCAAATAACAAGGACAGAAGGTCAGAGGCCTTTCGGTGAGTCTTTGGGTTTCTCCCTTGAGGAGTTGAGCTGCAGGCCCATCGCTGTCCGATCGTCTGAGATTTTCACGCCGGGCGTAGTGTCTGGTTTAACCCCAAATAACCTATATACCTCGTTAAAGGGCCGATAAAAAGAAATCAAAACAGGGAACCCTAAACGGGAAGGTTTTCTAGGATGCCCAGTCACCTAGGAATAAAAAGGGCTCCCTTGTTGGTTTTGGGTAACTTTACAAGGAATCTAAGACTACAAAAATATGGACTAAGGGTACTACTGGGCATCCTAGTAACTTAAGCTTCCAAATTCGGACTTCCATGGGAACTAACATGGTTTCACTATTACCATGTAGCTTGAGTTGCCATGGTAAGAAAACTCTACTGTTTACGTCCCAAAGGGTCCCAGGTACTGTTATGGGAGACACTTCCCCAAATCATAAAAGTAATTCCTAATATAGAAACCCTACATTCTAGCATAAAGGTACTGTGGACCCTTTGGGAGTTACAAACAGTGCGGGGATTCCCTTTACATAAATTACTCTTAAGGATGGAGGCTATGGGGATTCCAACTTTTGGGCTGCTACTGTAAGGGCAAGGCTTTATAGGGTCTGGGAAGGGTTTCGAGTCGACAACCGGCTCGGGGCTCGGATGTGTAAGTTGAAGGCCCAGTAATTAGGTACTCTGCTTTAGGATGGTATAGGGTTTAGGGTTTAGGGTTATGTAGGTTGGGATTTTGGAGAGTTTATCACGGTCATATGGGCTCTGTTTTGGGGTTTAATGGTTGCCGACCCTTCGAGTGCTGTGGACAGCAATGGCTTCGCAAGGTGGTACGTAAAATGGCCTGCTGGGGTCCGGCTGATCTAGCATCCGCGTCTACCGAAGCTCCAGCAGAGACTAATACGCACATGCGTATAAGAAACTTTGACATCATGCAGCTCGCCGGTTGGATGAAATGGGATTTAGGGCTTAGAGTGCAAGGGTGTGGGATGCGGGGGTTATAGTGCACGGAAATGTGATGATATGGTTGCCGGGACTACATGGGGAATGGGATTCGACTTCACTTCGGACATTCCGGGCGAGTCGTCCCTAAGCAACCATCTTAATGGCCGCGGAAGCCGTGTGCGACAGAGAGTGTATCGGTCTCCGCTGCTCTGATACGCGCAAAGAGCACACTGTTTGGGGGTTAGGGTAGGGTTAGGGTTAGGGTTTTCGGGTGTATTTGGGGACACCCTGCGCAGAGTAAAAGAAATCGCGACCGGAACCTCCCCGGGAAACCACCAAATCCCTTAGCGACGCAGGTGTGTCTAGCAGGCATAACAAAGTAAATAACTCTCAACCTACAGACAGTCAAAGGCTGAGGGCTAACACATTAAGAACACGATTCCTTGAAGCACCGGCGGACAACATTCACGGACAAAGCAGACCAAGTCAAGCGCACATCGTTGCTGAACTCATGAGTTTGTGTTGCCCTTCAGTATCATCATGGGCGTCCTTGTTGCTGCTATTGCTATGAAGAGTGTCGCGCACCCCCCTGGTGCATTTTATGTTTTTGCTCACGCCATGATTTCCAGATGATAGTGGGCTTTAGGGTTTTAAAAATCAGGGATACAGCTTTATTTTTCAGCTACTGTCGCTACGACTACTCTCGTGCTTGTGATGACACCAATAGGAACCCATATTAGCCGTCGCAACGGTCTTGATATTTGCAATTGCAGCAGCAGTGTTTGCATTACTTGCATGGCACAAACCCTACCAGTCCTAATGAGTCTTTTGAAATTTTGTGAAACTTATGTAGTGTCATTGCTGCTGCTGGCACTCACCAGTGTTGTGGGTTGGGTTTGTCTTGGCATCGGCGCAACCATGGGCCTGCTCACCAAGATGAGAACTACTGACACTAGACCCTAAACCCTAAACCCTATTGTGTGTTACTGCGTTCGCCTCACCAATATCAGCCATCATGTTGACGATGTCACGGTCTTCTTGTTGCTGGCCGGTGGATTATATTGTCGGCACCTTTCAGATCCGGCTCGTCGTCTTGGTACTGTTTCTACTACCATAAACACTATCTCTAGTTATGTTGCTAATGCTGTTCGTAAGGAACAAGCAGCGCAACTCTGGATCACTGCGCCAATGAGACAGCATTTGAGCACGGAAGCCTGTCAACTGTCAAGCAGAAACTGCTAACAAAATCCCTCTGGGATCTGCTCAAGAGCTCGTTGACTAAATCACCTTCAAAGGCACAAACTCTAAACCTTAAACCCCAAGCCCTGAACACTACGATTCATAAGGTTATTACTTGGAATGATGATAGTATGTGACGTTTAGAACTAGTCAGTAGCTTGGATCCCTTGCATGTGTATGACGGCCTCGAGCACTTTTGGATTCAGGACAGCCAAAGCCCTGGTTTAGGGGTTTAGGGTATCATCCATGAGCGTTAAACCGTCAAAACCAATGCCCTGGAACCCCAAGGCTAGCTTGCATCCAATACTAGTCGTCCAGTGTGGGTCCTTTTCAGTGACTGCATTGCCTCCACTCAGGGACAACCCTTGCAATCGTGCGGGGTTGTAACCTGTGGGGTTTGGGGCTGAAGACCCGAATCCCACAAAGACAACCTGAACCCGGATTCCCGGATACGAGTGAACTTTGTTGGGGTGCTTGGCAAATGGCTTCCAACTCCAACCAGCAACCTTCGAAGCCTGCATGTGCACATATTCTACTCACTTAGGCCCTTTTGTTACATCGGCGGCCTGATTCAAGTCCCAGAGAGTGGATCTTCTACGAATTCTTCTACGAAGAAATTCTACGAAGCTGGCAAATCAGAGGTTCCTGGCACATGCTGTTTTGTTGGGTTGACTCATTCTTGCTACAACAGCCAACAGTCGGGCGCCCAACTATGTGAAAGTTGCCAGTAACCCTAAACCCTAAACCCTAAACCCAAGGAAGAGTCTGTTCGAAGATCGCCTCCTCAGTTCCTGAGCTCATAAGCCCCCCAAAAAAGTGTACACTTTCGGTTTTATAGTGGGTAGAATTATCCAAAAAAGTGTTCAGTGTATCCACTCAGCTACTAAGCCTCTCAGCACGGCAATGGGTTTAGAGTTCAGGTGTAGGGTCCCGAATTCGTAAACCCCAAGCTGTGCAGAGAAGAATTCAACCATTTCGGGAATTCCAATACCTTGCTGTGGCCTTCTGAACGATCGCTGTGAGTTGGGAACCCTACCTATAGTCTCCATTGTAGCTCCTTTTTTTGGTTAACCAAAAACTCTATTACAGGATACTAACCATAAAATTGGCCAGCCAAAAAAAGGAACTACAATGGAGACTATAGGTAAAGCCCCAAACCCTAAATCGGGAGTCCCTTCTTTAAACGGCCCAGTGGCGCTCAGGGTCG